>CM062818.1:1424573337-1425161454 GCA_031772625.1 Pinus tabuliformis
GAATCACATCCACAGTGTATCCTTAGCATGAACAATGAAGCTCCCGTGGACTTCCATCCTGGGCCATAATTGTAATCATCATTTTATGGATTTTCCAATAAGCCTGCTACTGTGATGATTCTCTACATGAAGCCTACAACTACCATGAGATTCTTCCTGAGCCATCACTGCTAGCATCAGCTACAACAAGCAACCAAGCTTGTCTGATTGACATCAATGCCAACACTCCTGCTAGTTGTTAGACAAGTTAACTGCCCAACACAACTCCTCAGCATGAATCTTGACATCAATGCCAACATACTTGCAGATGCCTTCTCAGGGCCACTGGCCATGCACACAATGCCAACTGTCCAACAATATGTGAGTGTATAGGAGAGTACTCCATGTACCTTTAGGTATATTGGTGGTGCTCCACGCACGTAAAATATATGGGAATGCTCTCATCGAATAGTTACACATTAGACCACACTACTATGGACTGCACTCCCACATATTGTTGTGTATATTTTGAGAGTCCCAATAGTTTGCTATCCATCCATAGGTAACCGAGTTTGCCGCTTTATATACCGTGGTACACCAAACACAACATTTAGGGAGATTGGTTGTCGTACATTAAGTCCTTGGTTCGCCAAGGTGTATATAGCAGTTCATGGTTACTTGGTAATCCTTTATGCTTAAATTACCCTCTTTTTGATTTATTTCTTTTCGTGTTAATAAAATCTTTGCACAACATGAAAGAACAAAATCCCCCTCCCTGACATTCGCGTATAATGCAAAATAAACCTCCACTTCCTCCAGAAGCCACTTCTAACCGTCCTCCTAGACATAGACAAACACAAACTACTGAATCAGGAACTACTTCTAACCCTCCACCCAATATTCATCAGCCATAATCATTTGTCCCTTTATTTATGAACCCAAGATTACATCTATCCCTGTTGGTGACACTGACACAATTGAAACATAAATCACCTGATAACTGAAATCACCTAAATAACCCAAACACTTTGAAAAAAAAATCAGATCATCATATTAAAGAATCATTTACTTTCTTGAACTACGCGTTAAATCGCTTTTCTTGGAGTACGTCCTCTCAGAGCTTGTGCGCATTATAATTTATTTAACTCCGTTGCCATCATTGGGGTTTCAAAAGACCAAACAAAGCATTTTGAGTTTCCACCGAGTTGATATGTTTAAATATATAGATATAGAAACGTTCCTCCCGTTTATACACGATCACAAGGTTGTTGTATTGATTAACATAAGCTTCTGGGTCATACAAAAATTATTAAAAAGGAACAAAATCTGTTCAAGAACATTAGTCTAGCCCAAACTAAAGGAAACCATATTTTAAGTCAAAGTAAGTGATGACTTTCCAATATAGAAAGTTATCTATCCACTGTTGAAATCCTATCTAAAAAAATTAAAAGGGCACACTGATCTAGCCATCGACCAAAAAACTGAGATTAATGTCCGTCTGGTCCAAAAATATTAAGTCACATTTGTGTGTTGCATTGATTTACTGTTCATTCTACAAATCAAGTCCTTGAAAGTACAGGGCCCAGTTTAGAATTTTACTTATTTTAACATTTTTCAACTATAACATTTTTATGAAATATTTAAGAAAAATATAACAAAATTAAAACAAAAATTTAGAAATAAATAAATAAATAAACGAAAAGTTCAAAAAAGTTAACCTAGTGTTTTCCCTAGACGTTTTCCCACCGAAATCTCCGCCCATCATGTGTACAAATTTGTCCACTACTCTTTCGTGGGCTTTTAATGCTTGTACGAAAATAAATATTTAATTAAAATATATATAAAATAAAAATTAACAAAGAAAAATATTTTCCCCAAATAAATTATATAAATAATAAATACTACTTTATAACATGTAGTGCATTATTTATATTATAATACGTTATAACAATTTTAAAAGTATATTATTTATAGCAATTTTAAAAATAGAATTTGATTTTTTTTAATGATTACAATATAAGGTTTTTGTTTTTTACCGTTAGTTTGCTGCATTAAAATTTTGTTAGATAATTTATATAAAAATGGTAATTTTGGATGGATAGGATTATTATTATTTTTAATATGGAAATAGGTTCAACACTTTTACCTTATTGTAACTATATACAATATTAATATCTAATATTTTTCAGTAATCTTAAATGTTTTCTAGTAAATTTCATGTGAAAAATGTTGGTTTCACTCTGGTTATTCTCAACTTTTGGAAAACAATTATTTCCATAGCAATAAAAGGATGTAGTTATTAGCATTTGCACTAAGACGCGCAAAGCAGCACTAATAAGACATGTAAACCATGAGTTCATTCGTGTTTGAGGCAAAAATACAACTTATTAGGTATTAGAGGTTTTAACATGACATGTGTCCCAAATATGCAATATTAGGCAGAGTGAAATGTCGGGAATGGGACGCTAGTGTTAATGTGTCGAGATGGGCGATAAGAAATTAACAAAGGATTTGTGTGCTAAATGAAAGAAGTTGGGGTGTTTTCTTTCTCCTCCCGAAGGGACGCGTGGTAGCAAAAGACTGGATCCAATAAGAGACACGTGACAACGACGTGCCAACACAATTGATACGTGAAACTGAATTCGACAGTTTCAAGGCTCACAATAGGCCAAAAAGGGTAACATGTGGCATTACTCACAAGGCGACAGGTGGCAGATACATGGCGGTGATGGTGTCACATATGGGAGATCAGAGATAAGAGGTTGAGGTGTATTGTGCATCAAAGCGAAACCTCCGATTGAAAGGTTTTGATACGGGGGCTAGACTGCGGTCACGTGAAGAGCTACAGGACCAATGGCCAAATGCAGAAGGTGATCTATGATCGACAAATTGACATGTCGTCCACAAAGGTTACACCTCCGAATGGAAATGCCCGATAGAGAGGGCTCTGATTTGGGGGCTAGCACGACAGTCACAAAGAGTTGAAAGGAGGCAAGGGCTATTGGCATATCGCAATCGGAGATCGGCAGATGCAAGCAAAGGTTTCATTCCAAAAGCTGCGATGAAGGGCGGATGCGATATTATATTAAAGATGTTTTGATAAAATAAACTCAGTACGAAGATAGATGAGGTCGCAAGTTTTGCCGGGACAACCATCTTATTTTTCCAATTAAAATCTCTGGTAAAGCTGACGCGTACAGTAAGACATATCGCAATCGGAGATCGATGGATCTAAGCGAAGGTTTCATTTGAAAAGTTGTGATGAAGGGCAGATGCGATTTTATATTAAAGATGTTCTCATAAAAGTAATCAGCTTCAGAGACAGAGGAGATCGTAAGTTTTGGTAGGACAATGATGTGATTTCTCTGATTAAAATGGTGTTAAAGCTGACGTGTGGTGAAGGCCATGTGGATGCACATTTTGTCAATTAATGACGAAATGTAATGAATTTATGGTTTTCGATATTGTAAATGCTTTCATTAATACTAAGGATCCCCAAAGATTCTGCTCATAGAAGTATTGGATTCATGCATAATTGTCATTTTCTCTAAGTGCAGGCGCTGGTCATTCTTGTGTTTTTTCCTCGTAGGCTAGTCCCAATAAGCAGAATTCATGAGAAATGTCTCGACTGGCTAAACCCAGAAGAAAAATTCTCGTTCAACAACAGCTAGTTGGTCCTGCTCCCAAGGTCACAGAAATCCCTGGGCTATTTTCCGACATGAATGCACCCCTGATATTGGGGTCTCTAGCTGGGAGGCCATGTATAACATTTTTGAAGATGAAGGGCCAAAAGTCACAGAAAGAATAGTTACAAACAGGGATAGGGTTCCTGTTTTAGAAATTACATATAGTGATGTGGCCAATTCGTTTCTCCATATAATTAGCGCTCGCCCAAGCATCTTGCCTTATATGGATATGACCAGGTGGGTCATTGATCATATGAACATCGTATATAGGAACTTCATGACTCAAACACAGACGATCATCGATTCTTTCACTGCAAAAGACTTTTCTGCAATGTACCACCTCCCAGCAGCTCAGAAGAAATATGATAAATAGTTCATTAAGAATTCCATGCAAGAAAATGAACACTAATTTGAGGCCATTCAAGGATGGAGAAGAGATGTTAGCAAGCAAAAGCGAGAGAACAAGGGTATGTATGTTATCCTCTATTAATGAACCCTATTGTTTTGACGCTGCAATGATGTGTAGATTGTTTGGCTATGAGAATACCTAGAAGTTTTTAGACCAATGGCCGACCCCTGATTGAAGTTGCCTCTGATGGTTATGTAATGTACTGGGAACTATTCTATCCAATAACCTAAGCAACGTAATCATAGAATATAGAAAAAAGTGTAAGTTTACTGAAATTGTTGTTGTCCCATTCTACATGAGTGCCTACATTATGGATTGTATTTGTTTCACTTCAGATTTTCCATCCATGGGATGAAAATGGACTATTGAAGACCCTTTTCCTATTCACATTTACCATGATATTCTATGGGGGTCAAAATACCAACCCCATTTTTACAAGATTAGCCATGGTGTCATCCTTCCTATTTACCAGTTTGTTTTAAATGAGAGAGTGCCCTAGAATCTCCACTGAAGCCAATATTGACCTGTTATAAGTTGGAATATGGTTTGGGGAGGAATCAGTTACCTATGTTCGAGTTTTTGGAAACCTTGCACAACTCATGTGTTTCTCTTGTATGTCCCCGATAAGCTCCTAGCCCGGGAAATAGCCTACCAGATTGTGGGAGATGGTTTGTCTAAGGTCATGAAAGAAAGAAAAAAGAAAATTTGGCTTGTTTTTTTGTATCGGTGTGGATTCTATTCTTTACACAATTTCAAACATGCTACTAAGGAGATGGAGGAAATCCAATTGATGAACTTTCCAACCATTCCAAATTGGTAGTATGATCTAGTAGATATTGCGAAAAATGTTACAACACAGGCAAAGATCAAGAAGTTTACAAACGAGCCTGATAAATTTGATGATTTCTTTCAATCAGCGTTAAATTATTCAGAGGTTGAAAGAGAAGCAACAGGATGGCTCAACCCCAAGGAATTAGTGCAGTTTCATCAATACATGGTTAAAAGGATTTCCCATTTGCCTAGTGAAATTTTGAATCTAAATCACCAGAACACGGAACAAGACACATGAGTGAGCACATCTCAGAGTCAAGATGTAGTTCATGTAACTGAAACATCGACAGCTAGCGAATCAAAGGCAGAGAAGGCAGCAACAAAAGAAATTATAGATGGGATTTGGGAACAATTTATTAAAGAGAGTAACCATAAAAGACAATAAATTTCTTCATAGATAGATTGCTCAGACTTTGTCATCACTGAGAAGAGCTTGTTCACTGTTAATCCTTCTAAGGAAACTTTGGACAATGATGATCTAGAAATCATCCCAATTTTTCCAACCTCTAAGGTCATTCTCAATATTGAGGAGATTCCTCCTCTAGATGTGTTTTACAGTCCGAAACACAAAGAAATAGTCAGCAGGCAGAGAAAGAGAAGGAATGAACAAAGGCAGGCTTTGGTCCCTACAAATACCTCTTTTGAAGTACTATGGAAAGATGCCCAAGTGACCCCTGTTGAATATCTTGGGAGACTATCACAATATGTAGGAGCCTATGCTAGTGCAACAATTGACAAAGCCAGAGCAGTGCAACAACTCCAAAGGGAGAAAGATGATAGAATAAGGTACCTTGAACAAAATTTAGAAAACAAAAAAGCAAGGAATCATCCAATAATGGCAAGCTCAATTTGCATAATTGAAAACTAGTTTCGATGGGCTGAAGATTCAATATGAATTTGACATGAAGAGTCGGGATGTCCACATATAGGACCTAGAGCGTAGGATTGAGAAACTGAAGGCTAATCCTGAGATGACAAAATTCATGAAAGAAGTAGGGGAGCTAAATAACCTACTTGCTCATCAACATGTTCTATTTTGCCAAAATTTGGGCATTATCAAAGAGATGTGTCAATCAGTTGATGCACTTGTGAATCAACTGTCCGATTTGAGGACATATGGCAAGGAAGTTGAAGAGAAAATATCTGATTTCATTGACTGGCAGAACAACTCTAAGGGTTGATTAGCAAATCTGCCCAAGATAGAAGAATCTCAGAAAGAGATTGTCTTCCAAGAATGGGAGATAAGGCTTAAAAATGCAGAGATGGCAATCTATATTGCCAGGGACATATCTAGAAAAACATGATTCAATCAATCAACAACAACCTCTTAGAGGAAAATTTAATCTCGGAGTGCCCAAAAGATACGTTGCTTGATGTTAAAATATTGACAAAATCTTGGCAAGAATCATCAAAGAAGAAGGCTGAGTGGATAAAATCTCTATCAAAGATTGACTTGGAATGCCATTAGCATTTCCTAGTCAAACCACATGGGCAATGGTTGATGTTGAGGTGTCTTCTAAATACAATCAGTTAGGTGTTGTCATCTCTCAGCGATGCGTTATTCACTGCACGAATGCACATTAGGCCTGAACATCCACCTGAATTGAAGGTGATGACAGATATATTGGAACTTCAACAACGATTGCCAGAGCAGTCTTCGTCCAAGTCTTGATCAACTTGTTGTAACAGGACTATACTATTAGTTTGTATTTTTATTTTAAGTGTGGTTTGTTTGGACCATCGCAACATTTTATGGACTTTTCTATATTTGAGTTTCGACTTTAAACTTTAAATCCCCTTCATTGTTATGAAGAAAGGGGCTTCTGAAATTTTGCGAGAAGTATTTTGGTTTTTACTACTATAGCTGTAAACAAGTCTTAATAGAAAGAAGAACCACAACGATTTTACTTATGAGCAGAGTGAATGTGTATCGGGTACTATTATCTTTATGTTGATGTTATGTTTTTGGGCTGAAGTATTGTTTTAATTGAAGTTTGTTTTAATTCAAGTTTGTCATATATGTTATTCTATGCGGTTTGGTTAGTATCACCATTGATGTGTTTAAATTGAAATGTGTTAAGTATACAAACGAACAATGATCATATATGCACAGTTGATGATTCGGTATTTTTGTTATATGACAACACTTGAAACCCCTTGATGTCTGACTTGTGATAGAGCACTTCCTCCGAGATCCATATCTCGCTGATATTCTTGAAGGCGTGTGCTGCTATATGCGATAATCTCTGACCTCAGATTTGCTCCAATCTTCGATATGTGGACCTGTATAATTACAAAATTGGATTTAATCTAAGATCACATCTGTTTATCAAAACTTTTGTTACAAACTGTGGAATGTTGCGATTATCTCTGATATCAAAACCTTTGATATTATGGACCCAATACAATTATTAAAATAAGTTAATTATGTTATTGCATTCATTCCAGATCAGAGCTACCCATATCGCAATGTTTTGTGTTGTGTCATTTTGAATGTTCCAATGAGTAAACCTCTGATTCCACTACTGGTTATGGATTGAAGGACTGCATTATGTTGATTATGTTTGCATATTTGGTACATACTTGAGGGGATGACTTATATATAATGTGTGTAATGAATGCCAAAGGTAAACATAGAATGTTTGATGCTTAAGAGGCATAATAAATCACATGCTATAACAAACCACATGATAACAAAGATTAGGCAGCATAAGAAACCACATGCTATAACAAACCACATGACAACAAAGAGTAATAACTTATTAAGGAAGAGACAGAACTCATTACATGTCATGGTCGCCCCACAAGAGGTTCGATCAAACTTGAAAGATAGTGGGTTATGAGACCCTTTTATTAATATGAATATTACATGGTAGACCCGCTCAATAGTAGGGTCCTTATCTGCTTGCATGCCTTTTGTTTTCCAAGTTACAAGTTGTTGTGTTGCATGGGAAGCATTGGATTAATGTCAAGGGGAGTTTCCCCTTGGGATCAGACGAGGCACCAACTTTTCCTAAATGGCCTACAACCTGGCCTTCTCAGCAAGTTGGATACCTATTATTGGCGTCTTAGGATGGTTTTCGAGGCACCAGAAGGTTTTGTCAAGTGCCATGGAGCTGCTTGCAGGCTCGGCATAGGGTCTGGCACCGTTAGCGTGTAGTAGGAGAGGTAGGAAGCTCTTAGGAGTCCATACCAAAACCGTGGTAGGTAAGTGACGCAAGAGCGCCTATGTCACCTTCGTAGGATTCCTTCTGAGTGGGAAGGGAATACTCACTGACCACGAATCCATTGGAGAACATATCACCCAAACTCAAGAGGGATAATGTCGTAGATCGTCCTAAGTAACCAAAGGTATCATCATCAAACCATGAAGCACGTCTAGGAGTGTATGAGATTCCTGAGATAGAGACATAGTTGGCAAGACTTGGTCGAGGAAGCCTTTGCAACAACAAAGCTTATAACTGGGGAGGTTATAGAGATCTTCGGCTAAGACACTACGCAATCCAGAGGCGAGGTCCGTTGGCCGAGTCATGGCAAGAATTAGAGAGAAGGCTTTGTTACGGTGCATAGGAGTGAGGTTATGGACTTAAAGGAAATTTTGGGATAACCTTATCCTTTTGATGGTCAAAACCATGGTCAAGGGAGGCTTATGATTGGTGGAACCAGATTTCCCCTCATGTGATTGGTTAGAATGATGTGGTAGGAAAGCCATATAGTGGTTGTAGCCTATTGGAGGGAGGACCTTTTGATAATAGAGTTGTATCAGAGGTATGACATTGGAGGAACTATTTTAGAAATCTCCGATAGTAAAACTCGATTACATATAACATTGGTCCTTTATAATAATAAGAAAATATCTAAACTTCGAAACACATAAGTGTGAGTGCTTTTAAATTCTTTTGGTGTATTATAATAAGAAATATCGGAGGAGGCAACATGGCATATTAGACTCTGCTTTAGAAAATAGGAGGTTCCTTATTGGTGTTTTTTGTTATGTGACACAATTCAAAATCCCTGCTCTTCGATATGCGATAAAGGGTTGGATTTCGATATTGCGATGTGTTAATCTCGCAGGTTGTCTGATATTGGAGGTCGGAGGTAATGGCATATCGGAACAATGACTTTAAGGATGAAAAGAGATTTGCGAGTAAGTGAGAGCAGTTCATTTTTTTTTTTTTTTTTTTCACTATCAAACGTTTTGAAAGTATTTGATTTGAATTAGAGTTGTAAAACCATGTTCATATCAATCACTAAAATGCGACCTTGTAAAATTTTTCATTTTTTTGTTTTTTGTTTTTTTTTTTTTTAAATTGAATCAAAAGTATGCTTATTGAAATGAAATCAGAAGGGGTTAGTTCAATATAAAAGGCCTAAAGTCACACAAAAATACAAGTGTTGGACTCGGGGGTTATTTGTTTCATTTATTCTAATTAATGAATAGTAAAAAAGAAGCTATAAAAAAAAGAGTAAGTCAAATTGAAAAATAAAACAGAACGACATAATAAGAAAAAGTGGAAGAACAAATGATCCAAAAGGCAGTTACAAATACATATGAGTCCCCATTACCAATATTATAACAATAAAATCAAGTTGGGAGTGTTGACTTTCTTACCACAACAGTTTGGAAATTTTGTTCATTTTGAGTCCTTTTGTTGTTTGGAAAAAATGCTGCGAACTTCTGTGGTAAGTCACTCCTTGGAGAGCTGAAAAGAGATTTGGCAGCAAGTGAGAATAGATATTTTAGTTTCTATTTCACTATCAAGCATTTTTGAAAGTATTTGATTTGAAGCAGAGTTGTAAAAGTATGCTCATATTAATCAGCAAAATGCGAACTTGTAAAGTTTGTCTTCTTTTTTCTTTCTAAAGACGAATGCACAGAATATGTTATTTTGTAGAAAGGGGAAAATGTATGGAATTTTAACTTTGTTTCGCAACAACTACCTGTAAAAGAAAGCAACTATTGTGAAATTGAATGCAAAGTATGCTTACTGAAAGCGAATCAAAAGGGGCTAGACACAACAATAAGACTAGACGTGGCTGTAAAGACTTTGATGCTAGTATCGATTCCTCTTGCTTCTTACGCTTGACGTAAGTATTGCCTTGCATGCGGGGGTAGCGGCTGAAGGAAAATCGTAGAGAGATGCGAAGATCAACTAGCATTCAAACTATGGAGATAATAGTGAATGTTAAGCCTTGTCAGTCTATGTTGCCAATGTCCACTGTCACCTTTCGTAATGTCATTCCTTGCGATTTATGTATTGTCAAACCCCATGCCATTTGAAGGGGAATTTTCCTGCGAGACCCTCACATTATTGGGGCAAGTGGAACATAAGATGGGTTGAAGGTGTCCCATGGTGAACATTTGTATTGGAATAATTCAACAACAAAAATGATGGTAATTGAGGGGGTTTTGATCCAACTACATAGAAAATGGAAATTACTTTTCCAAGTGATCCGTTTACAAGATCTACTTCAACCCACAAGTTACATTTGAGGAAAACCTGTTGTTCATTGCAAATAAGAAATTTTGCATCCAATTGTTCATCTTCTTTGTGTGCATAGTAGGATGGTGGTTCCTTTTCTCTGTGTAGCAGTGTGCAATTGGCATATTCAATTTTTTGAGCATTTGTTTGTTATGCAATTTGAGAATTAGGTTGGTTGGATACAGGTGGATTGCATTGTCAAATTCTTGTTGCTCATCCTTTGAAAAAAAGGTATTTGTCCTTGACATGAGAAGGTTTCAGTCTTTGACTATTGGTGTTGCATTTATGAGATTCGTGAGTAATTGCTGGAATGAAATTTGAAGAGGGTTCGTCCCTTGTTGACGAAAGATGGTAGATAGTGTGACAACCATGTCAAAGCTTCGCCACAGGGCATTGTCGCTTAATGTGCCAAAATACATGGGGATGTCCTTCACAAGAGGTAGTTTCCCAAGATCACCAACAAGTATGATAGACTAATTGCAGAAAGGCACATTTTGATACAAAGGAAATACCTACCTTAAGCGATTGTCTATCTGTGAAAGAAGTTTAGGGCCAATAAAGCTCATTTCATCGATTAAAATGTATTTGACGTGACGAAGTTTTTCTTGGAGATGTAGAAGTGGTTGGCCCTCAAGAGGATGCATTGACACTAAAGGAATGTGAAGGGAAAAATGGATTGTAAGTGCCTTTATGTTAAACGTTGCAACACCTGTTGGAGCGAGTAGGAGCAATGGACTTGAATTGGGAAGAGATTCAACAAGAAATGTATCTTTTAGGCAATCAATTAAATGAGACTTCCCCATGCCAGCGGTGCCTTGGATGAGCATTCTAAGTGGAGGAATGGAGGAAGTGGTCCTAGAGTGGGTGAGGACAATAATGAAAGCAACTTGTTGGGTGAGCGAGAGTGAGGTGAGTAAGCGGGGATCTAGAGACAGGTAAGAATGGATTTGGGTGGATGAGTGACTAAAGTCTATGAAACATATGGTTGTCTCTTGCAAAGGGAGAGGGATCATAGTATGGGCCCAATTGTGGTTACAGTCAAAGTCGTGATGTCCAAGCATGTCAATGTCATCTATTTCCATGTTGTTTCTAGGGTGTAGCTGAGAAAGGAATTTCCATTCATTGATGTCTATGGATTCAGGGGGGGGGGGGGGGGTTGACATATCATTAGTGGAGATGTCATCAGAGAAAGGGGAAAGGGGTGCAGGGGCTCGATGAACATGCCATGGAACATACACATATCTTTTTTGTTCCCAATGTGAAAGGGTTGCTTCATTAGTGGATCCTATGTCTGATGGGAGTGTGCGGAAAGGGAAGTATAGAAGTAGTTTAGTCCAACAGAAAGAAGCGTAGGATGCATCAACAGGAGAAGGGATCAAGGAATAGGAAGGGAGGACATGAAAAATCTTGCAAGGATTTATTTGTTTCCATTGGTTATGTTTTCGGTGAGCAGAAAAGGACTAGGAACATGTAGCTTCAAGAAGAGTTAGTGTTTCAAGCGAAGCAGGTCTATTCATGTATGCTACAATGAAGGGTGGTGTTGGGAAGGGGGAACCTAGACCATGAGAAACACGTCGAAAAATAGTTTGAGTAACATTGAGGGAAACAAATGAGTGGATAGAAAGTGAAAGGGGCAGTTTTTGTAGCATGTGGCATGTTTCTTGTGCGTCGATGTCCCTATCGGAAATTGTTTCTTTTAAAAAATTTTAGACAACAATAACAACAGGTGTTTCGAGCTGGAAAACCTAGGATACACGTGACAACATTTGCTGATAACTTTCTGATTTTTTTTTTTGGTTTCGATGCATATTTTTTGATGTAGTATAGAACAACATGCCGAGACAAAACCAACTGGAAATCGATGTTTGTTCTCCAGATGGATAACATGTCAGAGTTGTGTACATTTAACTTGTCATCATTACAAATGGGAGATATTTACTTTGTCCACTGTCATTAATGATGAAAGAGGAGCTGGGATTCAAATCCCATGGAACCCCATAGTGGCTGTTGACACCTAATCATAGGGATTGGGTGAACCACTGTCAATAGTGTAAATAAATAACAGAGGAAATGGAGAGTCATCGGGAGATGAAACTGAACAATCACTCCCTCTTGTATATAATAATGAACAACCTAAATGAATAATACAATCTCATTTTTGAGGAGTTACCTCCTGGCCTGACATGGTATCAAAGCCAGCTCCCAAAATTAGCTGTTGTGTTGTAACTCCTATCATTGTCTGCCATTATTCTCCTTTGACAGAAAATATGTCCTGCGTTTCCTACCATTTCTGGCCTTGCATAACCGTGAGTGTGGAGATTGTGGAGACTGTGCGATGAGCATGGAGGATTAAATCAAAAGCTATGAAGTTTGGAGCAAGCAGTTTGAAGAGGAAAAGCAGAAAGATTCAAAAGAAAGTTTGAATATCCTTGGTCAGTGTTCCTCTGTCCAAAATTTTAGTGGCTCTTCTCTTGGTAGACTGTGTTAATTTTTTGCCGCACTATTATACCTCAGGCCCTCGACCCTCTTTCGCACTGGCCATACTCATGCATAGTCGGCCCTCTAGTAGATTCTGAATGATATGATAGCTTTAAATATTGTCCGCCTATCGGAGCGAGCAATGCTCCTCCGCCCTGCTGTCTGATGTTTCCTCTACTCCATAAGTGTTCCTCTGCTTTACATAAATGCTGCTCCATAAACGCTACTCCATAAGCGCTCCTCCATAAGTGCTGCTCCTCCTTATACATACGCTCCCTACGTTGAATGCCCTTCCCCATTAACACCCCCCCATATAGTCACTTCCCCATATAACCCTACCCCATATAATACCTCTGTCATAAAATATCAAATTGCATTTTTTACACCAGAAGCACAATTTTAGCCACCAGAATTGCATTTTTTGCCACCAGCAGTTTTTTTATTTACAATACACAGGTTTTACAATGCATTCACTGATATCTATTGTGGGAGTGATTCTCACTGGCAAGGAGAACTATCCAGAATGGTCGCAGAAAATCAAACACACTCTCATTTTTAATGAGCTATGGAAAGGAGTGTGTGTTGGAGACGGAGACAAAGAGCAAGAACATCCTACCTCAGACAAGGAATTCGCCATTTGGGAAAATAATAACAGCAAGGCTTATGCATTGATTGCAACATCAATAAATGAAGAGGTGAGTCGCCATATTTCGCCATTTTCAAATGTTTTCAAAGCCTTACAAAAAATGAAGGAACTCTATGACTCACGCTCTGCACTTGAAGTTGTTCAACTGATGATTAAATTGTTCACCCTTGAATTAAAAAATGATGATCCTCTTGCTCTTGCATTAGAAGTAAAATCTATTATGCATGATATCAAAGTCACTAATGTTGAACTGGACATTCCTCTAATAGCTTTTCTCAAGACACTTTATCCCACTTACTCAAATTATCTTGAGTCATTGCAAGCAAATGGAAGCCTCAAAGATATTACCTTTGACTCCTTTGTGAAAAAATTTGCTGAAAGAGAGAAAGATTTTTGGAAGAAGACAACTCCTCAGTCTTTTGAAGAGGCTGTGTGTCTTGCACATAGAGAGAAGAATCTTGATCAAGATTCTTCCAGAGGAAAAGGTGGTCAAAGAGGAAGAGGAAGAAATTTCAGAGGCAGGGGGAGCAGACACTCTCAAGGAGAAAAGTCAGATTTGCATTACATACGCTGCAAAAGAGAGGGATCACATGATGCATCCACATGCAAGTTGCCTTGGGACAGAATTGAGCAGGAAAGAAACCAACCCAAAGGTAAAACTAATGACAAAGAGAAAGGTAAAGCACCTGAATCCGCTCACTATGTTGTAGCACATTGTAATATTGGAGTAAATGAAGACTTATTTAATGCTTCACTTGCTTCTTGGAAAAATGATTGGTTGCTTGATTAACCAGAAACTTGCCACATGGCTTTTAGAAGAGATTTTTCTGAAGAATTTATTGACAATGTTGATGGAGCAGTATACTTTGCAGACAAATCAAAACTCGAGCCATCGGGGTTTGGCAAAATCAGTCTTAAATTGCTTGGTATTCCAGACTTTCTTCTGCATCATGTTCTATATCTCCCACAGCTGAGGAGAAACATGTTGTCCTTGGTCCACATCTGCTAGCAAGGACACTCCATTCATATGTTTGATGGCAAGATTGAGGTGAGAAAAGCATCAGACCACTCACTTGTCATGATGGGGATAGAAGAAGAAAGGCTTCTCAAGTTGTAGGGTACCTCTGCTCGTGCACAAAATTTCTCATACAATTCTCATTATGAAGAAGGTACATTTCCATCAAGTTTATTATGGCATGCTAGATTTGGACACTTAAACTATGACAACATCTGCTTGTTGAAGAAAAATGGTGTTACTGGTTTGCCTACAATTCCTAGGAAACTTAAGCAATCTGATGCTTGCGTTCTAGGAAAGCATAGAAAACAGTCTTTTCATGATTCACATTCCAGAGCACATAGAAAACTTGAACTCATTCATTCAGATTTATGTGGTCCAATGCCTGTTCCTTCTGCAAATGGAAATAAATATATGATGACATTTATTGATGACTACACGAGAATGTGTTGGGTTAATTTATTGAAGAATAAATCTGATGCTTTTCAAACATTCAAGAACTTTCATACATGGATTGAAAATGATGCACAATCTCATATTGGCTCTATTCGCACTTATAATGGAAAAGAAATGAATTTGAAAACTATCTTCGCCAACATGCGATCAAACATCAAACAACTGTGCCTTGTAACCCCCAACAGAACAGAGTAGCTGAAAGAATGAATAGGACAATCTTAAATATGGTGTGGCCCATGATGTTTTTCAAAAATGTAAAATTGATGTTTTGGGCTGATGCAGTTCTATGTGTTGTATATGTAAAGAATAGATGTCCATCTAATGCTATTAGAAACAAGACTCCTTATGAAATGTGGTATGGACACATTCCTTCGGTAAAGCATCTCAGGGTCTTTGGTTCCACCTGTTATGCCTTGATACCAAAGGTACATAGAAACAAACTTGGTGCAAGAAGTCATAAGTGTATCTTCCTGGGGTATTCAAACACCTCCAAAGCATACCGTCTCTATGATGAAGTCAATAAAAAGTTTGTTGTATCTACAGATGTAATATTTCTTGAATAATCCAAAACTGACAATGTTGTTGAGAGACAACTTGATCGCTTGGATAGATTCGCAAGTGCAAAAACATTTCAAGAATTTGATAATCAGATTCCACATCTTGAAGGGGAGATTCCTACACTAGATCAACCTGTGGAATCTTCTTCTAGAGCACTCTCTCCCCCTCATGAAACTCCAACAACAAATGATACTTTGAGTGATGTGATTGACAAGAATTGGGAGACTCAATCTTGATTCAGTCCCAACTCAATCAACGGAGCAGCCTGGACCATCTTAGAAAGGTCCCCCAAAGTGGCTAACAAAGACACTTGAAAGTGTTCATCCTGATGAGGTTGGAAAGAAAGGAACTAGAAATTCAACCCAGCAAAATGGAGGTGATGTAGATGACTCTGATTCACCTGTTAATATGGATGTTTCTTATGATTGTGAATTGAATTTGTCTACAGATTTTGAACCAACTTCCTTCAAAGAAGCTGCTTCTCATGATGAGTGGAAAGAAGCAATGCAAAAGGATTATGATGCCTTGATAAAGAATGGCACTTGGAAGCTGTTTGATCCTCCATTGGGAACCGAACCAATTGGCTGCAAGTGGGTCTACAAGAACAAGTATAAAGATGATGGCTCACTTGACAAGCACAAAGCCAGGCTTGTGGCAAAAGGTTTTTCACAGAAGGAAGGGGTTGATTATGAGGAGAATTTTCCCCCACAGCAAAATGGGCTACCATCCAGACACTCTTTGCCCTAGCAACTCAGAACGGTTGGAAAGTCCATCAAATGGATGTAAAAATTACTTTCTTGAATGGAGATCTAAAAGAGAATGTTTTTATGTCCCAGCCTGAAGGATTTGCTGTGAAAGGACATGAACATAAAGTATAAAAACTTGTGAAATCCTTGTATGGCCTCAAACAAGCACCGCGAGCTTGGTATGGAAAAATAACTGAGCATCTTCTGAAACTCAATTTCAAACATTATGATCTTGATGATGCAACTTTGTTTGTCAAGAAAGTTGGCAAAATAGTTGTATATCTTGTGGTATATGTAGATGATCTTTTGATGACAGGGAACAATGAGAGATACATTGCATCCATAAAGAAGGAATTGAGGAAAGGTTTTGAAATGACTGATTTGGGCTATGTGTAGGTTTTAACCCCGTACAAAAATTACCTGCATACGAATTCTAAAACACAGAAAATAAACAATGTGAGAGCATAACACATAAAACACATATACACAAAGATTTTCCCCTGGATCCCAAAACCGGGACTACCAGCTTGATTTTTCATTATGTTCCTTTCAATGTTACAATACATATTTATACATGCTGAAGCATCCAATACCATGGACTGAAAATCATTGCGTCCAAAACCATGGACCGAAAACCATTGCGTCCAAAACCATGCGCGAAAATCATGCACAATATCATAGGTAGGTCCGCCCAACCTAATATAGGGTCCAAAAAAATTTCCACAGGGGCTAGTCGTTGAAATAATAACACAACCCAACATTCTCCTACTTGTTGTTTTCTTTCCACAGGGGGCCACAAGAGAGCTTAGTCATTTATCCAGCCCTGCAACGCCCATTGTTTCTCTACACTAAGAGAACTTCTCAGAGCTCGCAGATTTTGTCAATGCATCTACACTATTCTTCAAAGTGTCCACCTTTACCAGCAACACCTTTTTGTATTCTATCATATCCCTCACAAAGTGACACTGAACATCAATGTGCTTTGTCTTTGAATGGTAAGCAGGGTTCTTTGCCAAGAAAATTGCACTTTGGTTGTCACAGTCTATCCTTATAGCTCCCTGTACTAACCCCATACTTGAACACAATCTCTGCAACCAAACTGCTTCCTTGCTTGCATGAGTGGTTGCCATGTATTCTGCCTCTATAGTTGATAGTGCCATTACAGATTGTTTCTTACTCATCCAACTAACTGCAACTCCAAATAGGTTAAACACATACCCACTTGTAGATCTTCTCTGATCCAGATCTCCAGCCCAGTCCGCATCAACAAAGCCACGGATATCCAAAACTCTGTCCAATCCTGGTCTTCCTTGGTAGCACAAACCATAATCACTAGTGCCACACAAATACTTGAAAACCCGCTTCATTGCTGTCCAACGCTTCTTCTCTAGTTTTGACATAAACCTGCTCAATACTCCCACTACATGTGCAATGTCTGGTCTAGTACAGACCATCGCATACATCAGACTACCGACTGCACTTGCATATGGAACACGGGCCATATCCTCTTCCTCTTCTTGTGTCTTGGGAAACTGTTCAGTAGATAACTTTACACCTACAGGAATAGGAACCTTCACCAGTTTACTATCCTGCATATTAAACCTCTGCAATATTGTCTCGACATACTTCCTCTAGTTTAACCAGAGATTCCTCTTTGCCTGATCTCTTTTAATTTCCATGCCCAAAATATAGTTTGCAGCACCAAGATCTTTCATGTCGAATTTGGAGGACAATTGGGTCTTCAAATCCTGGATAATTTGTTTGTCATTACCAACCAGCAACATATCATCCACATACAAGACCAGATAAATAACACGGTCACCAATTAATTTAAAATACACACAGTGATCTGCTTTGCTTCTGGTGAAGCCAAGTCCCCGTATAAAAGTATCAAATCTCTGATACCACATACTTGGTGATTGTTTTAACCCATACAGAGACTTCTTTAACTTGCATACCAGTTCTTTCTTACCCTTCACCGCAAATCCTTCAGGTTGTTTCATGTAGATCTCCTCTTCCAGATCCCCATGAATAAATGTTGTTTTCACATCCATTTGTTCTACCTCAAAATCAAAAGCAACAGCAACAGATAAAAGTAATCTAATAGAAGCTACCTTGGCAACAGGAGAAAAAATATCACCAAAATCAATTCCCGGCACCTGATAATAATCTTTTGCTACCAACCGAGCTTTGTATTTCTCCACCATTCCTTCTGCATTTGTCTTCTTCTTGAACACCCATTTTCTGCCAATGGGTTTCCTTCCAGCTGACAACTCAACCAGATCCCAAGCCTCATTTTTGTGCAAAGATGCCATTTCATCAACCATGGCCTCTTTCTAGAGTTTTCCATCCTTTGATTCTACTGCTTCCTTCACAGTTCTAGGATCATCATCAGTAATAGATAAAGAAAAATTTGAATAGAAAGTAGATGGACTATACCTTTTTGGCTGCCTTCTTTCTCGAACTGATCTTTTCACACCTGGAGTTTGTGGCTCTCCATCTTCTGATTCCTCCTCTGCTATAGAGTCTGGTTCTTCCTCCTTTAGCTCAAACTCTATCTTCTCGGGTTCCTTTGGTTGGACTTCATGTTTAATAACATCTTTCACCTCTCTGAACACCACATCTCGGCTGTACATAACCTTCCTTGTTATTGGATTCCAAAGCTTATAACCCTTAAACCATCCTTATATCCAATAAAGATGCACTTTTCAAATTTACTATCCAACTTGGTTCATTTCTCCATTGGAACATGTACATATGCATCACATCCAAATACCCTCAGATCTGAAAGAGAGGGTTTCTTATCAGTCCATACCTCTTGTGGAGTCTTATCCTCCAACGCTAATGAAGGTGATCTGTTGACTAGGTAACATGCTGTCTCCACCGCCTCTGCCCAGAATTTTCGTCCTAACCCGGAACCAGTGAACATGCTTCTTGCCCTTCCATCAACGTCTTGTTCATTCTTTCTGCAGCTCCATTTTGCTCAGGTGTGTATGGAGTAGTCTTCTTTTGTGCTATACCACACTTCTTACAGAATTCTTCAAATTCCTTACTGCAAAACTCTCCACCATTATCTGTCATCAGCACATTTGTCTTCTTATCTGTCTGGTTTTCCACCAGAGCCTTAAATTCTTTAAACCTGTCAAAGACTTCAGATTTATTCTTAAGAAAATATATCCATGTATTCCTTGAGAAGTCATCTATAAAGGATACATAGTACACAGACTTACCCAGTGATGGAACCTTCACATGTCCAAACACATAACTGTGCACAATCTCTAATATTTGTTTCGCCCTCTTACCACCAGAGGGGAAACTCACCGTATTCTGCTTCCCATATACACAATTTTCACAGAAATCAAAATCCAGAGAACTATTACTCATACCTTCTACCATACCTTTACCATGAAGTATTCGAAGGCCCTTCTCTCCAATTTGTCCAAGCCTTTGATGCCACAGCATGGTCTTCTCTCCAGAGACCACTAGATTTTCTGCTCCACTTTCAGGAACCATGGAACTATTGCACCCATCAATAACAGTGCTACCTTGCAGCTTGTACAAAGTTCCAATTTGAACTCCCCGCATCAATACTAGTGCTCCCCGAACCATTTTGCAAGTATCCTTCTTGAACACTGTTTTTACACCTGCATCATCCAGCTTGCTTACAAAAATCAGATTTCTGTCTAATGCAAGAATATGCAGAACACCCGGAAGTGTTCTAACCCTTCCACCTTGCAACTTCAACTTTACTTTTCTGTGACCAACGATTATAACCTTCCTATCATCCCCCAAGAAGACATCACCATCATCATATTTCTCATACTCACAAAACCACTCTCTATGGGGAGTGAAGTGAAAGGATGCACCTGAGTCAATCAACCATGCCTCGTGATCTACATGTGTACTTGAAGAAGCCAAGTACACATCCCCACCTTCATTTGAGGTGGTTTTCGCCTCTGCAGAAGGAGCATCATCAGATCCCTTTCCTTTATTAGGAGCTTTAGATTTACAGTCCCTTTTGTAGTGCCATTCCTTTCCGCATTTCCAGCACACCACCTTTACAGGCTTTCCTAGAGATTTAGATCTCCCTCTAGATTTAGACCTCCCACTCGATGACTTATTTTTGTTTCTGTTCTGGGACCGTCCTCATACAAATAAGGCATCACCATTCTGGCTCTCCATATTTTTCCATCTCATTTTCTCCGTCAGCAAGGATGAGACTATTTCATCAAACTGCAAGGCATTTACATTGCTACCTATTGCAATAACCAGACTATCCCACGAATCTGGTAGAGAACACAACAAACTGATGCACTTATCTTCATCTAAAATTTTAATATCAACATATGATAACTGACTTACCACAGTATTAAATGCATTCAGATACTTTGTCACCGAGTCTCCATATTTCATCCTCAGGATATACAACTTTTTCCGTAGGAACAATTTATTCACCAGAGACTTAGATTGGTAAAAGGTCCCTAACTTGTCCCACAAAGCCTTCACCGTAGCTTCCCTTGTTACATTCATCAATACTAAATCTGAGACACAAAATCGTATTGTGCTCTTTACCTTTTGATCCAACTTCTTCCATTCTCCATCGGACACTCTCGTTGGTTTAGTACCTGGATCTACCGCGATCCACTGATCTTTATCCACAAAAAGATCCTCCATCTTGAGTTTCCATAACTCAAAACTCTGACCATTAAATTTTTTGATCTCTATCTTTCCACTGCTCGCCATCTTCTTTCACCATCAGAATCGATCTCGCAGATCTCCCACTGAACAGGGTCTACCACAGGCCCGAGAAAAACCCCTCAGTAGTAAAGGCATCCCCTCGAAGCCAAAACAGCTCCGATACCAAATGTAGGTTTTAACCCCGTATAGAAATTACCTGCATACGAATTCTAAAACATAGAAAATAAGCAATGTGAGAGCATAACACATAAAACACATATACACAAAGATTTTCCCCTGGATCCAAAAACCAGGACTGCCAACTTGATTTTTCATTATGTTCCTTTCAATGTTACAATACATATTTATACATGCCGAAGCATCCAATACCATTGACCGAAAACCATCACGTCCAAAACCATGGACCGAAAACCATCACATCCAAAACCATGTGCGAAAATCATGCACAAAACCATAGGTAGGTTCGCCCAACCTAATATAGGGTCCAATTTTCTTTTACTTGGGATGCTGCCCCGGGCCCCTTAGAAGGGGGCTACCTACCCCCCTCAAACCCCCTAGACAGGGGGGATACCACCCCCCCTGTGACCCCCTCGCTCCGTAGTTGGCGCAATGAAGTGGGGGGATCTTCCCCCCCTCTAACCCCCCGGTTCACTACGTGGGCTAGTTGTGGAAAGAATAACACAAACCAACACTATGTTCATTACTATCTTGGTATTGAAGTAACTCAACATCCAAAGTCCATATTGCTTTCTCAAAAGAAGTGCATTGGAGATCTATTGAACAGGTTTGGCATGGCTGAATGCAATCCTTTGACTATTCCAATGGAACAAAACTTAAAGCTCACATCCATTGAAGGAAAAGAATTTGAGGATGCAACAAAGTATAGACAACTTGTAGGAAGTCTCAACTACCTTACTACTATCAGACCAGACATTTCGTTTTATGTTGGAACCCTCTCTAGGTTTATGCAAAAGCCCTCTGAAGGACATTGGTCTGCTGCAAAAAGTACTTGAAGGGAACTCAAGACTTTGGACTCAAGTATACACAGGTGGGTGACTTCAGCTTGATTATATACTCTGATTCAGACTTCGATGGTGACAAAGAAATTGGCATATCTACTTCGGGTTATGATATGAGTCTTAGATCAGGAGCTGTCTCCTAGAGATCACGCAAACAATTAGTTCCAACAGATTCCACAACAGAGGTAGAATATGTGGTAGCAGTTGAGGCAACAAAAGAAATTGTGTGGCTCAGGAAAATTTTGGAGGATTTGCAGGTAAAACAAGTACACTCGACTCCACTCATGATTAACAATACCTCGGCAATAAAGTGGGCCAAGAACCCAAAGTTCCATGATCGAATGAAGCACATCAATACAAAATATCATCTGATTTGACATCATGTTGAGGCCAAAACAATCCATCTTCACCATTGTTCCACTAATGAGCAGATTGCAGACATCTTCACCAAAGCGCTTGGAAGAGAAAATCTTGAAATATTCAGAACGATGCTTGGACTCACCAACATCCCTTCAGATTAAGGGGGGAATGTGGACACCTAATCATATGGATTGGGTGAACAACTGTAAATAGTGTAAATAAATAATAGAGGAAATGGAGTCATCGGGAGATGAAACTGAATAGTCACTCCCTCTTGTATATAATAATGAACAACCTAAATGAATAATACAATCTCATTTTTGAGGAGTTACCTTCTGGCCTGACAGTGGAAAACAAGAGTAGGACCATTTTTGCAAGGACATGAAGAGGGGTGGCATTTTGTATGTCGTTGAACACAATTATGAAGATTCTTGTAGTCCTGAAGGTGAGAGGATGCAAATATCAATGGCAATGGGAGGATGCATAGGTCATTCTTTGTAGAGATGTGTACATAAGGTCCACGTTGTTCAGGAGTGCGAGGATTCCAAGCATAAGTGTGTTCATCAAAAAAACACCTGGCTCTATCCATCATGACTTAGTCATCCCAATCGAGGTTGTCCATATCAGGTGCGTTTTCGAGCCAAAGGAAACCATGTATGTGTGCAGAACCCCTATAATGCCACTCTTACCTGCAAAGATGAAAAATGAAATTTTGTGAGACACCTGCACATCTAGACAAAGAAACAAAAAGGAGAAGGATGATCAGGGAAATACCTGCACTAGAAGTCCTTTGCATGTAAACCTTTTTGCAAGACCTCTTCAAGGAAGATTGTGAATTGATAATGAATGTACTGCGCTGTAAGATGTGGATTGTTGATTATATTCTTGAATTTCCATCTAGACAACTTAGATCAATCCTTGGGGGGGGGGGGTTGCAGCCTTCTAGGCATGACCATGTGCATGTGATGCCATTTGGTGTCAACTGAACTTAGGGTGAAGAAGAAAGTAAGACTACCTAGTTGTATGATCATATTAGTGAGTTCACCTCTGTGTTTTTTCCAGAACGAGAGTATCCCTCTAAGGCTTGATCAAAAGCTAATAATCTAGTCAGGAAGCATGGAATCAGGCATGTCATGGAGGTGTGAACGAAGGTCTGCAACGGTCATTGGAAATCCCTCTTCAAGGTTTCTCTTCATGAAAAAAACATTAGTTGCTTAACTATGATTCCACAACATAATATTGTACAAGTAATACAAGAATCTTGGATGCTGGGAAAAATGGTTATCATAGTAGTGTATGAGGTGAACAACATATTCTTGCATTTCAACTTTTCTAAGACGTGGCTAACCAATCATAGCAGCTCCTATGGGGAAGAGTGTGGGGAATGCCATAGCAAGGAGGCCTTCTATGGTATATTCATTGATAGTAGAGGGGGAAACAGAGGGCCAGGAAAGTGAAGTAGTGGAATTAGGATGGGGAGACTGCAGGTAGTTGCGTATTTCTTCAAGCTCAGTATGGGAATTAGGGAGTGTTGATACAAAAGAGGATGGTTGGAGGTTCATTGGAGTGGGGTGTGTCAGAATGTTATCATCAAAAGTAGGGAAGTCAAGCCTTGGTTCAGGAGAGGAGGGGGAGATGCGACAAATGACAAAAGACATATCGGTAGGGTGAGTCGGCAAGGCAGATATTGCATCTTGGTCCAGTTGGAAATTGTTGTAGTAGGGATCATGGGCTAGTTTTTATTCTAAATCCACAAGGACATGTGTCCCGCTAACAATGAAATCATATGTTTTGTGGTCATAACCATGCCTAGTAACAACACTGATGTCCGATTCGGAAACCAAACGCAGCAAAATGTTGGTGATGGCAGTGATGCCTTGCAAGAAACAAATAGTATGACCCATGTATTTATACTGTCCACTTCGTGCATGGATGACTTGCAAGATTGGACTAACACGTGATATGAGCATTTCTTCTATTTGTGTTAGAGCAACAAGGACAAATGGTTGGTCGCCAGGGTCCATGTTGTTCGCAAGGGAGAAGCGGTGGGTGGATTTTGTAGTTGCACATCAGGAGAAACAAAGGTTACCATGTAAGAATTTTTTTTTCATATTTGGGTATGATTCTTTTCATATGGAGCATATATGCAAGGGAAATAGGTCATCTATCCTTTCAAGGAATCGTTGGTGTGCATGGTTAAGGCCAGGGTTGACCAAAATATGGGGATGGGAGGGTGAAGGAGGATGAGTTGATGGTGGGGTGTGTGATGTACATGGGAAAGAAGTGGCTGTGAATTGAGGAAGTTGAAGGGTAGGTACAGTTGGAGTGGGGAATGTTAAAGGAGAGGGGTTTGCAAGTGAAGCTTCAGGATGTTGGGGAAGAGAAACATTTGATGGGGGTATAGCTGGAAATATTTGGGTGTTTAAATTAGCTTTATATTTGAGGTGTCTTTGTTTGTTGGACTCGTCTTTATTTTGTGCATAAAGGAGTCTCTTCTGAGAATTTCTTGAGGGGTTCGCAGAAGACATTGGCATGTCCATCTTGATACAAACATGGGGAGACAAGTTCAAGTGATTATAGGAGACCAGCAACAGTTGTCTTAAGCGCAAAGATAGAGTACATAGCCCACAAAAGTAAGAACTTCATTAGTGGGTATATTTTTGAAGTAGTGCTTTCTAGCTTATAAAGTAGATGTGTCTTTTGAAAAAGTAGCTAAAGTTTAGTGGCCGGAGAGGCCTTTTTTATAATAGAGTTTATGTTTCTTTGATATTATGTACTAATGTAATGTGATTTAAATTTTGTTGTTGGAACTTTGCCAAAGCTATATTTGCAGCGTAGAACAAGATTAGAATCAAACTTATTTCAGTGAAGTATTTTTGTGGTGATGGATAACTATCTATCATTCATTTACCAAGTAGATTTAAGGCAACCAAATGACAACCCTTTGTAAGAATCCAGTGTTTGTATTTAGGTGCACAAAGAACAATATAAAAGGATGTAAATATTCTATTTTGTTTAGAAGGAAGAAGAAAAAAAACATATATACTATATGTAAAAGTAAAAGATGGAGAAATATACAAAGGTGGAAGCTGCAACATGTATCATAGGTGTATATACATAAAGAAGATAAGTACAATGATGAAGTGAACAAAAAGAAGGGGGCGAGAAGGGACGAAATGACAATGAATGGAAAAGCATATAGAAGTTATTGTTTACACTTCACAGTGGCATGGGGAAAATAATTAGACTTTCAAAGACGTTGAACAACTGGAGCAGTAGACATTTTTTAGATTTCCCGGAGGAGAACGGAACATGCATAACTATAGGTGATTTCCTCTGAAAGAAGGGACGAAATGACAATGAATGGAAAAGCATATCAAAGTTATTGTTTACACTTCACAGTGGCATGGGGAAAATAATTAGACTTTCAAAGACGTCGAACAACTGGAGCAGTAGACATTTTTTCGATTTCCTGGAGGAGAACGAAACATGCAGAACTATAGGTGATTTCCTCTGAATTGATTAGTACAAACTTCAAATAGTCCACACCATTGAAGATATATGTTTTCACACACAATGTGAAGAGGAAAGGACGACATGAAACCCTTGCACGAAGCTCGTGGATAACACTAGGATCACTGGAGAGTATGAACAAGTATTTTTCTTGAACACCCATGAGTTCAGTTGCAAAATTCTCAAATGTGATGACATTTTCTAGTACGCCTGTGTGGTCATGCATTTAAAATTTCAGCACATATCGATAGTCACATTTCGGGAAGGCCCCACCACATTTTATGCGGTACCACATTCCATTTGAGTGGCTGACAACTTTTTCCATGCATTTCATTCCATCAAATGAGAGAGGGCATGCAAAGAAGTAGAAATATTGCATGTCAATAGAGGTGATGGTTCCACGAATAGAGAACCATGTTGGTTTTTCGGCGGGATGCGAGTCTATGAGGTTGAAATTTGTATGTTGTGGGTAGCCCTGCTTGGAAGTTCCTGATAATTTTCTACTTAACGATGGTGAAGAGGCCAAGAAGTCTCTTTGATGATGCCACAATTGGATTTGTTCAGTCTCTGGAATGGCAGGATCTAGCATGAAGATGGTGGTCGATATAGTCCCAACTATTCTTCCATTAAATTCAGCTATGCGAGCCCCTTTGATTGCAAGCACGGTCGAAGCACCAAAAGAGGCGAGTTCAACGATTTTCTTGCCCAAGGTGTGGAAATGCTCCCCCCATAGGGTGATGTCGATACTATATCCAGACATGTCTTCCAAGTTGACAATTTTCCTAGGTGTTTCAGAGCCATCTCTTCGACGAATGGTGGAAGTTGGAGAAGTGGACTTGACAATGCCAATGATGTCAAAAATTGAGCCGAGGTTTGTAGATCTGATTTCATCTATAGATTTAAAATAGAAACAGTGGAAAGGAATTGTCGGAACATCATCTAAGGAAGGTTCAATAGTGGAAGTTGGAAAGGGAGACTTCCCATTGCTATCCAGATGGTTGTAATTTCTATTTGTTGGTTTCACAGTGCCATTTGAAACCATGTAAAGCTTCTCAATTTGGACAAGGTCATGCAAGGAATATGTGAGATCATCGAAGGCAGAGAGATGGATTGTGTCATTGGCATAATCAACGAGGTCAAATACAAAGAACTTTCCGGATGCTCGAGAATTGTTGTAGGAGTGAATATATGTTTTTCCAAGCACCCTGCCATGGATCGACCATTGTTTACGATAGGGGCTTAGAGCATGGAATGGAAACAGGTAGAGCAGAGGAAAACTGAGTTGATGATGACTGTTAGCTTTGCTACAATCTTCAGCATTTGGAGGACCAAATACTAACTCAGCCATGTGTTTATGCTGAAAGGGAGCTCGCAACAGTCATTTACCTTCTTCTCCTTCAGCTTCGTTATACTCTGTTAGCCCTCTGTATCTTTGTTTTTCCTCCAAAACCCTGTACATACTCGATTTCCCTTGGGTCCCCGAGCGCAAAGTTAAACTCATGAGACCGTGATCGTGTAACCACACACTTTTCATAAGCCCTTTTCCCTCATCACAAATTGGAAAATGCAAAGGCCCAAGGTTTTCAAAGGAAAGCGCTGATCCGATTACTCCTTCACCATTGGATCAGTTCTACCATGATCCAATGGCTCGCGCCCCGCAAACCAATCTCCACCATCTGATCATCCACCAAAACGATCCAACGATGATCGCTCGTTCCGCACCCGTGACTTAACCACTTGTTAACTGGCGGGGAAAGTGGTTTTGGCCCCGTCACATCCGCCGCGTGTCAGGTGATGATTGCATCGCTCCCACGCGTACAAATACCGCCACCTCCGAAAAGCGGTGTGGGGAATATTGCTTACCGCCCTTGTCCTCTCTCCCACGCGTTATCTCCCATGCACCTTTGCCGTCTGATAGCCGTCGGATCTGCCCGCCCGTGATCCGACGACTCACGTTTGTTGTTCCCGATTCCTTCCGATATCCCCTATAAATCGATCTCCGTCGTCCATCTGTGAGATCTGACGGCTCATAATCACTCCGCTTGTCCCGCCTGTCCCCACGCGTTAACCTCCATGTACGTCTTCCACCCAATCACCGTCGGATCTGTCCGCCCACGATCCGATGACTCACGATCATTTTGCCTCCGTTCCACCCTGTGCTCCGTGCCAAGAGATCCCTGCCGTCCATCTCTGCGATCCAACGGCCGATTTCCCTTCTCCATCCTTCCCGACTATTCACGTCCATAACCATTCTGTGCTCCCGAAGGACGAAGGTGGCTAGCTACCTGTACCCAGCGCAGTTACTCTTCAACAACTGCATTCAAGAGCAGAGTGGCCAAGAAGAAAAGGACTAGCCTCGAGCAGTTAAAGGCATTTATCAGTTATGGAATGTCTTCCATATTACACTTCACCTGCTCGAGGACTACAACAGAGCATCATAGAATGTCAAATTAATTTATTGAAGCTAGCAGAGTGTAGCAGAGACTCCATCAGAGAATTAAAGTGGTTGGTGGCCAATTATGACCCCTCCACACATTAAGCAGTAGAATATCCTTGTAAAGAAACTCTATATATACCCAAAAAAGAGATGTAATGTGGGTTGATGGTTGTAGTTTTGATGTAAGGTTCAACTTCTGGAGACTGTAACTACTGTGATACTTGCAGCGTCTGGTCTTCATTTTCAGCTAATACAAGCTTCTTTTGCTGTTAATTGCTCACTTTCCATTTCTACTCTGTTCTAGGCTGTGCCTGTTATGTATTTTTCATGTGCTCTTGATGTTTAGCATTAGAGGGGCTGTCATCCCACCTCTGTGTTAAAATCTAGTATGTATCATTGAATGTGCTATGCAGGTTTCTGTTTATTTAGTGCCAAAGAGCTGTCATCCTGTCTGTGCATTAGGAAATAGATTTGCAGACCTCTTTACTGGTTGCAGCCGACCATCACATGGTCTTGTGCATCTGTTGGTGTGGTCAATACTCTCCATGTTCAGTTAATCCTCAAACTGTGGGTAATTGGTGGTCTAAAGCCTTGTAGTCTGGGGGTGTTCACCCATGTATGGGGTTAAGCACAGTAGAAGTGGTTATCTGGCTTGAATATGCATCATGCCTTCCATTCATCCATTTCCAACATTTTGTTGAGTTTGTAATGTTCCCGAGCATCTATGAGATACAACCTAGGAGAGTTTCTTGGGGTGATAACATTAATTGGCGCCGTTGCCGGGGAGAAGAGATTGAAGCTCAGCTTCCCTGGAAGACGACACAGTTCCAGATTTTGATGATAGACAAGGTCTGGGCACATTTCTGGTTGTAATCATCTATCTGGCGACTCCACTAGAGGAAGACCAACCTTTGGCGACTCCACATTGCAGTTCTGGCTTAGTTTGTGAGACATGCTAGAAGAAATCCTCAGAAATCACTAGCTGAACCAGTGCCTGACCCTGAGAAGATTGTTAAACCGAAGAAAACATCACAGAAAGGAGCATCAGGATCAGGTAAGCCTAAGAAAACTTATGCATCTCTGAAAGATAAGGTTATAGCTGAGAATATACAATTTGAAGATATTGAGCCTAGTGTTGCTAGTGAGAAACTTCCCTCAGAGATTTATATAGCTCCTTGTTCAGTTAGTTCCCCTTTGAATCTCAGTCCAAAGAAAGCATCCCATACAGTCCATCATATTCCTCTGTTTCTGTCATCCTTTTCGTTGATCCATTCCACCCTGTCTACCAGTATCCTTTCATATAACCCAGTCATGGCAGGTCAGCAAGCTCTTACAAAGATAGAAAGAATCGTTGCTGCTAGGTATGAACCCTTGGTCTTGCCTATCCCTTTGAATGCCATGCCTGTAGGAGATTATCAAGAATATATACCTAAGTTTACTGGTACAGAAGGAGTAATAGTCAAAGAGCACCTTGAGTCTTTTTATAGCTATGCTGATAACCTAGATTCAGTGAAGAGGATGTGTGGATGAGAGTTTTTTTCCAAAGCCTAGATGGGGAGGCTAGAAAATGGTTTAGAGAATTACCCCCTAGGTCTATTGCAGACATTGAGGCCCTAGATGATGTGTTCCTAAAGCACTGGGGGGATAAGAAAGATTTTCTCTTTTATTATATTGAATTTGGGAACTTGCAGAGGGAGAATGGTGAGTTGCTGTCTGATTTCAACAAGAGATTCAACCATATGTACAATAGAATACCAGCTGAAGTCAAACCCACCCCTACTTCTGCTATGATTACTTATGCTAGTGCCTTCGATTCTCAGTTCTGCCTACTGTTAAAATAAAGAAGATGTACTTCTTTGGCTAATATGCAAGATGCAGTCTTTGCAGTAGAATCAAACATCATAGCTGCAGAGAGGCTCGAAGATAATGCTGAAAGGAGAAGACGGGGGGTGAGCTCTCATCATCCTCTGATCCTGAGATCGATAAATTAGCCAGGATGATAGAGTTATTAGCCTCTGAAGTTTCCAGATTAGAGGGCGAGCAACACTCTGAAGAAGCAGGAGCTCCTTGTGACTTTTCTCTTCCAACTCCAAATCCATATAGAGGAGCACAGGAGCAGTTGCAGGTTTTGCAGAGAAGTAGAGATACAAACGAAGACCAAAGGGTGAAGACCCTTTTTCAGACTATAGTCATGGAGGAAGAGCTGTTTGAAGAGGAGGAGGAGGTCCATGGTTTGGAAGATAAGGGCAGTGCCCCTTTCTTAACCAGAGCTACCTATGAATAGTCACTATCTAAAGGCATTGCTCATGAGTTTGTTGTACCTGCAGAACAACAAGCTTATCAGCAGAAGCAGATAGCAGCAGGTCCTACCATCCTCGAAGACCCTAAGCTTGAAGCCAGCTCATCCTCACATGACTATGCAGATCTGCAAAGTGACCAACCTGCTGATATCCCCAGTCCAGTGATCAAAAAGGGAGAAGAAAACTCCCCATCATCTTTTGTTTCTCTGTTTTTTCAAGAGAAAATCCCTCAAAGTTTCCCCCTGAACACTGAGGCAGGACAAAATTCAATTCTCAAGGCTGATATGGATAGTATCTGTCTTGATATTCCGAAACCTACTCAGTTGGCCTCCACACAGCTTGAAAGGGCAGCTTTCCTGATGACAGAGGAAGAGGGTGCACAGTCTTGGGACTCCTCCTTGGATGTGGACTGTTCTGAGCAAAATGAAGGAGCAGATGATGTCTCTGTGTCCCCCGCACAAGATTACATTGGTTCATCATTCATACTAATTGTGCAGGCCATAGATGACATAGACAAGTACACAGCTACCATAGTTATTCATCAGGTGTAAAAAGGCTCCCATGATGAACATCCAAGAAGGAGAGCATACAGAGAGGGGATGAAGTTTGGATCATCTCTACCTGATAAGGTCAAATGTCCTAAACTCTTTGAGGTAGAGGATCAAATAAATCCAATTTTGCAGATCTATGATGAATCGGCCCAAAGACAGAGAGACAGTTTTGATGGTCCTGCAGATGGCCAGTTTTTGAATATTTATGTTATTTAAGGTTTTCAAGCCTTAATGATTGTAAGCATTTTCTTTTACAGGTTTTAGCATAGACTTAATTAGACTCCATGCCCAATGGATACTAGGCAATGTTTTTAAGCTTGTTTTGTATGAAGGCATTGGTTTGCAGTTCTTGAGACCTCACAGGGAGGATCTCATCCCCAGAAGGAGCCAGTGTTAGCTCTACTACAATCTTCAGCATTTGGAGGACCAAATACTAACTCGGCCATGTGTTTATGCTGAAAGGGAGCTCGCAGCAGTCATTTACCTTCTTCTCCTTCAGCTTCCTTATACTCTCTTAGCCCTCCGTATCTTTGTTTTTCCTCCAAAACCCTGTACAAACTCGCTTTCCCTCGGGTCCCCGGGTGCAAAGTTAAACTCATGAGACCATGATTGTGTAACCACGCGCTTTTCATAAGCCCTTTTCCCTCATCGCAAATTGGCAAACACAAAGGCCCAAGGTTTTCAAAGGAAAGCGCCGATCCGATTACTTCTTCGCCGTTGGATCAGTTCCGCCATGATCCAACGACCCGCGTTCCGCAAACCAATCTCCACCGTCCGATCATCCACCAAAGCAATCCAACGGTGATTGCTCGTCCCGTGCCCATGACTTAACCACTTGTTAACTAGCGGGGAAAGTGGTTTTGGCCCCGTCACATCCGTTGCGTGTCACGCGATGATTGCATCGCTCCCTCGCGTATGAATACTGCCACCTCCGAAAAGCGGTGCGGGGAATACCGCTTACCGCCCTTGTCCTCTCTCCTGCGCGTTATCTCCCATGCACCTTTGCCATTCGATAGCCGTCAGATCTGCCCGCCCGCGATTCGACGGCTCACGTTTGTTGTTCCTGCTTCCTCCCGATATCCCCTGTAAACCGATCTCCGCTGTCCATCTGCGAGATCCGACGGCTCATAATCACTCCGCCCGTCTCGCCTGTCCTCGCGCGTTAACCTCCATGTACGTCTTCCGCCCGATCACCGCCCGATCTGTCTGCCCACGATCCGACGGCTCACGATCATTTTGCCTCCGTTCCGCCCTGTGCTTCGTGCCAAGAGATCCTTGCCGTCCATCTCTGCAATCCAACGACGGATTTCCCTTCTCCATCCTTCCCGACTATTCACGTCCATAACCATTCTGTGCTCCCGAAGGACAAAGGTGGCCAGCTACCTGTACCCAGCGCAGTTACTCTTCAACAACTACATTCAAGAGCAGAGTGGCCGAGAAGAAAAGGACCAGCCTCGAGCAGTTAAAGGCATTTATTAGTTATGGAATGTCTTCCATATTACACTTCACCTACTCGAGGAGTACAACAGAGCATCAGAGAATGTCAAATTAATTTATTGAAGCTAGCAGAGTGTAGCAGAGAATCCATCAGAGAGTTAAAGTGGTTGGTGGCCAATTATGACCCCTCCATGCATTAAGCAGTAGAATATCCTTGTAAAGAAACTCTATATATACCCAGAAAAGAGATGTAATGTGGGTTGATGGTTGTAGTTTTGATGTAAGGTTCAACTTCTGGACACTGTAACTACTGTGATACTTGCAACGTCTGGTCTTCATTTTTAGCTAATATAAGCTTCTTTTGCTGTTAATTGCTCACTTTCCATTTCTACTTTGTTCTAGGTTGTGCCTGTTATGTATTTTTCATGTGCTCTTAATGTTTAGCATTAGAGGGGCTGTCATCCCACCTCTGTGTTAAAATCTAGTATGTATCATTGAATATGCTATGCAGGTTTCTGTTTATTTAGTGCCAGAGAGCTGTCATCCTGTCTATGCATTAGGAAATAGATTTGCAGAGCTCTTTACTGGTTGTAGCCGGCCATCACATGGTCTTGTGCATCTACTAGTGTGGTCAGTACTCTCCATGTTCAGTTAATCCTCAAACTGTGGGTAATTGGTGGTCTAAAGCCTTGTAGTCTGGGGGTTTTCACCCATGTCTAGGGTTAAGCACAATAGAAGTGGTTATCTGGCTTGAATATGAATCATGCCTTCCATTCAGCCATTTCTAACATTTTTTTGAGTTTGTAATGTTCTCGAGCATCTCTAAGATACAACCTAGGAGAGTTTCTTGGGGTGATAACAATGACGCAGAATCTTGTGTCGAAGAAAAAGTAGACGAGGCAGCGGCGTGTGACGTTGAAGAGGCCAGTTGGTATGTCAATGTTTGTTCAATTTGAAGAAGGTTTGGGGCCCCAATCAAAGTTGCATGACATTCAAAAACATCCAGTTCAATAGTTTGCAGACTCATGAAAAGAAAGAGAAAAGAAACGAGGCATTAGTCAGAGTGAGAGTGGCAGAGAGAGGGAAGGAACATAAAAACATCAACAATAAGGTGAAGAGTGAACATACACATAGTTTTGCAAAAAAGTGCAACTCACTTCTTTGAGAATGATAATCGAGCTCAACTGGAGGGCACCAGAGATGACATGGGAATTGTAAGCAGACGGAACCAAAGTTCTGTGGTGAGAGGTACCATTGGAGAGAGAAATGCGGTAGCATTGGGACAATGTATTTATGGAAGCAAGAAGGTCGAGTTCAATGATTTGGAGTGATTGGTGGATTGTTGTAGAGCCAACGAGCAACAAAGTGATTGCATTTGTTGTCAAGGAAACTTCCATGATGACGAGGAAAGGAGTTTTCCTGAAAGCTGAAAGCTCGTAAAATGCTGTCAACATTGGAAGAGAAGTGGAAATAAAGCAGCAAGCGCGGTAGTTCATAGGATTGGCATACTTGGAGCCAAATGAAAGACGAAAGATTTACAATTTAGATTGTTGCCAATAGTCAAAGGCAAAGGGAAAGGAAAATTGAAATGTTTAAAAAAAGAAAGTTGGTTGTCTATATATGGCATTTCAAAAACTCTACAGGTAGGTGTGTTGCACGTCATGACAAAGCACATAGTATTCTAAGCTATACATGCACCATGAAAACATTGATACTTGTCATTTGAGTGTAGAAGATGATATGGTTAGTAGGTTCTCGATTCTCACCTATTTGTTATTGAAATTCCAGGGTAGTTATTCGGTTGAATACAACAACACAATGTGCAGTAGCAACAACAAGAGACCAGAAATAGCACATAGACAACAATAGAAAATGAAACTAGGAAAATCAATAGAATAGTGCGACGTGAAGAGGCTAAATAGATCACATGCCCATCTACCAACTAAGAAGAGGGACCAATAAATCAAAGTTAGGACACGTGGTAGAGGTCGTGGGGTTATCAATGATAGATACAATGACATAGATGCTCGTCGAGCAAGAGTAAAGTGAGAATAAATGCACATAGGCATGCCATTAATTAGATTATTGAATAGAACAATCCTCGACATCAGGATGTGTGGATAAGTTTCAAACCTTAATCAAAGCAAAATTTCACATATTGATTAGATATACATGGGAGTTTCAGGATTTTGAAACTTTCACATGAGAATAATCCTTTTCGAAAGCATGCAAGTCAAAAGTCCACTCCAGAATATCAATGTGGCTCGTTTGAATAAACACATATAATAAAGTGTCTAGGGCATAAAACATATCAATTTCGTGCGAGCGAGAATAAAGTGAAGTAAACACACATGATCGGTCCATTAATTAGATTAATGAATAGAGTAGTCGTCGAGACCAAGATCTGTGTAGAGGTTTTAAGCTACAATCATTAAAAACATGTGGCATGTTGATTAAATATATATGGGAGTTTTCGGTCATTGAAACCTTCACAACAGAAGAAATATTTTGGGAATCTATGGGAAAGAAAGGCCAATTGATTTTATTAATTTTCCTATGTACAAGGGTGTAAAATATTAGATCTTCGTACGAGGGAGAATAATATGACAGTAAATGCACATAGTCGTCTAAAAAGTTCTAATTAATGAATAAAAATAAACACCGAGAGCAAGATACGTGCATAGAGAGTAGATCTTATCGGAGGTCGCATTCCAAAAGCTACAATAAGGGGTGGATGTGATTTCACAATTAATTTTGGTACGATAAAACAATCGGGGTTGCATATTAGTGGTTGTAGGTCCATAGCACAGTTCAAATATTCGGAAATGTAATTTTTGTTTATTATTACACAGGACCAATGATACATGTATCGGAAATTTCGAAAAGAATTTCCAGAATGTTATTAGTTTGACATAACGAATTCAATAATTTCGAGGCTCACAATAGGCCAAAAAAGGGCAACACATGGAATTATTCAAAAGGTTACACGTGCCAGTGATGTTTTCACGTATGGGAGATCAGTGATTGGAGGTTGAGGTGATTTGAAAAATCGAAGCGAAACTTCCGGTTCATAACCCCTGATGGGAGGGCTCTGATACAGGGGCTAGACTGTGGTCACATGAAGAGCCACAGGACCAAGGCCCAGACGTAGAAGGTGATCAAAAATCACCAATCGGTGAATTGACATGGTGTACACCAAGGTTACACCTCCCATTAGAAATCGCTGATAGAGAGGGCTCCGATAAGCACTGTTTGGCGCTTCATCTCTAAATGGTTTTGAGTTGGATGCATTTAGGGATGCGTTGCAGACAAAAATTGGTTGCGACAAGTGACGCGGGGAGGTTGACGTCATGATGACGTGCCAAAAGGGTTGACATGTGGTAGGCAGATTCAATAGTTTCAAGGCTCACAACAGGCCAAAAAAGGGCGACACGTGGCATTATTCAAAAGGTTACACGTGGAAGATACATGGCAGTGATGTCATCACGTATGGGAGATCAACGATCGGAGGTTGAGGTGATTTGAAAAATCAAAGTGAAACCTCTGATTCATAACCCCTGATGGGAGGGCTCTGATACGGGGGCTAGACTGCGGTCACGTGAAGAGCCATAGGACCAAGGCCCAGATGTAGAAGGTGATCGATGATCACCAATCAACAAATTGACATGGCGTACACCAAGGTTACACCTCTCATTAGAAATCACCAATAGAGAGGGATCTGAGAAGCATTGTTTGGTGCTTCATCTCTAAACAGTTTCGAGTTGGACGCCTATAATGGGTTAGAGATCTATCTCTCTATCTCTATATTAGCGTGACTATACTGATAAATATTGCGGTCACGGGAAGAGCCATAGGACCAAGGCCCAAATGCAGAAGGTGATCAATGATCAACAATCGGTAAATTGACATGCTGTCCACCATGATTACACCTTCGATTGGAAATCGTCGATAGAGAGCGCTCCGATTTGGGGCCTCACTCATTTCCTCTTCATGTATATCAGGTCACATCACTCATCAGAGGTCGCAATTTTTGGGACTGCAACCAAATACTACATTGTGGAATCGTTGATTGTAATTTTGTGATATTATAAAGGCCCAAGCGCGTGTGATGTGGTCCCATGCGTGTGTTGTGGTTCCACAGTCATGTCAAAGAACCTCAGGTGGAGGAAATTGCAGATTGGAGTCCCACGGTCAATCTCACCGTTGAAATGGTATATTATTTGAAGGTCGACAAATCTTCTATAGTGTCGAGAGGAGGAACCTCACCATAAAAAGCCTATCGGTTAAAAAAAAATAAAAAAATCCACTCCTAATACTTCAACTATATTTTGAAGCATGCCTCTATGGCAGAGATACGATGTTAAAGTTCAATTTTCTAGGTTCCTTATATGAAAAGAAAGGTCATTTCCATAGTAATACAGGGATGTAGCTAAAAAATAAAATAAATAGTCACTCCTAATACTTTTTCTATATTTTGAAGCATGCCTCCGTAAGGGAGATACAACGCCAAAGTTCAATTTTCTACATTCATATGTTGATTTGATAGGAATTGGCTTCCTACCAGAGCTATTCTTTTTTTTGGACAAAAAAACATGATATCTTTCTTTATTCAACTCTCTAATTTTATTGATTATTAGACAACTTTTGAGGAGGATCTTTGGTTTTGGTGAAACATTAGAATTTTTATAATTTCTCGGTTTCCACTATTTTCCAATTACTAAAACGCTATTTTATGTTAGTCATTTTCCATTATGTTTATACAATTTATTAGTTTTGGAAGATATTAGGAAATATTTGGGAACTTACATCAATTCCGATCCTGAGAGAGCTTTTATGGGATTATACACATATGTTTGCATTTGTGTGGAGATAGATCTTGGTAAGGGTATTATCAGCAAAATGTGGTTTCTCAAATGGAAAAAAATTCAACATATTCAACATAGTTATGTCTTAGATTATGATAACATGTCATTTCATTGTCAAGTATGTCCTTTGCTAGAGCATTTGTGAATGATTTCTCTTATATCAATTGAGAATTAGTTCCCTCTATGAATGTTGATATATCACTTTAAAACTTACAATTGGTTATTGTGGACCATTCTTTAAGGGGTTGGTAAGAGGTAATAGAGAAGAAGGGGAAAAATAAAGTGTGATGTACCAAATAGAAACATTCAGAGTAAACATTGTAGATATTACTTAGATATATTACAAAAAGGAATAAAATTGCAAACATAATGGATAATATGGACTAAAATATTATACTTTTATTGTTATGGAAGTAATGATTTTTTACCTCTTTGAAGGGGAAACCTCCAATAGATAAGAGATCAAATTACAAATGATTTCCAAGCCATCTTTTACAATGTTTCTCCATCTTCATATATTATTTTCTATCTTCTGAAAATACTTTAGAGAAGGAACTTTCTAGTAGGCGAAACCTTCTAGTAAGCCTCCTTACAATAATCATGATCACACTATTGCATGGGGCTTACCATTGATCATATCCATACGTGAGAATACATAGTAATCTATCTACTTAGGGGCGGTTGGACCCTAACAAGTCCTCATCCTTAAAAACCAACCTTGTCCTGAAGGCTACAAATGTGGGAAGTGTTGCAGAATGGTTATTCATTCTCATGTAAAATACTTCCATTGTATTTTAAAAACTTTTAGACAATGCACTTTGGAAACAACACTCTTGCTTGTCAAGGACCATCTTTTGGCTGTAACCAAATGGAATATTCTTTATTGAATTAAGGAAAACTAGATCGAACATGACAATTTGTAACAACCCTAGTCAAAAATCCATGTAATAAAGTTAATAAAGACAAAATATTAACCAAGGTCATGGGTCACATATTCCAAGCTGAATGTTGGGAAAAAGATATTGATTGGGATCACTGGTGATTAATTAATGGCTATGGAAATTGACAAAGGCTTTGTAAAGGCAAAGTGGCATTTATTGGCATTTATTTATGAAAATAATGGAAAATAGGAGAAAATGGAAGTGAAAGGTCACTACATGTGAGGAGGAAATTGAAGGAAAATAATGGAAAATGAAGAAAATAGAGGCCTCATTAATAAAAAGGCTTCTAAGTATCAGTTCACAACTTTTGCTTGCTTAGTTTTTTTTCTTTTAGTTCAGTTTTGGAGCTCTCCCTCTCTCAAACTCTTGGACACTTAGAGTTTTCTTGGATCACTCTTGGAGGAGTGTGGCATACTTGGGATTTGGAGAAATAAGGAAAAAGAAGAGTAGGAAAGCATAAGAGGATAGTAGGATCAACAACTACAACGGGTTTTGATTGCAGGTACTGAGTTGCATGTATGATTTCATTGCTAGTTTTGGCATGCATGTGGTTTATTTGTTATGATCTGTCATTGACATGGAGGACTGTCTAGATTGACAGTGGTTTTTCATAGCTTTTCCATTTCTAGATAACCATGGTGCTATGGGTGTCTTTCATTTTTTTTTTCTTTCTTTTCTTTTCTAGTTGGTTCTCATGTTCCTTATGGTTGTGGGTTGAGTTATTAGTTCCTGGAGCCTTGGTTGGACAAACGTTCTGGAAGCCTAGTAACAACTTGGGTTGAGTTACTAGTCCTGGAAGCCTTGGTTGGACAAACAATATGAAGCCCTTGGTGGGTTGAGTTACTAGTCTTGGACAACTTGGTTGGACAAATGCTCTGGAGCCCGACAATAGTTGTGGGTTGAGTTACTAGTCTTGGAATCCTTGGTTGGAAAAAATGATCTAGAGCCCTAGATAGATTGGGTAGAGACCAATATGGTGATGGTTAGTGATGTCTGATCATGAGGTAGAATCACTGGTTGAGGGTTGAGGTGGTTTGGCCTTTGGAAGCCCTAGTTTGGTTTTGTTTGATTTGTTTAATAAGATCCCACATTCATCCTTGGAATATGGCATAGGGGTGATTGGTTGAAAGAGAGATTTGGTTCAGCGCGATCTATGGTTAGGTGGTACATGGAATTCCCTGACTTGGTTGAATTTGCATATGATAATAAGAGCTCATTTTCCTTTGGTATTTTATGAGTAAATGTGCTTGTCGTTATCTGGCTTTAATGGTTACTTCATCATTGATATATCTCTAGTTATTTGTTAGTTATAAGCATGTTTTATGATAGTTGTGATGCATGGCTCTCACCATGTTTTGGTTAGTAAATTAAATGTTAATGAATGAATGATCTAATAGATAACAATGCAGCTATTGGGAGGAGACATATTCCTCCTTGATGATTCTCAGATAAGTATGAGGTCCCTATGTTTAGATATGTTGTTATGACCTGTAGATTACATGTTCATGATCTGTTTGACGAAATGTATGTCATGGATGGTAGGGTTCTAGTCAAGTCCTTGTTCAATATTTTGCATTAGTAGCATTGTTTCATTGCCATTTATCATTTCTAGAATTTTCATGAGGTTCTGGGCAGAGGCTTGAGTCCTAGCCCTGAAAAAGTGGCTTTGAATCTGAGGTCACTGGCACTGAACTACCTAAAAAAGGCCATAGTCGGATGGATTCCTTGTTGTGGGAGCGACTGAAGGGTCCCAATCACATGCATTCCTTGTCATGTGAGCAGTTGAGGCTCTAGGCCAGTGAAAAGGCAAGTTCTCTTAAGGGTTGGACACATGGAGGGGTTGGTTGGCTCATGAAGGTTCTGTAGCTCATGGAGGGTGTCTTATTGGTTCCACTTCCTTAAATCTACATGGAGAGTTGAATACTATCATAGTAACTCTTCATCACATGTTTACCCCAGTGGACCAGTTAACTTAGGTAAATGTGGGAGGCGGGTGTTACAAAGTGGTATGAGAGCATGGTTTCATTCTCCTTGGGTGATGTCTAGTTTATGTTCTCCTTGGATGAATGTGTTGTCATACGTAGATGTTGGTTGCATATGTGTCCTTATGCTTGTGGTCTATGTGCTTGTTGTGTATGTATGGTGGTGTTCATGGTTTTCATTGTGATGTCATGCACAAGTTGATGTTGTTGTTGTCAGAATGTGTTCGTCATGAATGCATGCCAATGTTTGTATGTAGTGTGTATGCATGAGTGTCGTACATATATTTGTTATGCATGCAAGGTACCTAGTCAGTGTTATTATTACGGAATTATGCATGGTAGCTAAGATAATGATTGAGATGATGTCTATATATTGTGATGATTATGATTGTACATGTATTTTTCTAATTTGATTGATCTTGTAGATGAGATATCCTCCCTTGAACTAAACTGAGATATGTTATTTTGTTTATGATTTGGTTTAGCAAACACGATATACCTTGTAGGAAGAGAAGAAAAAAAATGGCTAGAAAGATGGTAGACTATAGCTCACGAGATTCTCCCTATAGATCATATGAGAAACATGTTGATGAGTACTCCCCTCACATAACAGACACATTGAGAAGTTTGAAGGTGGAGATAAGAAGTTGAAAAGAAGATAATGACTAAATCATTCAATCATAAGAGAGACTTGTTAGGGCATAGGAGAAACAAGAAGAAGTTAATGTAGGCATCCTTCAGAGCTTGTCAGACTTGTAGAGACGGGGGCTACTTAGAATCATTCATGGATAGGAGGATAGGAATAACAAAGCATATGGTAGTAGGTCACATGGTGGGCAGAGGTTGGATAGAGATGACACAGTTAGAGATGGAATATTCTTGGATACACCTGATAGACGAGGCAGTGGAAATTGGCTTTACTCTAGTTCTGGTTCAGACAAGGATCATGGTCATCATCGTTATCATCATTATAGGAGGAGTGATAGGGGATATTTGTCGAATGAGTTCAAGAAAGAAAAGCCACCTAAATTTGATGGAGAAATGAATAAGTCACGGGATGCCAAAGTGTGGTTTCTAGGAATGAATAAGTTATTTAGATTGCATGATTACTCAGCGAACGTGAAGGCCAGAATAGCTACGTTCAATCTTAAGGGTAAAGCAAAAATCTGGTGGGAAGGTGTGAAGAATGTCAGAGGACACAGGTAACAAAGAGAATGCAACACCACCTAAGAAGTTTAATGCATCTGACAATGGGAATGCATTTGGGTCTGAGGAACAGAACAAGAGTAATGGTAGGAAGCCCTTGGAGTGTTGGACTTGTGGAGGAGAGCATCACAAGAGAGATTGTCCACAACATCAGGGTGGTAGACCAAGATCTACAGTGCTCAGGAAATGCGGAAAATGGGGGATATTGGACAAAGTATTCCTCAGTTTTATGAAGCGCTAGATAACAGGTAGGTAGATCACCAGTCATCTATTATCGAGAAGGATGGTAAGATTTGTGATCAAGTCATTTCTATTTTGATTGACCCTTGATCTAATTATAGTTATGTTAATCCTGACCTGGTGGATACATGTGGTTTGAATAAAGAAGTGCATGCAGAGTCTTTGTTAGTGAAGTTGGCTACAAGTACTACGAAGAGACTTCATCATTGGGTAAGAACTTATGCATTTGAATTGAATGGTATGTCTACATCAATGCATCTGAATGTACTTCCGTTTGGATCATACAATATGTTGTTGGGTATGGATTTGTTGTATCTCCGTAGGACCAAAGTGGATTGTTATGACAAGGCCATTAAGTGCTTAGATGATAATGGGGAACAAAGCATCTTGCAGGGTAATAAGAAGGAAACATTAGTTAGGATGGTGACAACTATGGAGGTTGTTGTTCCTCTGAGATGATAATGGTCAATTAATCATGCCATATCATCTAAGATATTTGTTTTGGGGGTTTTGGTTTTTGTTTTTATAGAGGACCAATACATAGAACAAACTGTAAGAATGATGTATTAACTCTTTTAGATAGTACTAATAGATAATCAAAGTGCTGCTATTTAGCTTCACATGGTCATTTGAATTTATAAGGTGTGTAGAAAGAATAGTAAGGAGATATGATTAATTTAGATTTCAGTCAGAAAGATAAATTATCATAAGTGGGAAACCCTTTGTCCAATGTTTAAAATTTAAACAAACTATGCTTAGAATTACATAATATGCTGACAATTTTATGATTTAGAGGGAGCATTTCAGACAAACAGTCCAATATCTCAGTCTCTTTATGATAATAACTTCAGAAGGAATTTTAAGAATAACCGTAACACATTTATTCTCACCTCATATCTCTGTAAAACTTAAACATATGCATAATAAACCTAATGAATGAAATACAGTGAAAACTTACAGAAGAAAACAAGATTGTATGACACCAAATTCAGAATCCTTTTCTTTATTATCAGTGACCTAGAAATAGCTTGTACATCAATGCTTTTACAAAATTGATTTATGGAAAGGTACCACCTTTAATAACTCATATAAGAGAGTTATTTATACAAGTTTAAACAAAATATCCTAAACCGACTACAAAATAGCTTGAAAGAAGATAGGAAAAGAAAAATTGTTGCATGAGGTGTCCCTATTAGATAGGAAGTTGTTGATGACTGTTCCTTCAAAATATTATGTTGTTGTCTTATTGTTGGAATGAAAAGTTGATCAATTGTTTCACACAATTGATCCCACCTTTTCTCACTAGGTATCTCGAGATTTACCATCCTTCTAAATATCTCATCAACTTTGGTATATCTCTCAAAATTGGGTTTAGTGAGAAAAAGGTGTCCAACTTCATATTTGATGGTGAGGTCAGAGCTCAAAGCCTCCAAAAACTCTTTGCCAGTAATCTATCTTTTTATCCCTGCAAATTGATTGTTGTTTGCTGCAATAGTATATAGTCTTTCACAATAATCCTCCAATTTTACTAGCTGATAATTTGATGACACTATCTCTGGTAACCCTTTGTTATGCAACATACTGAATTTAGAATGAAACCTTCTAACTGTAGTGTTCAAAGCTTCACATTTTGTTTTCAGTTGAGTTAACAGATTCTTCTTCACTAGGAATTTCTTAATTTCCAAAATAGTAGATGTCCTATCTAGAATGTTCATCTCTTGTAACTGCTACTTAGTTTTAGATTTTAGTACTCTGATCATCCCTGACGCTTCTTTTGGTTTTGAGTCCAATACTACCTTCTCGGTCTCTATTTATGCTCTACATTTAGCAATCAGTTCTTGCTGCTCAAAAATGATTTGTATGGATGGCCATACTTTTGTTATAGAGTGGCTAATATCTAACTAGATGTCTTCTTTGGCTTGGGCCAAAGTGTTTGCCATTAGAGTCTTGCTCTCTAACTATTTAACCTTGAGCTCTAACTTGTGTGACTTTTGCATTTCCTCTACATACAAGGTATCATTTTTTACCTTCTGTGACTCCAGGGTTTGGAACTTCTGGAGTAACTTCTCATTTTGTTGTTTTTGTGCTTGTAGCTCCTATGATAACCTTGTTGTTTCACCTGTTGCTGAAGATGAAGAAATTTCAATAGGAGATGAGCTTAAATATGCACCTGTCATTGGAATTGTTGTCACTGAGGTCACAAGAAGCTATGTTGCCTCTTTTTCCTTGAGCATTTGTTCTATATTCTCCTCCATTTTCTTGATTTGTATGTTTTGCTCAATGATGAGCTTCAACATCTCCTCCCTGTGTTGTTCATTTTTTGCCATTTCTTTGGTCTGTGGATCCTCAGTTGAAGGCAGCTTCAACTATTTCTTCAAGGTTGTAATCTCTACATTCTTCTTTTGCAGTATTTCTTTAATTGCTTTACAGTCTTGGGGATCATATCCAATCTTGATAATGATATCTTCTAAAGACTTTAATTTGTTATCTTTAGACAAGGATGACAACTTTTCAATCTTAAGTTGTGACTGTACATTTGATAAAGCAGTTTTGAGCTTGGAAAGAGACATGGCAGTTGTAGTCATTGTTGAAAATAACATCTCACCTGATTGCCTATGCAAATCCATTTGATCAATGGGATGTATCTATTTCACATCAAATGAGAAGATGGGCTTCTTTTAGTCTGATGAGGATTTGGGGAATGGAATTTTTGATTGCAAAAATTTCATTTGCATCCTTCCTCTTTCACTGTCAAAGGCAGAGAAAAGTCTATCTTGAGAAGTGGATGTCTGTTTCCAAAACTGATTATATACTTGTGATTTAAGACTTTCATTCTTTTGCTTGATTTCCAAAAATGTTGAGAAGATATTAGTATCTCCTGCTGAGCTAGTCTCAGTTGACTGAATAATCTCCATAGGTTCAGTTGAAGAAGGAGTTGAAGAAGTAGAAGGAGGCTTGGGATCAGTGGTCCTTGCTGATGAAACATCTTCCAATTCTCCAAGATCAATTATTTATGGTGGCTTCCTGATGACATTGATAGTCCAGTTTTAAACTTCTTTTGTAAGATATAGTAATCTTTTCCTGGTTCTGTAGCTGATTGAGTTTCCTCTCTGGCTCTTTTATGCTGAGTACTTTGAGTAGCTAGAGTCTTTACCTGTGGAGTAGAAATAATATGTTCATCTGCCTCTGTGGGAGTTCCTTCGTACCACTGCTCATGGTTCATGAACTTCTCCAATTATGGCCTGGGAGTATGGTTGTAAGGTGTTGCCTTCAACTGCACTCTTAGAGCTAAAATCAGGGAAAATTTTAAGAACCACCCTAAATTTATATGTATAATAAATGGGTGAATCCCCATGATACATAGGAAAAATGGGAGGCGATTTTATCACTAATATATATATATATATATATATATATATATATATATATATATATTTGGCGAATCTCTCACCAGATTATATTATCTTGTAAAGTCATGGCGAATCTTTCACTGAATAATAAAACATTGTGAAGTCTTGGCGAATGTTTTGTTAAAGTATGAAACCATATATGATAATAATAAAACATATTCATTAAACTGTAATATACTAACATACATGTTTGGAAAAAAGAAACATAATTTGCACTTCCTACAAACAATGTTGCAAGTTTTAGTGGCCATGTTTGTCATGGTAGGAGAGATTAATGTTTTCTCTACCACTTTATTCAAGCTACCACTTTTTCCAAGCTACCAAATTTCTTTCTTATTCCATAGACTCCAACTGCGAGATAAAAAAAAAACACATCAAGTTTGTTTACCCCAACACGCCTACAAGTAGCAAGCCCCAATTATATAATATAATGAAGTAGTAGGTATCCCAAAGGCTTGAAGGGGATCTAATGGAAAGAAGTGACCATTGTCAGAAGCCTTCCAATTAATATATAAATATATAAATGTAGATTTATTATTATTTTCATTGGAAATCTTCAATTAAATAATAAAATTTAATTACGTCTCTCCCAATCTAAATTTCTTATTAGCATAATTCACTACCTTCATACCATTTTTAACAACGTTGTAACATGTGGATTAATTTCCTTTTTGGTGCACAATCTCCACCTTTTAGGACAATATGGTGCAGTGACCCAACCCCTACAAATCATTATGACAAACTAAGAATATCAGAGGAGATGAAAGGTTGTACAAACCAGCGTATTTTTCAAACAACTAATCCAAGATCAGTACCTTAACTTTTTCATGAAGATATCGTATTGAGAATGTTTGAAAAATGCTGGGAAATCTGGGCAGCAACTATCTCTCTTCCGTGAGGGTGATGTAGAAAGAGTTAAGATTTCATTGTTTTGAATTTTGTTTTGTTAAATAAGAAAAACCAATATTAATGGAGATATCGATATTTTTTACTAAATTTTGTGAAGTGACTAAATGTTGCTTTAACCATTCACCTTAAGATTTTTTTTACAATATAATTTCCTAAGTCTATTTAATATCTTCATTATCATAAAAAGCAACCTATATCCATCTTAACTCCACATCTACCACTCTTAGAGGGATGAAATCTATTTATACCTCCCAGTTCTTGGTAGACCCGGAATTAAGATAGATCTAAGCTGATAGAATTTCCCCTTTAAATAGTCTATGCTCACATGAATACCATGGTATTACCATGGGTCAATACCATGGGTTATCACATGAATACCATGGTATTACCATGGGTTATCATAAACCTGGAGCTTAAAAACTACTATTAGTAATCTATAAAAATTAATAATATTAATAATTGATTTTATTTTAACCAAGTTAAAATGTTAAAATGAGATTAAATTACAAGATCCATTTTTACTCTTGATCTACGAAGCCACGAGAGGGATCAAATATTTTTTCACTCTATGTTAGTTTGCATATCACGATATTTGATCCAGAGTAAAGATGGATCTATGCTAGTTTAATTCTCCCCTTTAAATAGGCTACATTCCATGTGAATACCATGGGTCAATACCATGTGCCATCTTTATTTTTATTAATAATAATATTAGGGTTAATAATGTTTTTTTGCATGGTATTAATAATAATTTGGCCCATAGGCTTCACCTAAATATAACACATTTTTTGAGTGTTCGTAAATATAAGGTGGCTTATGGAGTAAATATAAAAAATGTTTTATTTATTTACCATACCTCTTGTTTATTTATATTTTTATTTATTTACACGCTTGCGTTTTCATAAATATAAGGTGACATATGGAGTAAATATAAAAAAATGTTTTATTTATTTACCATACCTGTCGTTTATTTATATTTTTATTAATTTACCATATCTCTTTTATAAATATGGTATTTGACCCATAGGATTCACTTAAATGAAACCTTGTTTTTGAGCCTTCTTAAATAGAAAGAGGGTTATGGACTAAATATAAAAATAGGTTTTATTTATTTACCATACCTCTAGTTTATTTGTATTTTTATTTATTTACCATACCTTTGGAGTAAGTATAAAAAGAGCTTTTATACCATACCTCCACTGTATTTATATTTTATTTATAACTATCATAAATACATTTTCTTGATTGTAACTCCTAATTTCAAGGGCTAAATTTACTTTTTTTACCCTCTCCCTTAAAATAAGGTGGGCTAACCTCCATACCTAATTTTTTTATAAAATAAATTTGAGGCGATTTGTAACAATGTACTATGATACAAAATATTCACCCAATAAAAATATAAAACCCCTTAATTTAACCCAAGGGTGAAAATTCACCCCAAATTTTTCCATGGCTAAAATGATCGCAAAAAGATCATAAGACCAAGTGAAGCTTGGCTAGAGGTTCATGTTATTTAATAATCTGTTTGCCTCTGTACCTACAGACCTAGTGTTACAAATGAAATTCCCTACCTTGGCTTTGAGTTTAAACTGTGATTTCTTCTTGCTTGAGACAAAATGGACTTCATCCATATTTATCATCTGCCTGATGTATTCCAATGAGAATATTCTCATTGGCACATACTTAGGCAGTTTGTATGGAGCCAACTCACTGCCATATATCCTAATCTCAGTGTAATTCTGGTATAGGTACCAGTCACCAGTCTTGGTCTGCTCTGATAGGTGCAATGTCTTTTTAATTTCTTCTCCAATTCTGGGCTCTGCCTGACTGTTGAGTAGTTGAAGAACTGGATGTATAAAAGAATCAATGAACTGAGAGAATGTAAAGTTGGATGATCCTGCTCTTACTAACTCTGTCCAGTGAATCACTGATTGATTCACTCCTTGCTCATCTTGTCTGTTCAACTGAATGGGCAATAGATCTCCCTGTTGAAACAAAATTAAATGGATTATGACTGAACTATACCTAAAAACTCCTTGTGTGGTCAAATTCATAAACTATTCATGTATATTATCAGCCAAAAAGTGGCTATAATTATACATGAAGGTAGGTTGATATTCTTTGCTAAAAATGGAAAATAATCCAAGGATGGATTCATCAACAGATTGGTCATTTTCATAACCTAGGAGGTATGATAACAGAGAGATAATGTGTCTAGTAGCTTCAGGGAACATGGAAGATGAATATGGTGGATTTCTCTTAGGTAATTCGACATCTTCTGGTAGGAAAAGTTCAAAGATAAGGGCTCTCTGTGGGAAGGTAAGTTTATTGTAAAGGTCCATGAGAGCTGCAGGTGAGAAATGGCTAAGGGAGTTAGATGGAGGTATCATTAAGATTTGTTTTATGCTCTGAGCAGTAATGGTGATCAAGATTTTTCCATCCTGAGTCATCATTGTTCTTTGCACAGGATCATACCTGGCCTGACACCAAGAGATTAGATCAGGGAAGTGATGGGTCTTAGGAAAAGAATATAATGTTAGAAGTGTCTCCCAGAAGCAAATGGGATCCTCTTTATCATCATATTTCAGTTTTAACCATGAATGTAATTCATAAAAATTGAATTCACATTCACATCGTTGATCTTGAAAAGGGAATCGATAAGGGGCATATGATCCAGATCAAGTGAGACTGTGGAGGGGTTCCCTTCTTCCGCAGTCTTCTGTATTTTTGCTTTAGGAGCCATCCTACTGAAGGAGAAATTCAGAGACTATTTTAATAAAAAAGAGATGATAGTGGCGAAAATAAACATAGAGTGACAAATGGTGCTTTTGGCTTATGGATGGAAGCCAAAAGTAGAAAATATTAGAGCCATGGAGCATTTATTGGTGTAATTGGGCTCAATTGACTATTTAAATTGAGCCGTAGGTAATGAATTTGCAGAAGGATATGAATTAATGTTTAACGGATGTTTAAATGTTTAATTAGGAACATTAACGGCTTTGGAGCATATGGGCAATGACATTATAACGTGGCGGGCAGTGAATGGGTGAGTGAAAACAAATTGGTGACATGGAGGTTCATGAATGGACGGAGGGTAATGGATGCATATGGCGCGGGAAGAAGTTAACGATCGGATGGAAGAAAACCGGAAGCGGATTTCGGGGGGCATAATGGTTTGTGGTTTCGAGCCTTGGGGGTCCGAAACATTGTGGAGGCGCCACGTAGCAAAAAATGATAGCCATGAAAATTGCTTTTCAGAACCCCCCCCCTTCTCTCGCGTTAAGTGGAAACTGCCCAAGGGGGGCCGAAAGGCTTCCTCCACCGTTGATTCGGGTGGGGTGAACAATCTTCTTTGAAAAGTGCCCGATGTGTCATTTTGTTGCTTCCGCCAATACAACAAAAGTATATGATATGACTTATTTTACAAGGTCATCAAGCTTTTCTTGCAACAATTAAATCATAATTAAAGAACTTAAGCATGATTAATCAAAAGAACATTTTCAAAGGTGAATTTTGAGCTGGCAACCTTAATTTTATTTTCTAAAGCAAATATTTTTCTTTTATTGCTTATCTAACATTTTCATTTTTCCTTCCTTTTTTTTTTTTCCACAGAAAAATTCCAACCTTTTATTAATAAAAAGGGTTACATAAAATATGTAAGTAAGACGCCAAGCCTGAAACCGCCAGCAAACAGGGCGAGACTCAGCTAGCAAAACTGCTCGCTGACAGAACACCCGTCGCAGGAGGGAATAAACCTCCCATACCGCTCAAAGCATTTGAGCATAGCCCTAACGGCCCGTAGCTAATCAAAGAAGAGCCACCGCAAGGGGAACAAAGCCTCCAAAACCACCAGCAACATTGGAATAAAAGACCACGCGGATCCACAATAAACATCCACAATATCATTGAGGATTTGGAAGCCGCTGCGAAAATACTGGAACCACTGCCCGGGCATCCACAAATAGGGAAAACAGCCCAAGAAATCCAGCAGGGGAGAAAATAAGAGAGATGGAGACATGGAAAAAACAGAAACACACACATATATTTACAGGAACAGAGGAAACGAGAAGAAAGATTAAGCGAAGATGGGTTGTTCAACAGGCCGAACAAACCCATTATCAACCATTTTTCCTTCCTTTTTTAGAGCAACTATCCTATCATTTTATTTGATATGGACCTATAATAATAATAATTCCTAACATTTTTATTTTCCAAGTTGTTTTTGGTCCATATCCTAACTTATCAATTTTTGTATCGCATTTTTATTTTTTCATGTAATAGCTAACCTATAAAAAATAAGAATGCTACAACATCGTCTCCAACTGGGGACTGCTTTCTCCTGTAGAATGCAGAGAACTTGCAGATCCATGTGCCTTCTCCCCAGGCTCTAGAGTCTTTGCTGTAAAAGATCAAACTAATAGTTGAAAAAGTAAAATAACACCGGAATTTTTACAATGATGATGTAAAATCTACTCCAACTTCTCAGTACTGAATGTAATGCTTCAGAAATCTTCCATTTATAGGATATGTGGAATATTGTCATTGTTTCCTTTTACTTCAAAAATAGCAATAGGTCCAAACCATAGGTTGTAAAACTTCCCATGTTTTCCTTTATCTTCTCTTCTGGAATCTCATCTTAGAACTAGGTCTCCCTCCTTGAAGTCCCTTTCCATGGCTCTTTTGTCAAACATGATTTTCATTTTATTCTGATATTTTTTTAATTTGTATTGAACTTCATATCTGTTCTCATTTAGTTCAATGATTTGATTAATCCTCCTTGAAAAATCATCAGGTTCATCAGTTGAATCCTGCAAAAACTTTAAAACAGGAAAGGCTAAGTTGGTAGGGAAAATTGCATCTTTCCGATAAACTAATTGGAAAGGAGACTTTCAAGTGGATCTCTTTGGAGTAATCCTGTATGCCCAGACTGCATAAATTATATGAGTGTCCCAACTCTTTTTATGATCTACTAAATTTTTTCTGATAACCTTTACCAGACTTTTATTAGATGATTCTGCAAGACCATTACCTTGAGGATAATATGGAGTTGAATCATGTAATAAAATCTGATATTTCTCACAAAACTCAATCATTTTAACACTAGAAAATGTTGTGGCATTGTCAGTAACAATTTGGTTTGAGTAACCAAACCTAGATAAAATTTTCTCTTCAATGAATTTGATTACTACTGAATTAGTAGCATTTCTTACTTCAATTGCTTCCACCCATTTAGTAAAGTATTCTCTTGCAGTGAGGATCCATCTATGCTGATTGCTTAAGTAGGATGAATCTCTCCAATAAAATCTAATCCCCATTGGAGAAAAGGTGCTAAGACTATTGTTGGGATAAGTGGAAGAGTTGCTAGTTTTTGCTTACCAGCAAACATCTGACAAGGGACAAAACTTCTTACTTTTTCTCCTACTTGTAAGAACAATGTTGGCCAATAAAATCCCGCCCTTAATATATTATATGTTGTTTCTCTCCAAGCATAATGTCCTCCGCAAAATCCTGTATGAAACTGATCAATGATCCCTTCAGTCACCGATTCTGTTAAACATAATAATAAGATATTGAGTGGGTCTTTCCAGTATAGATTTGCATTTATGATGTCGTACTTGACTGCTTTCAATTTGAGGGTTTTAGATTGAATTTTGGAGAATGATGCAGGACACTCAAAATGAATCAATAAATTTACAATATCTTGATACCAATTTGATAAAAGATATTTCTCATCAATATGTATAGAAATGGTCTGATCTGAAGGTAAAGGTTCTTGTGGATTCTTTTCTTTAGCATGTTGGGAAGGTTCTTGTGGATACTCCCCTTTTGCATAGACAGAAGGTTCTTGTCGATTCTCCTCTGGTATTTCCAAAATAGAGTTGATGCCTAGCACTTTACAGTTGGATTCAGCTAGAAGCTTAGCTAATCCTTGACCCTTTACCAGCTTTGTGGTTTTGATAGTTAGATCATACTCCAAAATTTGGGTGATCCATCTACCTCTCCTCCCATCAGTATCTGGTTGAGTGAGAACAGTTTTAACAGCACTGTTGGGAACATAGGCTATGATGGTTGAATGTAAAACATACATCCTGAAAGACTTCAAGGATTGAACTAGGGCATAAGCCTGCTTCTCAATTATGTCATATTTGAGCTCAACATCTCTCATGACTTTGCTAAAAAAGGCTATAGGTTGGTCATGGGAATCTTCATTCTTTTGTAGTAAAACAACAACAAGGGTTGTTTCAGAGGCAAAGGAAAAGATACTAAATGGTTTGGTATAATCTAGACTGGCCAAGGTTGGAGCTTCAGAGATAACTTTCTTGATTTGATCAAATGCATGTCTGGAAGAGACAATCCATTTAACTTCATGACCCTTCTTAAGCATATCAGTTATATCTTTAACAATTTCAACATAATTGGGTATGAATCTTCTTAAAAAGTTGATTTTACCAAGAAAATCCTGAACTTCCTTTTTATTTCTTGGTAATGTTAATGTCTGAATGGTTGATACTCTGTTTGGATCAATAACTACTCCATCTTTAGAAATTATATGGCTAAGCAATTTCCCTTCAGTGATATCAAATAGAGACTTCTTTGGATTCAATGATATTCCAAATTTCCTGCATCTTTCAAAACCTTTCATCAAGTGCTTTAAATGTTTTTTATCAGAATTAGAAAAATTTGTAAGGCCATCAAGATAAATAACAAGAAATTTGTTTACCTGGCCTACAAAAGCTATATCCATAGCTCTCTGGAATGTAGCTCTTGCATTTGTCAAACCGAAAGGCATCCTTTCATACATGAAAGTACCCCAAGGTGTTGTGAAGGTAGTATTTTCCCTATCCTCTTTGTCAACCATAATCTGATTATAACCAGAAAAACCATCTAACATAGAAAGTATGTTAGCTCCAGAAACTTGTTGAAGTAACTGATCCATCTTAGGTAATGGATAGTTATCCTTTAGTGATGCTTTATTTAAGTTTCTAAAATCAACACAGAGTCTAATTTCACCATTCTTTTTTCTGAGAGGTACTAGGTTGGCAATCCAATTAGAATATCTTAGTGGAAGAATAATTTGTGCATCTAACATTTTCTTAAGTTCTTTCTCAATAGTTGGTAGAAGAACTGGATTAATTCTTCTGAGTTTTTGCTGGTAGGGTTTAGCTTTAGTTTTTAGTGGGATCTTATGTTCAATGAGGGATGTATCATAAGTTTTAAGATCAGCATAAGACCAAGAAAAAACATCTTAGTGATTTTTAAGTAACTTAAGATATTCATCTTTAACTTCCGGGGCTAAAGATGTAGAGATTTTTATATTTTGCAGTTGTTCTTGGGTTCCAATATTGATTTTTTCAATGTCATCTCCCAGAGAAATGGATGGAGGGTTTCGAGGGACATCATTATAATTGAATAATTTTTCTAAAGGAATTAACCCGTTAGGAATGAAGTTATTTGATAATTGTATGATGTCATGATCTGCAATCTTGGAGTTTAATTCTGAATCATCAGTAGCTTGAGGATTAACCATATCAAGATTGTCTTCATCAATTTGCAGAAGAGAAAATTCACCTACAAGTTGAAGGAAAGATTTTAGTTGTTCATCATCCTCGAAAACCCACCAATGCTTTTGGTTATTAGGTATAGATGGCCTGTATTTGACCTGGATTTGGTATAACAGTTGTGTTTGATCAGGATTCTTAAATGAGCTTGCAAAAACAGCCAAAGAATCTGCATGTATATTTTGATTTCTAGGGACATAAGTTATGTTGAAGGCATCAAAGAAATTTTCAATGGAATCCCAAACCTCATTTCGATAAGATCTAAGCCTAGGATGCTTTGTTTGGCAAAGATTTCTAACTTGTCTTACAATGAGCTCTGAGTCAATGAAAACACTCAGGTTGTGTACCTTTAAACTCTTGGCTAACTGTAGTCCTAGAAGGAAAGCCTCATATTCTGCTACATTGTTGGTAGCTTCAAAATCAAGTTTACATGATTTTGTGATGTTTTCCTTTTCTTGTGAGATTAGCACTACCTCAACTCCTGCTCCATCCTTTGTACAAGAACCATCAAAGAACAACTTCCAAACATTAGTTTGATTTGATATAGGCTTTTCAACTACATCTTCAATTTTTACTTGAGATTCATGTATTTGATTCGAAGAGAGTTGAAAAAAGCCAAAATCTTGATCAATAGCATAGATGGGGTGGTTCTTTGGTTGATCTATTTTGCACACTGTGTGCACAAATCTAACCTCTCTATACAACCTAAGTTGTTCTCCCCCATAAACTGGAATAGTGGCATAAGACATGTCCATCTGAAGAGTTCTCCCCTAATTTGGCACAACAAGACCTTGAAAGGAGCATTCCAAATTTGGGAGGGATGTCAATGATAACAATATCTAACACCATGCTTTTTACTAGGATTTGGGCAAGAGGACTACTAAATCCTTAATCAATCCTAGACAAGGTACCCTTTGGGAATCAAAGATGTACAAATCATGATAGGATTTAGTTATGTCAAGATTTAAATGATCCATGATGGTTTTTGGCATGAGATTGTGTGATGCTCCAGAATCAAGCATACAATTGTATAGCATGGAGTCATTTGTCTTTAGTGTCACATAGAAAGGGGTACTATTTCATCTATCATATCTAACCTAGGACCAAAAACAACTGCTAGTTTTCATCTTGAAGGCTAATAACATCACTTTCAACATAAACAAAGGTGTTTTGTATCCATTTGGAAACTTGATTTTTATACCTAGGGTTTTTCGAAAGTTCTGAAAGTGGTATAGGAATCTCAACTCTTTCTAACTCCTTTTCAGTACCAGTTGGCTGATTTAATGGCTGAATAGTAGTTGTATGAGTTTCAACAACTTTGGTAGGAGGTTCAATTGTTGGAGTTTCCTTAGGAGGTCTTCCAGGGCTAGGTATAGGTCTAAGATCATATCTTTTGTTTAGCTCTCAATTAGTAATTTAGAGAAGGCATGGTATTTGGAAACTTGTGAGGGTTCTTGATCTTCTTGAACTTGCTTATTTTGTGAAAGGGGAATAATAGTGGTATGACCAGAAGAGGTATCCATATTGTTAATGTCTTCAGTGATAGTCATGGTATTGTCATCAGGCTGTTGATCATCTATCAGTAAAGGAGTTGGAACCTGTTGATCATTACTAGGTCTTTGAAGAATTTGTAATTGTAGAGTTATTTTGTATTGACCTTGATTTTGATTTTGAGGTCGAGTGACCATCTGTTGAACTATTTTGGGTTGAGTCTCAATCTTGGAAATTCTATTGGATAGATTTCTAAGAAGTGAAGTGATCTCATCTATTTTAGAATCTTCAGTTTTAGTCTTTGAAGAAGTAGAGGCCTCTTGACTAGATTTAAGCTTTCTTTGGGCCTTTTCCTCTTTAGCTTTTAAAGTGGCTGAGGCAACCCTATTTGCTTCCACTTCTATAGCATTAGTTTGCATGTCTTCAAGAGTCCTAGAAGTTCTTTCTCTTAACATTACAACAAAATCATCTTCAAAGGCTTTTGAAAACCTAGATTTGGTTGCTGCTACAAGGGGTTTGCAATCAGGGGGCATCTTATGATAAAGTTTGTTGAACCTTTTAATAAAATCAGATACAGGTTCACCAAAGTTTCTTTTAAGTTCTTCAAACTCAGTCAAAAAGTAAAGAGCATCTTTCTTCACACCCCATTGGTTTTTGAATATATTTTTAACTCTTCCCAAGACCTAATGGAATTTGCAGGTAACTGCCTAAACCAGGTTCTCACATTTCCCTCAAGAGATTGAACAAACAACCTCATATAAACATTTTCTTGCTCAATGTTCATATTATCTGCAAAATCTAGAAATGCTTGAAGATGGTCCTCAGCTGAGGAACCAGTTTCTCCATTATACCTAGGAAGATGTTTTAAATATCTTGGAGGGAATGCATCGAGGTTTTGAGGTAAAACTAAAGCTGCATATCTAGCCTGTACAATAGGTTGGAATGCCATAGTAGAAGATGGTGTATGAGATGTTTGTGTAGATGTTGAAAAAGAAGAAGAGGAAGATGGTGATAAAGAAGGTGTATATCTATGTGGAGGTGAGGAAGGAGGAGATATCCTATATGAATTTAAGGGAGTCTTAATAACTAACTTCTGGACCTGTGACTGAGTACCCTCTTTAGTTTCAAAGAGTGGATTTGAGTATATAGAGAAGGTCCCTTCAGGTTGTTCAGAAGTGGAAGGAAATGAATATGTAGTAGGGGATATGAAGTCTGTAGGTTTGTATTCAGGTAAATGAACACCCAAATCAGACTCAAAATTAGGTGATCCTAATGGTAGCGAGGGTTCTTGACATGTTTCAAGTGAGTGAACGAGGAAAGTTGATTTGAAATCAACTCCCCTATCTAAAAGTTCAGAAACCCTAGGTGATAATTGTGTCCAATCTGGATTGGATGGAATGTTTCTATAGGGATCAAATGGTAATATATCTTCAAACTACAAGGCTGAAGAAGAAGAAGATGGTTGAAGTTTTCTTTTGGAATTGGCCCTTCTCACTAGTTTTTCTGGATCTGACAGAGGACTAACTGTGTCAGGTTCAGAATGAGATCTAGTGTGCTTAAAAGGTGCCAGTTTGGCATAGTGGAGTCACTAGGTGAAGAATTTTGAACTATCTAGACCTTTAGTCACCTTTAAAGGAATAGGATTTATATCGTTGTCCCAGGAAAACTAATCAAATTCGAATCCCCGGCAACAATGCCAGATTGATGTTGTTCCTCTGAGATGATAATGGTCAATTGATCATGCCAGAGCATCTAAGATATTTGTTTTGGGGGTTTTGGTTTTGGTTTTTATGGAGGACCAATGCATAGAACAAATTGTAAGAATGATGTATTAACCCTTTTAGATATTACTAATAGATAATCAAAGGGCTACTATTTAACTTCACACAATGATTTGAATTTATAAGGTGTGTAGAAAGAATAGTAAGGAGATATGATTAATTTAGATTTCATATAGAAAGATAAATTATCATAAGTGGGAAAACCTTTGTCCAATGTTCAAAATTTAAACAAACTATGCTTAGAATTACATAAGATGCTGACAATTTTATGATTTAGAGGGAGCATTTCAGACAGACAGTCCAATATCTCAGTGTCTTTATGATAACAAATTCAGAAGGAATTTTAAGAATACCAATAACACATTTATTCTCACCTCATATCTATGTAAAACTTAAACATATTCAGAACAAACATAATGATTGAAACACAATGAAAAATTACAGAAGAAAACGAGACTGTATGACACCAAATTCAGAATCCTTTGCTTTATTATCAGTGATCTAGAAATAGCTTGTACATCAATGCTTTTACAAAATTGCTTTAAGGAAAGGTACCACCTTTAATAACTCATAGAAGAGATTTATTTATACAAGTTTAAACAAAATATCCTAAACTAATTACAAAATAGCTTGAAAGAAGATAGGAAAAGAAAAAATGATGCATGATGTGTGCTTATTAGATAGGAAGTTGTTGATGACTGTTCCTTCAAAATTTGTTGTTGTTGTCTTCTTGTTGGAATGAAAAGTTAATCAATTGTTTCACACAATTGATCCCACCTTTTCTCACTAGGTATCTCGAGATTTACCATCCTTCTAAATATCTCATCAACTTTGGTATATCTCTCAAAATTGGTTTTAGTGAGAAAAAGGTGTCCAACTTCATATTTGATGGTGAGGTCAGAGCTCAAGGCTTCCAAAAACTCTTTGCCAGTAATCTATCTTTTTATCCCTGCAAATTGATTGTTGTTTGCTGCAATAGTATATAGTCTTTCACAATAATCCTCCAATTTTACTAGCTGATCATTTGATGACACTATCTCTGGTAACCCTTTCTTATGCAACATACTGAATTTAGAATGAAACCTTCTAACTGTAGTGTTCAAAGCTTCACATTTTGTTTTCAGTTGAGTTAACAGATTCTTCTTCACTAGCATTTTCTTAATTTCCAAAATAGTAGTTGTCTTATCTGGAATGTTCATCTTTTGTAACTCTTGCTTCATTTTAGAGTTTAGTACTCTGATCATCCTTGATGCTTCTTTGGGTTTTGTACCCAATGCTACCTTCTGGGTCTCTATCTATGCCCTGCATTTAGCAATCAGTTCTTGCTGCTCAAAAATGATTTTTATGAATGGCCATACTTCTGTTATAGAGTGGATAATATCTATCTAGATGTCTTCTTTGGCTTGGGCCAAAGTGTCTACCATTAGAGTCTTGCTCTCTAACTATTTAACCTTGAGCTCTAACCTGTGTGAGTTTTGCATTTCCTCTACATACAAGGAATCATTTTTTACCTTCTATGACTCCAGGGATTAGAACTTCTGGAGTAACTTCTCATTTTGTCGTTTTTGTGCTTGTAGCTCCTATGATAACCTTGTTGTTTCACCTGTTGCTGAAGATAAAGAAATTTTAGTAGGACACGAGCTTAAATATGCACCTGTCATTGGAATTTCTATCACTGAGGTCACAACACGCTGTGCTGCCTCTTTTTCCTTGAGCACTTGTTCTATCTGCTCCATTTTCTTGATCTGTATCTTTTGCTCAATGATGAGCTTCAACATCTCCTCCCCGTGTTATTCATTTTCTGCCATTTCTTTGGTCTGTGGATCCTCAATTGAAGGCAACTTCAACTGTTTCTTCAAGGCTGTGATCTCTACATTCTTCTTTTGCAGTATTTCTTCAATTTCTTTACAATCCTGGGGATCATATCCAATCTTGATAATCATATCTTCTAAAGACTTTAATTTCTTATCTTTAGACAAGGATGACAACTTTTCAATCTTAAGCTGTGACTATACATTTGACAAAGAATCTCTGAGCTTGGAAAGAGACATGGCAGTTGTAGTCATTGTTTAAAACAACGTCTCACCTGATTTCCTATGCAAATCCATTTAATCAATGGGATGTATTTGGTTCACATCAAATGAGAAGATGGTCTTCTTGTAGTCTGCTGTGGATTTGGGAAATGGAATTTGTGCTTGCAAAAATGCCATTTGCATCCTTCCTCTTTCACTGTCAAAGGCAGAGAGAAGTCTATGCTGAAACGTGGATGTATGTTTCCGAAACTGACTGTATACTTGTGATTTAAGACTTTCATTCTTTTGCTTGATTTCCAAAAATGTTGAGAAGATATTAGTATCTCCTACTGAGCTAGTCTCAGTTGACTGAATAATCTCCATAGGTTCAGTTAAAGAAGGATTTGAAGAAGTAGAAGGAGACTTGGGATCAATGGTCCTTGCTAATGAAACATCTTCCAATTCTCCAAGATCAATTATTTATGGTGGCTTGCTTCCTGATGACATTGATAGTCCAGTTTTCAACTTCTTTTGTAAAATATAGTACTATTTTCTTGGTTCTGTAACTGACTGAGTTTCCCCTGGCTCTTTTATGCTAAGTACTCTGAGTAGTTGGAATCTTATCCTGTGGAGTAGAAATAATATGTTCATCTGCTTCTGTGAGAGTTCCTTCAGACCACTGCTCCTGGTTCATGAACTTCTCCAATTCTGGCATGGGAGTATGATTGTAAGGTGTTGCTTTCAACTACACTCTTAGAGCTGAAATGATCCCAAAAGGATCATAAGACCAAGTGAAGCTTGGCTGTAGGTTCATGTTCTTTAATAATCTGTCTGCCTCTGTACCTGCAAACCTAGTGTTACAAATGAAATTCCCTATCTTGGTTTTAAGTTTAAACTTTGATTTCTTCTTGCTTGAGACAAAATGGACTTCATCCATATTTATCATCTGCCTGATGTATTCCAGTGAGAATATTCTCATTGGCACATACTTAAGCAGTTTGCATGGAGCCAAATCATTGCCATATATCCCAATCTCAGTGTAATTATGGTATAGGTACCATTCACGAGTCTTGGTCTGCTCTGATAGGTGCATTGTATTTTTAATTTCTTCTCCAATTCTGGGCTCTGCCTGGCTGTTGAGTAGTTGAAGAACTAGATGTATAAAATAATCAATGAACTGAGAGAATGTAAAGTTGGATGATCCTGCTCTTACTAACTCTGTCCTGTGAATCACTGAGTGATTCACTCCTTGCTCATCTTGTCTGTTCAGCTAAATGGGTAATAGATCACCCTGTTGAAACAAAATTAAATGGATTATGACTGAAATGTCCTGAAAACTCCTTGTGTGGTCAAATTCATAAACTGTTCATGTACATGATCAGCGAAAAAGTGGCTATAATTATACATGAAGGTATGTTAATATTCTTTTCTAAAAATGGAAAAGAATCCAAGGATGGATTCATCAACATATTGGTCATTTTCATAACCTAGGAGGTATGATAACATAGAAATAATGTGTTTAGTAGCTTCAGGGAACAAGGAAGATGAATATGGTGGATTTCTCTTAGGTAATTCAACATCTTATGGTAGGAAAAGTTCAAAGATAAGGGATCTTTGTGGGAAGGTAAGTTTTTTGTAAAGGTCCATGAGAGCTGCAAGTGAGAAATGGCTAAGGGAGTTAGATGGAGGTATCATTAAGATTTGGTTTATGCTCTGAGCAGTAATGGTGATCAAGATTTTTCCATTGTGAGCCATCATTGTTCTTTGCAAAGGATCATACCTGGCATAACACCAAGAGATTAGATCAGGGAAGTGATGGGTCTTAGGAAAAGAATATAATTGCAGAAGTGTCTCCCAGAAGTGAATGGGATCCTATTTATCAACATATTTCAATTTTAACCATGAATGTAATTCATAAAAATCGAATTCACATTCACACTCATTGATCTTGAAAAGGGAATCGACAAGGGGCATATGATCTAGATCAAGTGAGACTATGGAGGGGTTCCCTTCTTTCGCAGTCTTTTGTATTTTTTATTTAGCAGCCATCGTGCTGCAGGGGAAATTCAGAGACTGTTTTAATAGAAAATGGATGATAGTGGTGAAAATACACAGAGAGTGACAAACGGTGCTTTTGGTTTATGGATGGAAGAGAAAAGTGGAAAAGTTGGAGCCATGGAGAATTTATAGGTGCAATTACGCTCAATTAACTGTTTAAATTTAGTCGTAGGCAATCAATTTGTAGAAGGATGTGAATTAATGTTTAATAGATGTTTAAACATTTAATTAGGCACATTACAATGACATTATAACATGGTGGGTGGTGAAAACAGATTGGTGACATGGAGGTTCGTGAATGGACGGAGGATAAAAGATGCATATGGCGCGAGAAGAAGTTAATAGTCGGATGGAAGAAAATAGACAGCGGATTTGGGGGGGCATAATGGTTTGTGGTTTCGAGCCTTGGGGGTCCGAAACATTGTGGAGGTGCCACGTCGCAAAAAATGGCAGCCATGAAAATTGCTTTTCAGACCCCCCCCTCGCGTTAACGGGAAACGACCGAAGGGGGGCTGAAAGGCTTCCTCCGTTGTTGATCCAGGCGGAGTGAACGATCTTCGTTGAAAAGTGCCTGTTGGTTGTCAACGCCCGATGTGTGTCATTTTTTCGCTTCCACCAATACGACAAAAGTATATTATATGACTTATTTTACAATGTCATCAAGCTTTTATTGCAACAATGAAATCATAATTAAAGAACTTAAGCATGATTAATCAAAAGAACATTTTCAAAGGTGAATTTTGAGGTAGCAACCTTAATTTTATTTTCTAAAGCAAATATTTTTCTTTTATTGCTTATCTAACATTTTCATTTTGCCTTCCTTTTTTAGAGCAACTGTCCTATCATTTTATTTGATATGGACCTGTAATAATAATAATTCCTAACATTTTTATTTTCCAAGTTGTTTTTGGTCCCTATCCTAACTTATCAATTTTTGTATGGCATTTTGATTTTTTCATCTAATAGCTAACTTATCAAAAACAAGAATGTTACAACAAAGTGCTAGGCCCCTCTACTACTAGTGCAACCCCTTATTGTTATTAGTACAACCCCCTTATTATATTGTTGTACCCATGTAGTCCCCATATTGTTACTATTGTGCCCCATAGAAGCCCACTATTGTTATTATTGTGCCCTTACATTATCATTGCTATGTCGACTCTAATTATATTATGACCCCTTAGACTCCTATATATAGAAAGGAGGTCTTGTCATTTGGATCATCTAAGAATTGTTCATTTGTGAAATGTAAATGAGGTTTCCCCCTCGAAGAGGCTTATTTCTAAGGCGTTGATCTATCTTCTCTATCTTTTTGTGAGCTGGTTTCATAACATTTGGGATCAAAACTTTGGATTTTAGGGTTTTGCTGTTCCAAATAGTTCATCATGGCATTTGCACTATAATTTTTTTTTTTTTTGCAATGTTTCAGACACTAAAAAAAAAACCATTTGGGTTGAAATCATTCTGAACCTCGGGTACGAATTTCAGAGCTTTTAGCGCTATATTTGCGGAGATATGATCTAAGGAAGTTGGCCTTTTTACAGACTCCCGAATTACATTCCAAACAGGTAACCTAGGGAAAATATTCATAACTTTTGTTTTGAGCATCAGATTGAAATTTCATAAGAAGTTACAGAAAGAGGACGGACAGTAGTTTCCTTTGTATATTTTTCAGATCCTAAGGTCAAAACAGTGACACGTAGCACTTCATACAAGTTTGCTCTTCTGAAAAGGTATATAATCAGGTCATCTTGGGAGATTGTGCATAACTCTTTCTTGGAGAATCTAAATTTGATTAGATTGGTGGCATTGTAAAGAGGACACACAGGGCTACTGCAAGTCGCAATTTCAGAACTTAAAGATCTGAAAGTACGGAGTTACAATTGTTTCAAGATCGAGCTCCTAAAATCAAGAAAAAGCAAGATGAGGAAGTTTGATGGCAAGGATCCGGTAAATTGGATACTACAGATGGAGAAATATTTTGATCTACATGGTGTACCACTATTACAAAAGGTATGTATTGCATCTTCATATTTAGAACAAGATCAGTTTTTATGGTATAAAAGGCTTTGTTCTCGTAAACAACTTGTTACATGGTCAATTTTCACGGAGGAAATTATAGCACATTATGACAATACAAAGAGCAACACCTTCTTTAGAGCAACGCCACAACAATTGGAAGAAAAAAGAGAAAAAGGGCTTTGTTACAAAGTGGAAAGAAAAATTATGGAAACAATGAATTCTACCCCTCACAACTATAAACATGGAAGTGTTGTTTCTCCTAGCCTTCCACAACCTACAAGGGTGACACCACAACAATTGGAAGAAAAAAGAGAAAAAGGGCTTTGTTACAATTGTGATAGCAAATGCACTAAAGGTCATAAGTGTGCTGAGAAGAAATTATTTTACATAGATTATGAAGAGGATGAAGAAAAGGATCAAGAAACATCAAAAGAAGAGGATATACACCAGGAACCAACCCTAGAGAAAGAAGAAATGAATCCGACCATATCTTGTAAAGCATTGACAAGAATTACCACTCCTTAAACTCTCAAGATAGAAGGACATATCAAGAAGAAAAATGTTCAAGAAGTGAAAGATCACATCGAGCATCAAGAAATGAATCCAGCCATATCTTGTAAAGCATTGGAAGAAATTACCACTCCTCAACTCTAAATATAGAAGAACATATCAAGAAGAAAAAGGTTGAAGCAGTGAAAGATCACATCGAGCATCAACAACAAGTTCTCCAACTTTTAAAGGATAATGCCACTTTGGTGCAGAATCGAATGAAACAACAGGTAGATCAACATCGCAGTGAAAGATGATTTGATGTAGGTGATTGGGTATTTTTACGTCTACATCTCAAGCAAGCTATTTATGGGAAGGAAATGTTGGAAATACTACATGCACTTAAGAAATGGTGACCTTACCCAATGGGAAGACACTTCAAGGTAAAAACGGATCATGATAGTCTTAAATACTTTTTAGAACAAATATTATCTTTAGAAGAACAGAAAAAATGGGTCACAAATATATTGGGTTATGACTTTGACATCATCTACAGAAAAGGGAAGAAAATTTTTGTTGTAGATGCACTCTCAAGAAAAGATGAGGATGTGGAAGCATTGTTTTGTGCTATTTCTGTTATCCAACCAGATTGGATAAACGAAGTAAGGGATGAATGGAAGAAGGACAAAGAAGTGTGGCCACTTGTTCAAAAGTTGTAGAAGATCCCAATTCAAACAATATTGCCAAAACTTGAAGAGGAAGTAAAAATCATATTAGAACCTGGAGCAGTCACAGAAACAAGAACCCGACAGCTACGAAATCGATCAATTTCAGAGTATCTCATCAAGTGGAAGAACTTATCCACTGAAGATTCCACATGGGAGGACAAGAATTTTATACAAAAGCATCAAGAACTACTCAAGCGCCGAGGACAACACTTTTTGAAGGAGAGGGGCATGCTAGGCCCTTATACTACTAGTGCAACCCCTTATTGTTATTAGTACAACCCCCTTATTATATTGTTGTACCCATGTAGTCCCCATATTGTTACTATTGTGCCCCATAGAAGCCCACTATTGTTATTATTGTGCCCTTACATTATTATTGTTATGTCGGCTCTGATTATATTATGATCCCTTAGACTCCTATATATAGAAAGGAGGTCTTGTCATTTGGATCATCTAAAAATTGTTCATTTGTGTAATGTAAAGGAGGTTGCCCCCTCGAAGAGGCTTATTTCTAAGGCGTTGATCTATCTTCTCTATCTTTTTGTGAGTTGGTTTCATAACACAGAGGCAAAGCGTAATTGTAGGAAAGGGTGTGTGTTATTCATAGTGCATATTTATAGTGATAAAGGTAAGGATGTTGAGGATACAGAGGTATTCAGAAGGTACTTGGTTTTATAGTAGTTTCAGGATGTATTTCCCACAAAGATTTCAGATTTACTACCTCATAGGGTAGTGGAATTTTCTATTGAGTTAGTACCGGGGGAAGCACCAACATCAAAGGAACCTTATAGGATGAGCACACGAGTGTTATGGAATTGAAGTTGCAGTTGAAGGGAATTCTTGACAAAGGATACATGAGGCCAAGTGTATCGCCTTGGGGTGCACCAAAGTTGTTCGTGAAGGAGGAGGTTGGTACTCTCAAGTTACGCATTAACTACAGGTAGTTGAACAAGGTGACGATTAAGAACATGTATCCATTGTCGAGGATTGATGATTTGTTTGATCAGTTGAAGGGAGCAGCAATGTTCTCAAAGATTGACTTGAGATCAAGATATCATCAGGTACACATTAAATAAGAGGACATCTGCAAGACTACTTTCTAGACTGGGTAAGGGCATTATGAGATTTTTGTAGTTCCTTTCGGTTTGAATAATTCTCCAGCTACTTTTATGTGCTTGATGAATAGTGTATTGCACCCTTATCTAGACAAGTTTGTTATTGTATTCATTGATGATGTATTTGTGTATTATAAGAATGAGGAAGAACATGCCAAACATTTAGCAGCAATATTGAGATTGTTGGGAGAGCATTAGTTGTATGCTAATCTCAGTAAATGAAGTTTCTTTCAGACACAAGTACGCTACTTTGGACATGTGGTTTCCAAGGCAAGCATAATAGTTGATCTAGAAAAGGTAAAACCTACCATGGAATGGGAAATTCCTAGAAATATGGATGAGGTAAGGTCATTTATGAGGCTAGTAGGTTACTATAGGAGGTTCATCAGGAACTTCTCATGGATTTCATATCCTATCACATCATTGCAAAGGAAAGGAACACAATTTGAATGGACAGAGGAATGTGTAGCAAGTTTTGAGTAGTTGAAGCAGTTGTTGACAAATGCTCCAGTTCTAAAGATTGTAGATATAGATAAAGGGTTCGTAGTGTGCACAGATTCTTGCAAGAGAGGGCTTGGTGAAGTCCTTATGCAGGAAGGACAAGTGGTATGCTATGAATTAAGGAAATTGAATGGGCACGAGAAAAAATATTCGTCACACGATTTTGAGTTTGTAGCGATCATCCATGCATTGAATATGTGGAGGCATTATCTTCTTGGCAGGAGGTTTGTACTGATGATTGATCACAGTGGATTGATGTATCTATTTGACCAACTGAATCTGAATTCTAGGAAAGCTAGATGGTTGCCCACGATCAGTGAGTTCGACTTTGAGATAAGGTACATTAAAGGTAAAGAGAACATGGTTGTAGATTCTCTTAGCAGAAGAATATAAGTGAATCATATAGCAGCTATGAGCTCCTACAGGACATATTTACAAGATTGGATCTTATAGGCAAGACAATAGGATGACAGATACATGGAGCTTAGGCACAGGTTACAACAGGGTACAGGTGAATAGGATGTGGATTATCATCTCACGACAGATGGTTTGGTCAGATTTAGGGACATGATATATGTGTCAGACAATAGTGAGCTCAAGAATCTTATCTTGAGGGAATTTCATGCTAAGATGTATTCATGTCACCTGGGAGATCAAAAGACATTAACAGTAGTGAAGAAGTTCTATTATTGACTGAATTTGAAGAAGGAAGTGGTAGACGTTGTGGCTAGATCCTTGGATTTTCAACAAGTAAAGACATAATGTAAGCATTTGGGTGGATTACTACAATCGATTCTGATTATAAAGTGGAAATGGGAGCTCATGATTCTATTATGGTTGTGGTTGACAGGTTGACAAATGTAGCACACTTCATTCCAATGAAGTCTACATATTCAGATAATAATGTAGCACAGGTCTTCATCAGAGATGTAGTGAGGTTGCATGGTGTTCTAAGGAAGATTATGTTAGCCAGGGATGCTAAGTTCACTTCTAGTTTTTGGAAATAGTTATTTGCAAGCTTGGGTATAGAGTTGGCCTTCAACACTGCTTATCAGCTGCAGACAAATGGATAGACAAAGAGGATCAATAGAATTTTGGAGGACATGTTGAGGATGTGTGTGTTGCATCAACAACGAAGGTGGGAAGAGTATCTTCCATGGGTTGAGTTCGCTTACAACAAGGAGTCACCGAGGATGAGTCCATTAGAGGCACTGTATGGGAGGAGTTGTAATACTCCCATCAGTTGGAGTGATCCAATGAACAGGGTGTTGATAGGACCAGACATGTTGGTAGAGATGGAACATGAAATGCGGTTAATCGAGGATAATATGAAAGAAACACATGACAAACATAAAATTTATGCAGATCAGAACAAGATGTTTAAGGAGTTTCAGGTTGGGGAACAAGTCTACTTGCACATCAAGCCCAAGAAGAGCTCCTTGAGGATTTGACTAGTAGCATATCGACTTTCACTTCGCCTAACAGTGAAAGTCCATGATGTTTTCCATGTTTCATTTCTTAAGAAGTATGTTAAAGATGTTGATCACGTGATTGACTGTTCTGTATTGCAGGTGGATCCAGAAGGAGAATTCAATTCAGAACCTTAGCGCATTTTGTAGCGAAAGATGCTCATGCTCTGGAATCGAGAAATCAAGCAAGTTAAAGTGCACTGGAAGCACTTTGGGCACGATGAAGCTACATGGGAGATGGTTGATTAGATTCGGGCTATGTATCCTTCTCTATTCGCTAGTTGAGCGGATGTATTTTGGTATATGTTTTGGTGTGGTATTTTGGTATATGTGTTATAAAGCTCCAATAAGCAGTATGGGTGTCATGTCATTATGGTTGTCATGTTTTTATGTTTTTCATGTTGGCTTTCTTCTTAGCAGTTTGATCATTGTAAATATTGCAGCGAGCTAAGTTATAAAGCTCCATGGGCAGTATTGAAAATCGAGGATGGTGTTCCCCCAAGGGGGAGGGTTCTGTAACGACCCCGGTCAAAAATCCATGTAATAAAGTTAATAAAGGAAAAATAATAACCAAGTTCATGGGACACGTAATCCAAGCTGAATGTTTGGAAAAAACATAGTTATGGGGATCACTAGTGATTAATTAATGGCTGTGGAAATTGGAAAAGGAAATGACAAAGGCTTTGTAAAGGCAAAGCAACAATTATTGACATTTATTTATGAAAATAATGGAAAATAGGAGAAAAGGGAGGTGAAAGGTCATAGGTTGCGTGTGAGGAGGAAATTGAAGGAAAATAATGGAAAATGAAGAAAATAGAGGCCTCATTAATAAAAAGGCTTATGAGGATCAGTTCACAACTCTCTCTCTCTCTCTCTCGCTCTCTCTCTCTCTCTCTCTCTCTCTCATACTCTTGGACACTTAGAGTTTTCTTGGAGCACTCTTGGAGGAGGGTGGCATACTTGGGATTTGGAGAAAAAAGGAAAAGGAAGAGCAGGAAAGCACAAGAGGACAACATGATCAACAACTATAGCAGGTTTTTCTTGTGGGTAATGATGAGTCATATCAATAGGTATATCTTGAAGATCATTATGCCATCCTCCAACCTTAAAACTATCATTTTCTCACATTAATTCACATTTTTTGTTATAATATGCTTAGTAAGAAGAGTAAAAGGTGTTTGTCATAGTATGTGGCCTAATGTGGTTTAATTGCAGGAAAAAGAAGCATTTTTTAGGCATTTACTATGCAGGGGCTTGATGGAGACAACCAGGAGAGAATCTAGGGGGTTTGTCCACCTCCTTAACTCCCTAACTCGACTTGGGATCACAACATCCTCTCTCACTAGTTTGAATTCATTGACAACCGAGTAACTCCTAGTACAAGTGAAGCTCAAGAGGGACCAGATCCACCATTTTCGAGATCAAGGAGGGAATCACTCCTATTTTCAAGGGAGCTACTATCAGCTACCCTTTTGTATAAATAAACAAGATGAAAAGCTCATTAGGATTCAAATTTTTGATTCAGCTAGGTGTAGCTATTGAGCTCAGAGCTTGACATTGTTATTTTTACTTTCATGTGATGTATGAGACTTTTACTTTTTGATAATGAGAAGTTGGTTATTCAGCTACATATGAGTTAGTTTTAGAGGGCTAAGACCCTTGGGTTTAGGCCCAACCTAGAGGTTTTGGTCCCTCTTTTGTACTTTTTTTTTCTTAGTTCCAAGCATTTCATAGATTTCTTTCATTACAATAGAGGTTAAGCTATAAAAACTTGTGATTGCAAGCTTCTACATCACCTCTCTTGTGGGAGAATGGTTGGAAGGATTCACAATCTCAGCCCAAAAACATTGTGTTTATGATTTCTTGGAAATAGATAGATGTTAGTTGTCCTTATTCATATTTACTTTCTGTAATGTAGGAGCCAGTTTAGTGATCAAAGTAGTGTTATGGCATAAAATAGAAGTTATTCAAATTCAACTCATATTTTCCATCATACTTCGTATCATTGTGTTAATGATAAATGGATGTATGTATGTGGTTGGTGGCAAGGTTGTGTTGATATGTAGGGGAGGGCGCATGTTTCACCTCCATTATGGACTTCTCCATATTCTCTTTCCATCCCTCAATTTTTCCCCCAAAACTCTATTTCCACAATCACTTTTCCTAGGAAATTTAGGACACTGTGGGCATTCATCCTGGTGCAAGACAAACCTTTGAGAGGTCCTGGGCTTGGCTAGGAGGCTTCCCTAACCTTCCTTCACTCTCTCCAACTTTAATCTAACTCTTCATGCCCTCAAGACATTAGCTCCACCCTAAAAAGGATCTCGAAACCCCTCATGTGGCATTACAGGTCCTCTTGAAGCAATACATGGCCTCTTGTAGCAGCACCTATAGCAGGCCTGTAGCACCACTTTTCTTTGCCTACAAGTTTTCTCCCCGCTTCAACCTTAGCTCGGTCAAGATGAATAATGACCCCAAGTTGTGATTTGATGATCAAGAGAAGTTCCTAGACCACTCCAGCCATTCCTTTTCCTCACTATAAAACAAAGTAGAATTAGTGTTTTTCCATCACAAACATGATGCAAGTTAGATTTTTTATTTTCAAGCAAGTGTGAAATAGATTAGTGATACATGAAATTATGTTGCTGATTTGATAAATTATGCAAGATATAGTAGCTAAACTTCAACAAGTAGATTAACCATTTTCCTTTCATGAAATGGAATTAGCATCTACAAGTTGAGTAGATGGCATTTTCACTTTCATAGCTAGAGTTAGTTTTCAATTGTGCTTTCATCAGCAAGATTTCACTATAGTTCAGTAGGAGGAATGGTCTTTGAACACCTTGATCTAATGTCATGATTGAGGGTGGCATGAGTAGAATCTAACCTATTGTGCATATAAAATTGTCACCTCTAAGTTTGTATGAACCTTGGGTTGATAATTTGAGTTGAGGAGCCCTTGGGAGTTACAAAATTCTTGGTGCAATACTAGGGTTCACCACTTTTTGGCATCGTTGATGGGGAGGTGTCTAAGTAGAAGTTGTTTCCACTTAAGAATTGTTTTCTATTTTGCATTCATTTTGAAAAAGTGAAAAAAAATATTTCATGCCTCGTAGGAGTAGAGATAATCAAGGAAAATTCTTACCAAAAATCCCCACACCCTCAAGCAATCAACCTTCACTCTTCTTCAGTGACTGTGAACTTCCCTCTCTAGCTGCTAGGTGAGTAACCCAAAAGTTTTGAAGAAACTATTGGGGAAGAAGAAGAACCCACTTCACCTACCCAAACTATGGCTGAAAATAGGAACAATGAGGTTTTCCCCATTAGAGAAACCAATGGAGAGGCTAGAATGAAGAATATAAGCCCTACTTCCCTTTCACACTTCCATGGATTAACCTCTGAGGATCCTGACACCTTCATGTTTGAATTTGATGTTGTTTGTAGGACCTATGATTATGCCTATGATGAGAAGAAGCTGAAGTTTTTCCCCTCTACCCTTAAAGATGTAGCCTTGCGTTGGTTTATGGGTCTGCCTAGGGTCAACATCACTACCTGGGCCCAAATTCAACAGGCTTTCAATAGCAAGTACAAGGACTACTCTAGGTCCAAAGAAACAAAGGATGAAATATTTAGGATGACTCTTGGGCCTAATGAATCCCTAGAGGACTATGAGGAGAGATTTCAACTCAATTATAGGATGACCAACTGTACTGTTGATCATGAGTCACTCAAGCTGGTTCTTCTCTGAGGGATCACAGAGGATATGCTGGAAACCCTCAACATGCTATCTAGAGGAGTTATCTATCAATTACCCTATGATGACATCAAAAGTGTATTTAAGAATCCTCTAGGGCTTCTAGGAAAAATGGTAGGGCTAGACAAGGCTTGGTCAGTTCCTCTCCCTCCACAACATCCATTAAGAATGAGATAGGGAACATGTTGGAGGATTTCAAGAGTGAAATGTTGCATACCTTTGCATTGCAAATAGATACCATGCAAATCAAAAGAAAGCAAGAGGAAGCAGAGAGGGCTCTAGTCATTTTCTACCCTAAATGCACTAAAAGACATCCTAGGAATGAATTCCCATTGAATGCCCTAGATTCATAATTTGTTCTAATTTATTGAGTTGCCACACTCATAATGATCCATTCTTCTCTTTTACTTCTATTACTTTGTCCTCTTTTGGACAATTTTTTGCCTCTACCTCTTCTTCCTTTACAATGGGAGTTTTATTATTTTATTGGGAGCTTCTCTTTGGTATCCAAGACACATTAATATGCCTTTGCAATTGACTAAATTATTAGAACACTTAATTCATGTTGAAGAACATATCAAAGTTCATTAATGTATCTAGCAACATCCTCATCTCCCTCATCACTTTGTCATAGACAATCTATAAAATTATTTAGTGTATTCCTTCATGGTCATTTCCTTTTGTCTTAGATTTTGCAACTCCCTAAACAAGTTCAAAGAATAATCCATAGACAAAATTCCCAAGTTATCTTGGTAGTCATGTTATCCCAAGCCTTATTTTGTAATTTTCTCTTCTCTTCTTTCTAACTGCACATTATCAAACCACATATGACAATGTGGTGGCTTTAGCTTCCTCAATGTCCTCTTGTAGAGCATTTAGTTCTCTCTCCTCACCACTCACATCATGCACATATACTACAAGCCCTCTTCTCTATGTTGCTTCCATGAACATTTGTTCTAGCTAACATGGCCCTTAACATTTAGGTGATTTCATTTTCATCTCGTCTATATTGTCCTCTACACTATGTTGATATTCCTAATCCCCTTCTATGTGCCATGTGAGTACTCTCTTATGCAATTACCCTACAATTCTTCTTTTCTAGAATGTCCCCCCCAAACCAATTCTACGCAACAAGATCTCCTTGGTTGGAATTGTTCTTCAATTCACATGTAGGTCAAAAACATGTACTAATGCCAAGCTAACATAGCCTTGGACTGGTACTCTCTCTCTCTCTCCAATTACCTTGAAAATCCTCTTTTCTAAAATGTTTTTCTCCCCCAACCAATTCTACACAATGTTAGGTCCCTATAATACTAGTGACTACCCCATTACTATTGTAGTTGTATCCCTTATTAATATTTTTGTGCCCCTATTGTCCCCATGTTGTTATTATTGTGCCCCATAGAATCCCTCTATTGTTATTTTTGAGCCTTTATATTATTATTGTTAGGTCGGCTGGGTTATATTATGACTCCTTAGGCTCCTATATATAGAAAGGAGGTTTTGTCATTTGAATCATCAAAGAATCATTCATTTGTGTAATGTAAAGGAGGTTGCCCCCTCAAAGGGGCTGAATTCTAAGGCGTTGATCTATCTTTTCTATCTTTTTGTGAGCTAGTTTCATAACACACAACAAACTCTCCTTGGTTGGAATTGTTCTTCAATTCACATGTAGGTCAAAAACATGTACTAATGCCAAACTAATGCAGCCTTGGATTGACACTCTCTCTCTCTCTCTCTCTCCACACACATACACATATTAAACTATGATTTTTTAAAATTTCATGCATATGCCTCAATAGGCTTCAAGAATCAATATGCCTCAATAGGCTTCAAATATCATTGTAAATACAGTACAAGGCCATCTATGCTTCATTAAAATGTAAAATAGAAATGCCTACTTGGTATTAGTCTTACTCAAGCTCACTAAAGTTCAAGAGAAACTCAAAATTACAATTCAATAACTTGGGCTCTATGCTCTTGTTGTTGTTGACTTCCCTTGCTCCACTCCTTTTCCTTTGTGTTTCTTCTTTCATTTATTCTAATCTTCTCCTTTCATCATTATTATACTTGTCAATTTCTCTATTTCCTTATGATCCGGATCTTGGGGGGAGGCCCCCAAGATCTAAAAAATTGAAATGGATCTTGGGGGGAGAGACCCCCAAGATCTGAAAACTTGAATTGCCATAAGAAAAACAAAACCACAAATAAATTTTTATTTAAAATAGTAATGGAAATAAACCATCTAGGGCGATGGTAGCTTATCTCTGAAAAGAGATGTGGCGGCTACATGCCTCTGAACTGTAAAGGCTACATTGTGGCGGACCATCTGTCCTTTTACAAAATTTGACTTGTTACTCATAGTTTTTTTTTTTTTCAGTTACAATACCACGGGTCAATTCCATGGGTGAATGAATACCATGGGTGGATTTCACAATACCACGGGCAGATGCCATTTACAATACCATGGGTAAATTCCATGGGTGAATGAATACCATGGGTGGATTTTACAATACCATGGGCAGATGCCATTTACAATACCATGGCTAAATTCCATGGGTCAATGAATAATATGGGTGGATGAGTACCATGGGTTGATGCCATTTTCCATTTGGATCATTCCTCCCTCCTTAAGAAGCAATGGTCCCCATTGCGTAAAGTTCCCTCCTGCGAAGCCTTTGTTGAATATGAAGAGCCACTGAAGATAAGGGTTTGATGTGGTTAACCCAAAACCCTGATAAACGAAGATCCGAGGATAGAGATACCCTGTAATGCTTGTGATCAACTGTGATTCTGACAATGTGCGGCCTAGCAAATGGACTTCGATGACAAGGATTTTATGTGGTTGACCCATAACCATGATGTTGGTTGCTGATGAAGTAGCAGGTGTCTACATAGCCTGGGGTGGGAGGGCACGTCTCCAAATAACCCAAGCCGAATGCTGCTATGTTGAAACTGATGAATGTGAAGCAGGTGCCTACTAAAGTGGGGTGGGAGGGCACGTCTCCAATAGGAACCCACTCTGAATGCTGCTCCAGAATTAAAATGGGCATAACTCAGTCAATATAACTCAGAATATTTATTATAACCTGTTTTTGGAAGCAGAAGGATCATTTTGCATCTTCCCATGAGTTGGAAATCCTTATCTGGACACTCTGAGATCTCAGATTCGCGCTGCAACAGTTCCGCCGTCACAAAAATTCTGATAAAATAGCTGATTTTAAATCAGTGATATCTCCCACATCCGAACTGCGATTCGACCCAATTTTTTTTTTAAATTGGGTGATTTTTCGAGAGGAATCCAGATCTAGTATTTGTTTTTGTAAATTTTGTACCAAATGTTTCAGATCTGATCTGCAAAGTCACCGCCCAAAAAAATTCCTGCAAAAAAATGAAAAAAGAAAAATTCTTCCTGCTTGACCCAAGAAAGTGCTCTGTGGAGGTTGTAGCACATGCCTGAAGTTTGTTGAATATTGCTGCAAAATTTGAAACTGAAATATGCATCAAACCCTCATTCCCATGGAATCATAACCTGCTCTGATACCACTGATCCGGATTTAAACAGGAACGCAACAAATTACAGAGATAACCATATACACAAAGATGCAGCGGAAATAATACTTCATTTCATTAATGGAAAATACTGAAATATGCTTACAACCAGAAATGGAAATAAACCAACTAGGGCGATCGTAGCTTATCTCTGAAAAGAGATGTGGCGGCTACATGCCTCTGAACTGTAAAGGCTACATTGTGGCGGACCATCTGTCCTTTTACAAAATTTGACTTGTTACTTATAGTTTTTTTTTTTTCAGTTACAATACCACTGGTCAATTCCATGGGTGAATGAATACCATGGGTGTATTTTACAATACCACGGGCAGATGCCATTTACAATACCATGGGTAAATTCCATGGGTCAATGAATAATATGGGTGGATGAGTACCATGGCTTGATGCCATTTTCCATTTGGATCACCTTATTTTATATTTTATTGAAAGTAAATGAATAACTTCATCTACAAAAAAATTTGTATTAAATTAAAAATTCTTCTCTCCATTAATTTCAACATCTCACTTACAATAAAATTATTTTTTAACATCTAAACTATATTTTATACTTACCAAAATTTTAAATTTTAAATATTAACCAAATTATTTAGCTATCCATAATTCAATTTAAACATTAATTACATGAAAATTGATTATAAAATCAACCAAAATTGAAAGCATCACAAAAAAAAACCAAATAAAATTGTTTTTAGCATTTAAACTATATTTTATACTCAACCAAATTTAATAAATTTAAAATATTAATCAAATTATTTAACTATCCATAATTCAATTTAAACACAATTACATGAAAATTGATTATAAAATCCACCAAAATTGAAAGCATCACAAGAAAAACCATATAAGAGGCACATATCTAATTATTACGAGAGGCGCATATCTAATAATTGAATCATAACCATCAGATGAAAGACACATATCTAATTATTACGAGAGAGCACACATCTAATTACCAAGGAAGATAGAGCACAGATCTAATTGCTAAGGAAATAAATAAATAAAGTTAGTCATCATATTATTGGGTTTCATTGGTGCATTTTAAAAAGTAAGTTAGTGGAAATAACTTTTATACCATGAATTTTGATTACTCAATATATCAAGATATATAACATTCAAATTCAAATTTTGAGCACTTAATATATCAAGATATATAACATTCAAATTTAAAGATAAATATAAGATGTATATTATTGGTGAAGTATTTAAAAATAATATATTATATATTTTTTATTTTATAATTATATAAGAAAATTATAATAAAATCTAAATATATTTTTATAGAAATGATAAATTAGATAAAAATAATTTAATAAAATAATATATTATATATTTTAAATTTCAATTAAATATAATATGAAATTTTATTGAACATTTATGAAATATATACAAGCATTTATAACATGTGGTTTAACATTAATATGATCTACGCTTACATTCAGAGTAACTGACTCACTCCGTTGTGAGATTAATCTCCTCTCTAAGATTTTTGTGTAGATCTCCTCTTTAAGATTTCAAATTAAATTTAAACAAAAATTTAGAAAAATTAAATAAATAAATAAAGTTCAAAACAGTTAAACTACTTACTCCCATCAAATCTCAACACGAATAACAACGATTCCGTGCGTGGACACGCTTTTCTAATAGGCGAGCCATATTTCTCATTTCTCATATTAGTGTGTGTATATGTCCATCATTCGATTTTGACCTTAGCAAATCAAACACATATACACCCCCGTTCATTTATGACCCGCTAACAAGAGATTTATTGATTACCTTATATATATATATAATTTTTGGAAATCTAAATCGATAGTTTTACCGAAATCTTCGCCCATCATGTGCCTTTTCCGGGGCTTTTCTAATTTTGTTAAGAGTAACACACGCTTCTATATATAAATAAAATAATTAATAAAAATACAAAAGAAAATACTTTTTCCAGGCTTTTCTAATTTTGTTATAGTATAAGACACGTTTTTGTCCAAGTAACTATATAATTAAAATAAACTTGTATATACATTAGTTAAAATACGAATAATAAAAATTAAGAAAGGTTATTATTTTTCCAAAATTAAATTATATAAATAATAATTATTATTTTATAACATGTGTTACATTATTTATACTTATAATGTATTATACCCATTTTAAAGATTTATTATTATGTAAGAAGAGCTTCGGCGTAAATCACATATAGAAAGAGATCTTTGTCGACGCGTTTCGAGCCAGCAAGTGTGGCTCATCGAAACGCGATGAGCCACACTTGCTGGCTCGAAACGCGTCGACAAAGATCTCTTTCTATATGTGATTTACGCCGAAGCTCTTCTTACAACTATTATGGATCACAGAAGTCTCAATTTAACGATTTATTATTATATTTATTTAAAAATATAATTAGATTTTTTTTTATGATTATAATATTATATGGTTTAAGGTTAAATGTTTTTATAAATGTGTTTTTTATACCCGTCTTAAAGCCGTAAGAATTTTTAAGTCAGAATTTTTTTTTCAAAATTTGTGTGAATTTTTAATAATTTATATCAAAAGTATATAGTGAGAAGTTTGGTATTAGTCTATTTTCAGCTTCATTTTATTGGACTTGTTCACTAGAAAATATTGATAAAAACATATTGACAATAACATGGGTAAACATAAAGACCATATGCAGATTGCTCAAAAAAACCAAAAGACCCCAAGAACCAAAATACATCTAATATTCATCCCTAATCAATGAGATCGCCCAAAAAATCCAAAAGATCCTAAAAACCAAAATACATCTGATATTCATCCCTACTCAATAAGATCACTTGGCACCTGGATTGTCTAGTCCATTCCCTGGAGGTGGAGGAGGGTGAAGTCCCTCATGAATGTGCGCTTCCATATGTGCCAAACTGCCCTCCAACCTGTCTAGCCTCGCCTAGATCATTTTACGTCCTCTACGTAGGGATACCAGTCTATCCATCATGTGCCATAGGTTATGTTGAAAGTCGCTCATGAAAACAATGATTAAATCATTCCAGTCATCATGCCAGTCGCATGCGAGTTGCTCCAGAATGGTGGTGACCTGTTGAATTTGATTTTCTAGTGAGTAAGATGGAGGTGGCTGATCAATTTCACCAAGAGGCAAAGGTGGTTGTTGATCTACCTCCTTCCCAAAGTCTCGAATTTCTACCTGATGGTCTTCTCCCTAGTCGCAAGGTCCCGTGCCTTTGCGAGCATGATCTTGCTAGCATTGCATGGGTCATGGAATGTCAACTGAAGACCAACAATCCCATGCCTTATGCTCAGAGAAACTGACACCCACACCCCAGGACAAGGAGACCACTGGAAAGGGGTTGACACATAATCACTTCAAACGCTAACCAAACCCAGAACAATAATAGACTCAATCCCAACAAAGAGAGGGGAAACCCCATAAATAACACCATTACCTCCCCAATTGACCATGAGTAATGAACACAAGTAAAGGAGTAGGACAAAGACCAAGAGGGGCCTATCCCCAACAACCATAAACTCATTCACGACTAGTCTAGGCCAAATAATTGTTCTGCCATAAAAATTAACATTCTAGACAAGAGAAAAAGGTTGAGAAAACCTAAAGGTTGGGGGGGAATTTAACTAGTTAGATTGGAAATGAAGTGGTTGCACATGGAGTTATTATAATTGTCTACCCTAACTGTTGAGTGCTTCACACCAATTCCTTACTCTTGTCGAGTGTTTGTGTAGACCACCATGAACCCGCGTCCCAAGTCATTATATGTTGAGCTACTACCACGACAAGGATAAGCCTCCAAGGTCTGAAATGGTGTCCATTCTAACTATTGCAATTTGGGGAGCCAGGGATGGCAAGGATAACAAGCCACCCTGCACTCCAACATATATGTTGCATACCAGTTTCCCTCCAACCATTACCATGCAAATCCAACAGCCATTGAAGAGAACCCACATATCACATATATCGCAACACCCTTCAAGAACCATTTATTCTAATGCACCTCTTGAGGCGAGTTGAGCACACTTCATGTCATTTCATGTCATGAGGGATGGGGTTAAATGCCTCTCCCTGCCCCTCGCTTAACGCCGAGGTCACTCCATAAAAGAATTTTTAAAAATACATTTTTAGATTTATAAAATTCAAAATTTCTAATTTTTTATTGGATAAACAAAATAAAAAAAACCAGTTTATTTTAATACAAATGGTCAAGTTCAAAATTTAATTTAAAAAAAAAAAGCTTAAAATTTCTTTATAAATGATACTTAACCATTGATTTTTAACTTATCATTCAATGTCATCCGTAAAACTTAACTATGATCACTCTTTGTTCTATTGATTTGTGAAAGGATGACATGACGATCAAGCACGTCATACACTAGGGTTTAATCCAAGTCTTCAATCACGATAATTTATATCAATAGCAGGTTGAAGGTATGTAAATGTATAGGCAATAAATATAGTGAATGAATTATGGCAGAAATAACAATAAACATTTCCCTCTTTGCCTTTTAAAATAATAATTAAAATTTGATTGTTGCATTGTAAAGTAACACCTTGCTAAAACTTTGCATTAGATATCTTATTAGTTATAACTAACATCAAATATCCAATATTATTTTCCCACATGAACCATATAACAAAGTTAGGTGGTCCACTTACTTATTTGAAGGACAAATTTCGGACAAATTTCCATCCTAGTACAGGAAAAATTATTTCGGTTGAGCCAATATTTACAAAAAGAGTTATTTTGACCGCGAAATCTCATATTTTACCGTTGGATCTCACTATTTGATAAGTGTTCTCTACTTTTCTCTAATTCTCTAGTGAATTGTGGACTATGTAGGACAAATCTTCTTGCTCAACATTTAGGAATAGCATTAAGTTACTGTTGGATCTCACTATTTGATTAAGTGTTCTCTACTTTTCTCGAATTCAACTTCAGACTCTATAGTATTGGATTGTAAACCGGTGTGTCATATCATTGGGATGGAACTGAAAGGCTGTCACGGATACTAGGCGAAATTGCTATGAGCTCACTACTTTGGTCCAAGAAGAGTTTGTTTCGGCAAAAACCTTGGACTACTATCTCAAATTGAGCCCTTTTTTAGTTTTTTTCATCTTCAATTAATTTAAGGTAAATCTAGTAAGCACTCTGGTGGAAACCCACATGCCTATATATCTTTTTCTTTTTCATTTGGTGTATAGGGAGATAGAGACAGACACTTGTTCTAGTATACTATTGATGAAGAGCTCTTGGGTTTTAGTGCATGATTTGGCGGTAAATCGTTTTTCCACATTAATTTTTAAATTTTAAATACTAAATATTGGGAATTATTTAATGGTTCCTATAATTTATCCTTAGTCATTTGTAATTTTATTGTTTGATTTCCTGTTAAATATGCAGTTCTCCAAGTTATGGAATTTTCTTTATGATATAGTAGTTAGGGAAATAAAAAGTATTTTTTCCATGTTATAAGTTGGCAATTGGGAAGGGCATTAAATGTGTAATCTTCAGGTTGGGAATTGCAAGGTGTCAAATAGATGAGGTATAAAAAATTAATGTTTAGGTTGGATTTTGCAAGCTTTCAGATTAGATTGCGTATAAAAACTACCTGTTAAGGTGTGATGTCAACATAAGAAGTATAAGAGTTTCATATTAAGGTCTGATGTCAACATATTATGTTTGTGTAAAAATGATAGTTTTGAATGCTATGCTGTAGATATAAGTACGTTCATGCTAACATATGTAGCTAGATGACATATTGGTTATTGGAAGAATAGATGCAATATAGTTGGGGTTACTCTCTTGTCAAGGCAAACATAGGTGTAGTTTGGTTTTTTAACACTTTTGCCTCTATTCCAATACCATTTTTGAGAAAGCAACTTTGTTGAATCTTTTGAAGGAGGATGATCTGGAGAGTACCCTAAGTTACTAAGAGTACAATGAACAAAATCATAAGCTAATGATCACAATGACTAAAAATTTAAAAACTGTCACAATAATTGAAAATTGATAAGCTGCCAAGTGTGGGCCTCCCAAACCATTGCCAAAATATGGATACGTATTAGGCACATAGTTAGGTTTGAATTAATCTAATCTTTTTCAGTTACAATGCAAAATCTAATGATTCAAGGAGGTGTGGAGAGATATGATTGAGAAAAGAATTTATTTTCCCTTTGTCTTATAAATTCAAAACGAATAATATTATAAACATAAAAGCCTATTGTTGTCCCAACTACATGTGTAGGTCAAAATTCTCACTAAAATAAATATTTCATGCGTTATCCCCCTATATATGATTATCTTCTGAAAATACATTGTAATCACGAATACAAGAGGAAAGGAACAAACCAATTAAACATAACAATGGACTATCATTTACGTTGATTCACTTGTATGTTTACCCTTACACGCAGTTACGTTTGCATTGATCTTCAACATTGGTTTCCACATGCTCTAATTTGCACTTTTTACTTTACTTCCATATATGGGATTTCAAGAAAATCATTGTGTAAGCTTTTGTTAAAAAAGGAAGCTTGTTGTTGTGTAATAATGATGCTAAATAGCGGAAATAAATTGGAAGAAACCACCCATCTCACATTGGTAAAAATTCTAACGGTCCATAAAGGGAAATTAAAATAAACTAGGCCACTAGGTTTATTAAAAAGCTTATTATTAGGTTCTTATTATCATTTCTATCACGTATTTATAAGCAAATAAGTTTCCATGAAAATTAAGATCGATGGTCTTACAATTGTGGGTCAAATTTTTGAGTGTCTAGTGTGATCCAGATTTATGCAGGAAAGAAATGAAATACAAAATTAAACAAAAACACAAAGCTACAATGAAAACTGAAATTCAATTGATTAATAACAAATACTGAAAATTGTTTACATGTAGAATGGAAACAAACTAGCTTAGGTGATGGTAGCTTGTCTCTGGGAAGAGATGTGACAGCTACATGTCTTCTGAATTGTGTTACAATGAGGCTCGCAAGCATTTTTTATTATTGAGAAACAAGGGAAAACCTTAAGCACCCAAAAACCTTACCGTAGGAGATGAAGCACCAAAAGTTTATGGGCTTCGTTGGGGTTAGTTAGTACACCAACTTCTCGAGGTCGTAACTTTGGCATACGATCTCTGTTTGATGCGTATGATACCTCGTTAGAAATATCTATTTGAGGAATATAACTTTCAACTGAAAACCCCTATAGCAAATTATAGGTTTTCTTGTTTTCCAAAAAAATGGCGTTTGGGGCCTCAAAACAACTTCGAAAGTTGAGGACCTGAAAAACAACCAAAAATAGTAAATTGTGCTACAATTAAGGAAATTGAAAGAAACAATGGTGGGGGTCCAAGTGGAATAGGTGGGTTTCCACCAATATCCACTTGGATCATTCCTCCCCCCTTAGAAAGCAATGGTCCCCATTACATTGAGTGCTTCCATGAGATAGGGAAATTTCTATTGAACTTGGTCCCTGGTGAGCCACTTGCCTTGGTGTAGGAGTTGGCTAGCATTAAACACCTGATATAGTTGGATCTTCTATTGGAAACTGGACTTGGTCTGTGTGTCCATGATTCGATTAGTTGTGGCCTATTCCATGCAGTATGGGTTAAGCTCTGTTGGTGTTAGTTGTTTGACAATGTTTGAGGTGTCCAACAATGGTGGAAAGTATGGCTGATGACTGTCTGCATTGAATAATGGGTGTGGGCCAAGGAATGGGGGAATGCCTAGCTCGAAATAATTATCTCCCACAACCTTGGTGATGGTGCAAGGATTGTATCAAAGTGGTTAGAGCTTCCAATGGGCTCTGGCAAGGCGTTCTTTTTGTAAATGCAGCAAAAATTTGTCGCCCACCTGAAACCTATGTGGCACCCGATGCTGATCATGTAGTTGCTTGTACTTGGAAATAAACTTATCCAAGATGTTGTGAACCTGTTGGAGGATGTGTTGGTTGCGTTCAATAAACCTAGTTAGTTTATCAACCTTGGACTATACATGTGTAGATTCTACCTGTGTAGTCGCACGAGGCATGGAAACATTAATTGAACACAATGGTTGAAATCCCGGACCCACTTGAAAGTGACTGTGTCCGGTGGAGCTATGGAGAGATCTGTTAAAAATATGTAGCACATAGGGAAGGGTCTCATCCTAGGTTCATGGATTCTTGGAGTTGTACATGTGGAGTGTTATCACTCAGATTTTCTCAGAAGTTGTAAGAAGGGGAAAGGGGTCCGAGGTAACCACAAACCAACTTTTGGGTGCAGAATCTACCCAATCTGTACCTAGAGAGGGCTCTCTCTTTTAGATTTAGCTTTGTTTTATAAGGTTTTAGGCTAGTTATGAAAGCTTTGAGATTTGATTGGATTTGGTGGTGTAATTCAGTAGCAGAGGGGTAAAATTTAATAGTTTAGTCCATTGGGCTAATGGAGTCAAAGAAAATGGCTCAACTGGATTTGGTTTCTAAATAAAGGATGGATTCACAGGGAAAGATAGCTGAACAGGGAGCAAATAGAGACTTAAAAAGATGGGATGGATGTAAAGGGTTAAAGGGAAATTAAGAATCCTTCAACAACTTTATGAGAGTAGAATATGAATAACCATCAATAAAGAGCAATTAAGAATTCTTTACTAAATGATTAAAATTAATAAACTAGGAAACATGAGCAATTAAGAATTCATTGTTTATGCTAGTTTAGAAGAAAACATTGAGAAGAAAAACGATTGAATACAAATTGCACTTAAGCACTTTCTGAATTATTCTTTTTCGTTTTAATATTCAGATATGGAACATAATGAATATAATAAACCATAAAACATTAACACATGAGATATAAGATACTTATTTGTTTGATGTCCAACACATGAATCTTGTTAAAAGTCCTTTACATCAATCCTTCATCCAGCCAACCATGAAAAATTTGTCCAACAACACTTTTTATTCCAAAATAACCAGTTTTACAGCAATTTCAAAGAATGCACCCCCAATACTCCGAATGGGGGTGTGTTTATACAAAAAACTTTACAATGAAATATCTCATAACAGAGTTAGATATAAACTAAGATGACTAATCATATTTTTCAAGAAAAAAGGGCCAGAAGACCTCGTAGATGATAGATAAGGCAATCGAATGGTTTGTTGTCCCTATTCTTGAGAATGTGCTGGAGTTAGGCCCTATGATTTGGCCCCTTGCTGTCCTTGGTGTAATTATGTGCTGGCTGCTATGTTTTTATCTTCCTACTGATACACTTTACCTGCATCTGATACTCTTTACCTATTTGATCTTTGTTCATCCTCTTTACCCTCATTGACTGTAGTAAAAATCAAAATTTACCTTTTACCAAAGATAAATTACAAAATTTCAAGCATTTCTTCCCACCATTGTGGCTGTGGTATTTTGGTTTTCTAAAGCTTTCTGAGGGTTTCATATGTTTCTGTGTACCTGAAGAATGTAGGCTGAATTGGGAACAAGTGCTTCAGTTCATGCTCGACATAGAATAAGTTCTCTAGGCTGTCATAGAGAACTCTGCCTGTAGGGAGTGCTTTTATTCCTGATACACTTGTTGATGAACTTGCTTGATTGCCTGCATATTGATTCAATTTATCCACATAATATTTATGCCTCATTAATCTGTCATTAATCACTAAAGGACTGGGTAGCCCTTTATTCTGCAAAATGGCAAATTTCTCCATAAAAGCATTAATCTCTGCCTGCATGTCATGGCATCTTCTTTCTAAATTTTGCATCAAAGTTCTTTTGGTTAGTACCCTTTTGACTTCTAAAATGGTCTCTCTCCTATCTTTAATGCCAAGTTCTTCCAGCTGGTCCTTATTCTTAGTATTCAAAAAATGTATGAGCCTGTTGGCTTCCTCAGGCATTCTTCCTAATTCTGCTTTTGTCCTTTGGATTTCTTCTTGGGCTACCTTTACTAGATCAATCTGCTCAAAAATTACTTGGATGGATGGCCAAACATCATTTATGGATTGAGTGATGCTGGCCCAAAGAATTTTCTTAATTTCTGCTAGAGGTTTATCAAAAGTGAGATCCTTTTCTAATGATTTCACTTTGTTTTCCAATCCTTTAATCTCTCTTGTTTTTCTGCAACATTTATCTTTGAGTGATCATACCTCTGCTCTAAGTTGGCATACTATTCTTTCACCTTTTTTAACTCTGAAACCTGCAGTTTCATGTTCTCCATTGATTTTATTAGTTCCTCTGTGCTCAAACTGGCAGTGCTGCCCTGTGCTAGTCCTGTTGTTGCTGTAGTTGTGACCACCTCTGTTGTGGCTGTTGGGATGTTTGGTGCTAGTGATGTCCCAAGTGTAGAAGGGACTGCTGTTGAGACTACTGGTATCACATCGAGAGGCTGAGAGGTAGACTCTCCCTGCTTTTCCTTCAATGCTTTTTCTAATGCCTGCTCTGTCTCATTTAATCGTTCATTAAGTTTTAAAAGTAAATCCATCAGCCCTTCTTAAGATTTTTGTTTCATGATCTCATCAGTCTATGGATATCTTGAATGAGGTAGCTTTAGTTGCTTCCTCAAGGCAGCAATATCTTCATCTTTCTTTTTGATTAATGCTTCTACACCCTTCACATCTTTGGGATCATGTCCCAATCCAATAATTATTTCTTCTAAAGACTTTATTTTGTTATCTTTAGCTTGGGAGGAGGCTTTCTCTAAGTGTAGTTGGGCAGTTGTGTTATCTAAAGAATTTTGCAACCTATGGGCCATCATTGCCTTACTAGTCAAAGTTGAATAAATCATTTCTCCAGTTTGTTTATGCAATTCAATCTGATCCATAGGATGAATATCCTTTTCCATGACCTCCAAATTTGTTCTGAGATAATCTGCTGCTGATTGAGGTTGTTGCACTTTAGGCTTGAAGTAGCTCATTATCATTTTCCCTCTTTAATGTCATAGGCTGACATTAATCTTTGTTGATTTGTGGGGGCCATTTTCAAATATTGATTGTAAATTTGAAGCCTCAATGGATAATTCCTACCTTTTATTTCTGTAAATGTTTTGTTGATATCTGAGGCATCTTTCCCTGGTGGCCTGAAAGATGATACCTCTGCACTTTGCTGTCTTTCTAGCTCCTGCCTTTGTGAACAAGTGGATGTTCCCCCTAATGGAAAAGTTTGCTGGCTATCTATTCTTTCCTTCCCCTGACTATCAGTAGTCTCTTCAAAAAATTCCTCCTTTGAAAGGGGATTTAACCTTTGTCTTTTCGTACTAGGCTGCTCTGAGGGTCCACTGGTAGGGGTAGCTACTTCCTGTCTCTCTTTTTATTCCTTTCCTCATTCAGAGGAGTCTGCAAGATTGGAGTTTCTCCTACATTTCTTTGAGTTGGAGGAATTGGTATTTGGGCTTGTTCTTTGGAAGTTTCAGGCTGCTTAGACATTGTAGACTGTTCTGTGACTTGAATGCTGGTTTCTAATTCTTTGCCTTTGGATGACCCTGTAGCTGGTGTGTTAGTTTCCTGTGAAGGTTGTTGAGAGGTTCCAACAGTAGATGCACCAATTCCTGATCTTTGTACCTGCCCAAAAGAATCCAGGTCAAGTGTTTTCTCAAGATCTCTCATAACATTCTCAAAATTGACCTGTTCACTATCATTTTCTACTAGGGTCCCTTCCCTCCATTCATCCATATTTGCAAATTGTTCAATCTTTGGAATCCTATTGTAAATGTATGGTGACAATCTGTTCTTCATTCTTCTATCACATATAAAGTTGTTAGGGTCATATGGTATCCACCCAAAACTCTTTTGTAACTTAAGATGATCTTCTAAAATTATTTCTGCTTCTCTCCATGCTTCCCTAGTGTTGCAGACAAAAGGGCCTAACTGATTCTTGATTCTAAGTTGAGATTTCTTCTTGGCATTATAAAAATGGACCAAATTTGAATTTATTATTTGCCTGAAATATTCCAATGCAAACAATCTCATTGGAACATACTTTGGTAGCTTAAAAGGGCAGAGCTCACACCCATAAATCCTGATTTCTGTATGTTTCCTATATAGGTACCAATCACCTATTCTGTAATGCTTGGAGAGTTGGAGGATCTTCTTTATATCACCACTGATCCTAGGAGGAGAAACTCCTGTCAATAAGGTGGTTGCTAGATGCACAAATAGATCAATGAACTCATTATAGGTGTAAGGGGTCTCAAGGGATTTATGGAAAATGGGACTCCAAAAGATAACAGACCTTGAATTTCCTTTGGTGTCAAGTTTCTTGACATGGAAAGGGAAATTATCTGACTGATAATACAACATAAGATGATAGATGAAAGTGGTGTATTTGAAGACTCCTTCATTGTCCAGTCTCAGAAATTGGTCATGAATTTTATTGGCAATATAGGAGGCATAGTCATATTTAACAGCAGGGGGCTGTCCAGGAGTAAAGATTGACAATAACACTAGGGTTACCTCATCAACGTATTCACTAGTGTTAAATCCCATAACTAAAGATATCATATCCACTATAAGTCTTCCCATATCCGTGAAGAAGGTCTGTCCATATGGGGGTGGGCCTTTGGGCTGATGTTTTTCTAACATAAAGGTCTGACACATACGAATAAGTTCTGATTGTGATAGTTCAGTGGATTTCTCAAGCAAATAGCCAACTAAAAGGGGAGTGAGAGCTTGACCAGGGGAAAATTGCAACATTTCATTAATGGATGCAACTGTTATGGAGAATAGCACTGTTTGACTTGGGGACATAACAACTTTGCAGTTAGGGTCATAATTGGCACAACATTGATGAATTATATCAGGGAAAACATGGACTAAGGGGAGAAAATACCTGGGAAGGTTAGATTCCCACTGTCCTAGGATGTCTGAGCCATTTAGATAGTTGTCTCTGGCTTGGCAAAACACCTTAAGGTGATTTTGGTCAGTGGATAGGTCCTTTATTTGGAAGTCTTTATCTGCAAGAGGCAGATAGTCTTGGTCCTTATGAGAGGCATTGATTGGTGCGGCATTGAAAAAAACGGGGGTTTCCATTTTCTGGTTCTTATGGATTCAGAAAAGGAACTTGGGTTTACTGTAGAAAATGGGCAAAATAAAAGGTTAGGGGACTTATATGGCAAAACACAGACTGAGTTAGTACTGAATTTGGCCTTTCTATATGGAATTTACAGTGTAAAACCAAAACTAGCATGGTTTCGGTGGAAATTGGATAAATACCCGTATTTGGGGAATGAACAGTGCAATGATAGGTGCTGATGGTGGCTAAAAGGTTCCGGGCTGCGTCGTCTGCAAGTTTCTCAGCGAGGTGGCAGTTAGGAAACTTGAACAGTTGACTTCGACGCTATTTGCAAGGGAGCACAGGTTGCAGCATAGAACAGTGAAAATGACGTTTTGTTTATTTTATTTAACAAAGTCAAGGTTGGCAGGGTTTTTTGGTTATTGGACAGAAGACGTGTGCGGGGGAATGACGTTTTTGTTGTATGTGCAGGGCGGTAAGAGGTATGGTGTCGCACTGCTTTTGGGGTCGGGCTGTATTCGGTCGGGAGCCAACAATTCCATTGGTTGCTTGACACGTGGCAGAGGTACGGGGCGGAAACCGCTTGGTGATCGTGCATTAACGCGCAGTCACCAAGGGTCGCACGATATGAATAATGATCATTGGATGAGGGGTGCGTGATCTGACGGCTGAAGGGAGGCGCGATCGAACGGGTTTTAATATGAGCGGGCCCGACACAATTTAAAATTAATTGATTGGATCTGGGGTTATGTGATTAGCTGGGGGTTCTTAATTAACCATGAGGGTTAATTAATCTCGATTAATGCAGTGGAGGATTGGGCTGTTAACTAGTTACGGGTTAACATACTTATGGTTATATTTAACCAAAGGGGTGGGATATATGGTAATTTGGGTTTTTTTCTATATTTGATAATACGGAAAAGGGTGAACTTTTATTCGGGAATTATATAATATAAGTTAGAAATTAATATGAAAAAATGTAATGAAAAGCGCTACGTAAAACATTAGAGTACACATTTAACTTAGGCTTAAATGAAAGAAACGGGTCTTTATGTGATATTGTGTATTTTTCCTAAGTAAAATGGGATTTTACTTAGGAAAAGGCTTATGAATTTAAATGAATGGTTTATGGATGATTCTAAGTACTTATGCTGTTTAAATTTTTGGGCTGAGGGTCCAGTCCCTCCAGAAGTCAGAGAAATGCTCTGAGCCCCTCCAATTTAGCAAATACCTTAGTGCTTAGGGGAAATTAGTGAATAATTAGGGAAAATGAGAAGGGGAGTTAATCATTGTGACTTTTCTTTGCTTGTGATGTCTTCAATGTAGTGTATGCCTTTGCCTTATGATGAAAAATGAAAGATTAACACATTTAGAGACATTATTCATCACACATAATTCTGCAACATCAACTACCTACCCTACCTACTTTAACCTAGCATTTTTTCTTCTTTATTAGGGTGCACTTAAACTGGCAAACCCTTTTCATCTTCCTTTTCTTTTACATAATGATTTCTATCTAAATCTACACTTATTACATCCAAGGGCTCAGATTAAACTGTTGAGCTCCTTTTTATTTACTCTACCTATCTACTTATCTGCCATGATTAAATTGTTTGGTCAAATATTTATTCTCTATTTCTACAACCTAAAATTGAAAAATGAATGAGCCAAGTTTAAATAGTTTGACTATTCATGAATTGTGGCATAAGTGACAAGCTACACACAATTTGTTTATTACAAAAAATGAAAAAGTAGTGGCGTTTAGACTTGCACACTTTCCTGGTCTATTTTTGTTTAGGGTTCATTTTTTCTCATTTTTTGACCATATTTATTCTTTTTACCCTTTGATTTTTCTTTTAGGGTATACCTCTTTACATTTTTTTAATTTTTTTTTTGATTTTTTGAAAATATGAAAAACCTTTTCAATAAGAAAAGGTATGAACATATTACATAGCTCATCAAGTCAATCATGGCATATGATACCTATTGGTATAGGGGCCTAACACGGAGTATGTGAATTGTCATCCTGTTGACAATCTCCCTCTGGTCATCAATATAGGGATATTTCAATAGGAAGAGTTGTTATTTCGTTACTCAATATAATGAACAAGGATTTTACATTCTATGTTTTTCTCTTTCCTGGGCATATTTTCCATGAAATCCAGTGAATTTTTTTTTGGAATGGTAGGGTTGAGTTGTTAAATCTGTACATATTAGATGTCCATAGTTTTTTATGGTTATGGATCCATTTATACATTCAAAAATATTTCAATTAGTGACACATAGTGATCTTTCCAAGAATTGTATCGTTGTATTTCAACGAAAAAGACAAAATTATAGAATAGTTAGACTTCACCTTTTAAGAATATATGTGTGATTTGTCCTACGTTATGTTGTATGGTTTTGGTCCTTCTAGTCACTTTTCAGTGCAAGACATTATTATTGTGAATTTCTTGTCATATGTGCCATTATCCTTTGTCACAATGTGTGCTATAATCTCCATTGTGGCATAATGTTTGTGTTTACCCTTGTGGAATTATGTTTTCTTCTTTTGTGATGTACTTTAATTCGATAATTTTGATGCTTTAAAACTCAAAGTGACATGCTCCTCTTGATGGGGTAAGCCACAACATATAAATAAGTGTATGTGCATGAATATGGTATGTCTAATATTGGTAGAATGGGAGGGTAAAAGACAATATTTTTCAGAAATGCTTTCTAGATCAAGTTTAGGTAGCTCTAGATCCTCCCATTCTATCAAATTTTATTTTTCGATCTAATGAAATTCTTAGTTGCATTTTATTGATTTCACAATTATAATATTATTCTAAAAATGAATGGAATTATTGTTGCTTAACGACACTATTATAGGAAAATTGGAGTAACCAGTGTTGCATTATTAGACAGATGATTTAGGAGCATGTATTTGGTCATATTGTTCTTCCAAATTAAGTTATTTGTTTTGATTACAGGCAAAATTACTTCCTATCCCCATATCCTGGAAGCCCATGGTGGATGTTGGATCATAAATAGGACATATTACCTAGAACTTGTTTTGCATCCATAGTCGCATTAGGGCATCACTATATTTCTTATTATTCTATTCTTACTAGGGTATCACTATTGAAAAGCATGATGAAGGTTGAACTTTTGGAGTGGAGGAGTTGTATTTGACATACTTGAAATATTGGTGTTTTGGTATGAAATCTAAAATTTGAATATTATTTGTTGATATATTAATGCAATCTTCTTGTTCAACTTGTATTTATTGGAGAGTAAGCATAATTGCTAGAGATTATGGTGATGGTAAAATAATTGAGCATCATATAGTTGTGTATTGTGTCTATATTTGAGTTCATGAATAAATAATAATAATAAAACTACAAATTCCAATAAGTTGTTTGAGGAATAAACAACTAGATTTATTTAAGTTAAATCTCATGATTTTGTGTAAGAATGAAATATCAATAAGGAGATGTTTCAACTTGGAAAAAGTTTTGGTTTGTGGTGAACAATATTGTGGTTTTGCAAGGTTTGGCTATAGGCTTAGGAAAAATTCCTGTAACAAAAACGCAATAAACCAATCATGGCATACGATTTTGTGATGTTGTAAGTCAGAGATATTTTTGGATATATATTTTTTCAAATACTCCACCTCATTAGTCTTCCGACGACAACTGACTCATACACGTGTTGGTCATATTAAAGTAGGGAAAGCATAACCATTGCAAGAGAAGTGTGGTCTATAGAACACATTCATTCAAAAGATGTTTGTGGTCGTTTGTCTACCGACACTAATTGTTCCATCAATCTTTGGATTACTATTCCTATGGTTGCCAGTAGACTAATGAAGCTTGATCCTTGGGGCGTCCACATATATGTTTGAGGTTGTCGGTAGATCACTTCTACTTCCGTTAGTGTTATGACGATCAATTTCATCCAAAGGTGGACACTTTTAGTGGTAAACCGAATCCTACTTCCATTAGTCTTATGATGACCAATTTCGTCGAAGAATGTATGCTTTTGGTGGTAGACCAACCATCGTTGTCATTGATCATGCGAGACCAAAAGATCACCCTTTCGTTGGTTTACTGACGAATAACAAACATCATAATTATGACGAATTTGAAAAACGTTGATAATACGATTGTACCATGTTCCACATTTAGTGAATTCTCCTTTAGTCGCTATAGTGATGAAACATTGTGGCATGAATGAAAAAGGGCCATAAAAAATTGGCTCAATTTTTAGTAGTGTTCAGTTGAAAACTCTTAAGTCTGACCTTTTATTTTTGAAATCTAGGTGAAGTCATGTTCATCTTAGGTTCCAGGGCATGCTTTCCTCGAAATAATATTTTATTTTTTTAAGTGTCCCTTGGCTGATGTAGATTTCTTCTTCCCATGTTCACCAACTATACTTACCATAGGTATCTTAGACAAGATCATCTAACATCTTGTCCCTTATTGTAATAAGATCTCTTTCTATCATTATCATAAGCATGGGACATGCCTACTTTGTTTACGTAAAGTATAAAGTAGATAAATTGTTAGAGATGCTTATTTTGCAAGTGGTTTCTTCTTCATCACCTATATGATCTCTCTCTCTCTCTCTCTCTCTCTCTCTCTCAAGTATCAATTTGGTGGCATTCAATACAGAAAATGATTATGTATTTTCACTATATGTTTTCTCTTAACATCACATATTAGGAGGAAAATATTACCACCTAAAAATTACTTGCAACATGAAGCAGGTGATTGCTATAAAGATAATCAACATAACATGGCAAGGTTTACCCATGGAAATTAAATCAACAACTCAAAAGCAATGAAAACATTATACAAAAGTGGGTTTTGATTCATCTATGTGAAATCATAGTGCGACTTTTACATGATACATGCAACTGTTTGTTCAATATTCATGTGGATTTGTATAACAAGAAGTCTCACCAACTTTTGGTGCGATAAATTATCACATCCCATCAAAATTCAAACTCAAGCTTGAACTAGGATAGTTTAGAGCCCAATATCATTAATAAATAGTCCTTTTGTAGCTAACGGTCTCTTCATTCATGGGAATCCACACTTGGATTGGGCTGCATTCGCATTTTGAGCTAGCTTTAATGGAGCTAGAAAAAATCTACAAGTACCAAGCCATAGCCAAGAATTTGATAAGAGAAGTGATGATAATGTTACACTTCCAAACTTTAGTTAGAGTTCCAAAAAATCCCAAGCATTGTATGTGTTAACATTACCACATTTGACAAGATTTCCACCCTTGAAGCTTGCAAGCTTCTTGGCATTGAGAGAGAACCTACAAAGGGAGACAAAAATGACCTTCCTTAAGGGGATTGGAGTAGGCCCATGTTGTTCAACTCCATCCTATTTTGTGTCTTATTCAAAGAGCGTAAATGATTTGTTCTATTGGAAATTGAAGAAAGAGTTTGATTCCCACCATCCCATCTCTTACATATTTCTTGTTCATTTGCATGTTAATCTATTTGTTTAGGTTTTTTCTTTACTTTAACCTTAACAATTTATGTTATGTTGTAGTGGTGTAGCTCCTCTTAAAACATAATTGTTTTTCCTCAACCATTTAGAAAAGCAAAGCAACTAGCATGATTATGACCACTTCCTTAGTAACTTACAAAAGCACACTAAGGAAACACAGTGAATTCAAACTTTAAGCAGATACTAGATTTAATCAAGTTGATCTTGTCTAATTCCCAGTGTCTCAATATCCTAACACTCTAGCTTCAAAAACACTCATTGGAACAAAACATTCAATCCACATTGTTGTTGGACCATATCAATGTTACTTCCAATCACTAATATAGTTGTGCTCTCAACTCTTTGATTAATGTGAGTTTTTTTGTTTGTTTGTTTGTTTGCTTTTTGTTGTTGTTGTTGTTGTTTTGTTTTGGTTTTGTTTTTTTTTTTGTTTGTATGCCTTTTAGTTGGTATTTATATTCTTCAAAGATGTGTAAACCCTATGCTAATGTGCTTTGCACATGAAGCAAGCTCCTCTAAAACTTCCTCCTCTACTTCTAGGAATCCCCCAACCTCTAAGGGCTTCATAATTTGTTCTAATTTATTGGGTTGCCATGTTCATACTAATACATTCTTCTCTTTTACTTCTATTGCTTTGTCCTCTTCTAGACATTTTTTTTGGCCTCTGCCTCTTGTTCCTTTACAATGGAAGCTTTATTATTTTCTTGAAAGCTTCTCTTTGGTATGTATGGCACACCAACATGCCTTTGCAATTGACTAAATTCTTAGAATACTTAATTCGTCTTGAAGAACATATCATATTTCATTAATGTATATGGAAACATCCTTGTCTCCCTCACCACTTTGTCATAGACAATCTATAAACTTCTTTTATGTATTCCTTCATGGTCATTTCCTCTGTCTAAGATTTTACAACTTTCTAAACAAGTTTAAAGAATAATACATAGACCAAAATTACCAAGTTATCTTGGAAATCATGTTATCCCTAGTCTTATTTTGTAATTTTCTCTTCTCTTCCTTCTAACTAGAAATTATCACACCACATGTGATAATGTGGTGGCTTCAACTTCCTTAGTTTCCTCTTGTAGAGCCTTTACTTCTTTCTCCTCATCACTCACATCCTGCACATATACTACAAACCCTCTTCTCTATGTGCTTCCATGGACATTTGTTCTAGCTAACATGGCCCTTAGCACCTAGGTGATTTCATTTGCATCTCCTCTATATTGCCCCAACTAGTTCTACCCAACAAGCTCTCCTTGGTTGGAATTTTTCTTTAAGTCACATGTAGGTCAAAAACCTCTGCTGATGCTAAACTAACACAACCTGGGATTGGCATGCAAAAAACAATAGCCATTATGGTTACCAAGGCTAATGTCGGAGGACACAACAATAAAAGGAAGCATAAATTTTTTCAAAGAAATAGGAACATAAGGGAACAACCTAAATTTTCACAACCAACTATATATATATTAAACAATGAATTTTATAAAATTTCATGCATATGCCTCAACATGCTTCAACAATAATTGTGAAAATGATACAAGGTCATCTATGCTTCGTTAAAATGTGAAATGGAAGTGCCTACAAGTCTTAGCCTTACTCAAGCTCACTAAAATTCAAGAGAAACTCAAAATTACAGTTCAATAACTTAGGCTCTATGCTCTTGTTGTCGCTGACTTCCCTTACTCTACTCTTTATGTTTTTTTTTCCTTTATTCTAATCTTCTCCTTTCACCATTAATATGCTTGTAAATTTCTCTGTTTTTTGTCTTTTATTTTTTCATCTTTATCTGAGAATAAATAACCTCCTCTCCAAAACTTTATATTAAATTAAAAACTCCCCTCTTTATTAACTTTAACAATCCACTTAACCATAATTTTATTGTGAACATCTAAGTTACTCTTTGTAATCATCTAAATTCAATGAATTTAAAATATTAATCAAATTATTTAACCATCAATAATTCAAATTAAACATTAATTATATGAAAATTGATCTTAAGATCCACCAAAATTGAACGTGTCAAAAAAACATGGCCATGAATTATAACTATTAGATAAAGGCAAAAAATGTAATTACTAAAAGACAATAAAGATCCAATTACCCATGAATTAGAACTTTATGTTAGATAAAGGGAAAAATGTAATTACTAGAACTTTATGTTAGATAAAGGGAAAAATGTAATTACTAAAAAGAGAATAAAGATCCAATTACCCATGAAAATTTAGGAAGCACACACAAAAATAAAGAATATAAGGTCATCTTATCATTTTATCATTTTGTTTCATTGGTCACTTTAAAAGTAAGCCACTCGACATCACTTGAAATAAAGTAACTCTTATGTGACTCTTATGTGTATGAATTTTGAGTACTAAATATATCGAGATATATAACATTTAAATTTAAAGATATATATTTTGATATATAATTTTACTACATTATTATTTGGTATATATTGTTTATATTTATTTTATAATTATATAAAAAAAATTAATAATATTTTTAGAAAAAAATAATAATATATAGAAAATTGTTAAGTTTTATTAGTATAATTAGTTGAATATGGTTCTTGTCAGCAAGGCAATTTAAGATTAAAATTTTCATGGGGTGGTTGTGCTCTCTGTTAGGGGAGAAGATATTATGAAAAATACACTTAGTTAAGGGTGGTGTGGCCTAGGTCAGATGCCATCCCAAAGTGACTTTAATGGCTTAGATGCCCGATATACTAAAAAATACACTTAGTTAAGGGTTGGTGTGGCCTAGGCCAGATGCCATCCCAAAGTGACTTTAATGGCTTAGATGCCCTTGAATCACAGCTCCTCAAGTCATAAGTCAAGTCTAAGACATCACAAACAAAAAAATTAACAAAAAAAATAACATATGAAAAACCATTTAAGAAAATTAAATATTAAATATTTTAAATTTCGTAAATAAAATATGAAATTTTATCAAATTTATGAATTTATTTACATAACTTCTGTTTGATATATATAGATATTGATGACATGTAATTTAGCTTTAATATAGTTTAGATTTATCTTATGATGTATTACAATTGAGTTGTTCTTTTTGAAGAAAGCTTCTTCACATTGTAATAGTTTAGTAATCACTTTTGTTTTTTGAAGAAAGATTCTTCACACTGATAGTTTAGTAACCACTTTTGTGATTTAGCAAGCTAGATTCAGAGCAACTCATTCACTCAGTGTTATATTTTTCTTTTCATTTTCTTTGAAATTGATTTCCTTCCATATTTTTGTATAGATGGTGACTCATTGTTGCGGTTAGATTTAAAGGAAATTTGTTTACGTTGTAATTTTTTTTTTTAACTTGGGGATTAAATCAATTTTCTTGGAGTACATGCATTTTCAGAACTTGTGGGCAGTATAATTTATTGGCGTAGTTTACTACGGCCATAAATTTAACTGGATGGTTAAAAATTTCAGAATTTTGTAAATTGTTTTTCAAAAAATTGGTAGTAGAAGTGACAATTTACAAAAAAATTGGTAGCAGAAGTGTTTGAAATGTGATTTTGATAGCAGAAATAAATTTAAGGCTATCAAAAATTCTTGAATCACTCAATATAAAAAATTTCACGATTTACAAAATTTTCACCAAATTTTATCAAAATCTTGCCTAAATTTCTATAATTTTCCGAACAAATTTGAAAGTGTTTAGACTACGAATAATTGTTTTAACTTTGTTATCATCATTGCATTCTCGAAATATGAAACCAAAGCGTTTGCAGTTTCTATTGAATTGATATGTTTAAATATAAAGATATAAAAGTTCCTCCCGCTTATAAAAAGTATATAGACAACCCTGTTAGGTTTTTTTTTTTTTTTCTAAGTAAGTCTAAATTCTATTATTGTAACATAATAATACACTGAGGCTTTGGCCTCTGCAGGTCAGTGCCAAGGTTCAAGGCATAAAGCATCAAAACAAGATTGAGACTGCCCAGAGATGGGAAACCAGTCCAGTCCAAAAAATGAATTTGCAAAAAAGAACTTGCTGCCCGCGCAGGGGAAACCAGCAAATGAAAAAAGTAGCTAGCATAATTTTCAAAAATGCACAAAATAATCCTATTGACGTGATTTCCGGAAACCTGAAACCCGAAGACGCGTGGTGAGTCATGTGTCATGCTATGCTGGCGAGTCATGTGTCATGCGGTGCTGACGGGTGTTCTTCAATGATGAAACACCTGTATGCATCCATGTCGTCCTCTTCCTGCTGCAACACACCCGTGTCGCCCTTCGCCTGAGGATCACTATTCTTCTCCTCCGCAGTAGTCTTGTCCTGAGGATTATCCCTCTTCTCCTTTGCGCAATGTGGGCATCCATCATCGCTGGCTGGCTCCTCGCAGGTTGGGCATCCATCTTCATTGGCTGGCTCCTCGTGGAAGGTAATTGATATGGTGGCTGTTATGAGTGGTTGGTTCAGGGAGCAGCGATAGATGAACTGGGCCGAGTGAAGGGGTTGTTGTGAGCTGGAGGGGATGTCAGAGGCTGGAGAGGCGATTTGCGAAGGTTGGGAGTGGAGAGCTCGTGAGCAACCTCTGCCACTACGAGTGTCTGGATAGCGGTCTGAGACATAATGAGCCGAGGGGGAGGAGGAATCTGAGGTTGGTGATGGTGGAGAGCAAGGTAGTCTGCCTCTGCTACTCCCTCTGCTGCTTCGCATTCTATGGCAAAGCCGAGGCATGATGACATAGGGTCGAAGAGAATTTCTGCATGAAGTCAGCACTGAGAATTGAGAGGGCTCAATAGGTTTAGAGGTCGGCTCAGAGGTAGAAAGTTCAGCAGGCTCAGAATGGAGAATAAGGTTGCAGAAAAAACTTTGCGAATAATGATTACCCGGACCAAATTCAATGCAGCATAGAATGCTGTAGCCCCTGCCCGTAGCAGTGCGTGAACGTGGTTCCACTGCAGCCAGGGGACAACGGTAGTTCAGAGGTATAAGATTAGAGACAGAGGAGGTGGAATGTATATTACCTGAGGGCGCCATTATGCACAGCCAAGGCTGGTAGACACCGACGAGTTGATTAGAGTGCCAACTTAAATGCCATTTACTGTTGCTGTAAATTATTTTTGTGGCTCTGTGTGCGGGTTTACAGACGACCGTGTGGCAAAACTACTTGCCATCCCGTTCCCCTGCCAGCAAATCAATTCCGACGTACACCAACATCCGGGAGTTGTGCTTCTTTGTGCACCGGTCAGTACATTCTTGTAATTGAGTTTTATCATTTAGGATGTTGAGGGATCCTGATTGGAGTACCCGATCATGGTCTACTCTTGTATTTGCCAAAAGATCAGCAACCTTGTTGCCCTCTCTCTTGACATGAATGGAAGTGATAGCTCTCCTGTTTTTTATCCATTGCTCTATTAGTTCAAGACGAATCGCCAGTCTCCAACTAGTAGCTACTTTCGAAGCCGGGGTCCCCATTTGTATTTGGGTAGCCATGTTGATGAGGATTTGGTAGTCCCCTTCTATTATAACAGGGTGAAAATTATGTTGATGAGCCAGACACATTCCTTGCCATAATCCTTCCAGTTCTGCTGAACTATTCGTATCTTAGCCAATTGATCCAAAGTATAGTAATAGAGTTTTGCCTTCGTGATTTCTAAATATGCCTCCATGTCCTGCTTTGCCTGGGTTGCCTTTTGAGGCCCCATCAAAGTTTATTTTGATCACATTTGTTGGAGGGGGATTCCATTGAGTGGGCGGCCTAGTAGTGGTTGTGGATATGTTGTGATCATCCTGAACCTGTGGAATCCGTATATTCCAATTTTCCCAAATATTATGTTCCTATGCCTGAGTGGGGAGGTCCTCTGCTCGCCATTTCTAGAAAGCCAAGGTTTCTTGAATGTTCCGGCAGAGGTTGCTCCAAATGATTTCTAGGGGAGTGCTTTGGTTTTTAAAAATTCTCTTGTTTCTTTCCTTCCAAATTGTCCATAGAAGTAGACGTGGTAGGATTGTCCATAGAGAATTTAGAAGCTTGCTGTTATAGGGAGTAGGGGCCCAATTGCGAATGGTACTTGTAATATCCCCCAAAATTTTGCAAGCTCTTTGACACCTGAAGGTGAGTTTTTCCCATAATTGGTTGGCCAGGTGGAAAGAATCCATGAGGTGCTGAATTGTTTTGCTTTGCTACTTGCAATTAGGACAGTATGATGGTCCTTGGAACCCTATTTTTATGAGATTGTCCCACATAAGAATTATTTTATGATATAGTAGCCAAGTGAAGGTAGAAACTTTGGGCCATATTCCAGTGGTCCATAAGCGAGTCCAAACGGGGTCTACTGGTACCTGTGTTTGTAGCATCAACCCATATGCTTCCTTTGTTGTGAATATCCCCCTCGGGGTGTAGCCCCATCTTAAAATGTCTTTCTTATTTGTATATCTGATTTTCCTATTGGTGAGCTCCTTGTGCATTTCTTTATAGTAGTCTTCCGTTTCTTGATGAATTATCTATTCAGCTTTTTTCCATTGCCTGAATCCTTGATTGATGTGTTGAGTCCAGTGCTGAGAGACTTTGTCATTTTGGTTGATATTATTTCCTTCAAGATTTTGAGGAGGGATGACGTCTAAAATTTTGGGTCGTTGTTGCCATGAGTCAACCCAAAATCTGGCAGTTCCACCATCTTTGATCTCCCAGAAACTATGTTGTTGTATTAGCGCTTTATGTTGTTTTTCTGCATTCCAAATTAGAGAGCCTGCATCCATATTGGTGATTCTGATTAACTCTTTCGGCGGTCTATTATTCGCATATTTTGCAGTCCATAGTTTGGCCCATGGCGTGTGTGGGCTTGATACCCATTGCCACCATAATCTTGCTCCCATCAATGCATTACTGTGTTGAGGATCGCGCAGTCCAAGACCTCCCTACTTTTTTGGTGTGCAAACTGTCGACCAATTTACTAGTGCCCATTTGTGATTTTTCCCTGAGGATCCCCAGAGAAAATTGCGCTGCATGTATTTGATCTTTTTGAGCACCCATTTCGGCGCTGCGAGAACTGAGAAAAGGTAGAGAGGCATAGATTGCAGTACAACTTTGATCAAAACAAGCCTGCTTGCCATATTGAGGGCTCTGTAAGTCCATAGAGATAGGCGGCCTTCAATTTTCTCTAGGAGAAGCTGCCAGGATGCGTGCTTTATTGCCGAGTCTATCAATGGTGCACCCAAGTATTTGGAGGGAAGTTTGGCCATGGAAAAGCCTATGATTCGGGAAATGACTCTTTGGGTTGCAGGGGGAGTGTGAAAGAAGAAAATTTGAGATTTAACAGTGTTTATTGTGGTTCCTGAAGCCAGAGAGAATGTGTCTAGCAAGGCTTTGATTGAATGAGCTTTGTGGATTGAGGGGTGCCCAAACAACATATTATCATCCACGAATTTTTGATGAGTGATGGCAGGGATCCCATGGACAAAAATTCCTCTAAGGTCTTGGGAGTGAAGAGCATGCTTTTTAAGGCGACCTAAGCCTTCTACCATTAGGAAAAAAAGGAAGGGAGAGAGGGGATCACCTTGACAAATTCCTCTAGATGGGGAGAAGGGGCGTGAGGGGACACCATTAACTAAAATGGAGAAGAAAGTGGAGGATATTAAATTCATAACCCATCTGACCCAAGTCGGGCTGAAACCAAAGGTAGTAAGCATTTGTTTTATGTAAGTCTAGCTCAATTTATCAAATGCTTGAGTTAAATCAGTTTTGAGAAGCATACCTGCCTATTTGTTGTTCTTTAAGGAGTGAATGATCTCATGAGTCAGGATTATGCCATCAAGGATTTGACGGCCCTCCACGTATCCTAATTGTTCCTGCGAGATGAGTAATGGGAGTAGCGGTTTGAGGCAGTTAGTGATGACCTTCGAAATGATTTTATATATAACATTACAGAGAGCGATGAGTCCGAACTTCTTCGGAGTGCTTGGTTGTTCTTTGGGGATGAGAGCTATGAATGTAGCATTTAGAGAAGGAAGAAGCCAGTGCATAGTTCTAGATTCATCTACAACCTTCCAGACCTCCATTTTGATGAGATCCCAGAAGTGCTGGAAGAAGTTGGAGGTGAAGCCATCAGGTCCAGGGGCTTTCCCATCTTTTAGTTGAGATGATGTTGATTCTACTTCCATCAGAGTGACCGGTCGAAGTAATAGCTGGTTGTGCTCGTCTGTGATAATTTTTGGTATATGTTGGAGAATTTCATTGATAGTAGGTTGTCTATCTGTTGGCGGCTCTTGATGTGCCATTTTAAAATGGGTAAAGAGCTCTCTCTCAATTTCTTCATGTTTCTCTAGTCGTTCTCCCTATTGATTATGAAGATGTGCAATGGTGTTATGCATTCTTCTCTGGATAGTTGTTCTATGAAAGAATTTGGTATTTTTCCCCCTCTTTTAACCATTGGATTCTTGATTTTTGTTTCCAAAGTATCTCCTCTTGCTTCCTTCTTTCTTCTAGCTGTGTGAGGAGATCTTGTTCTTGATTTACAAGTGTTTCAGTTCTGCCGCCTTCAATAATTTTCTGCTGGAGTTCAATCATACTTTGCTCGAGCAATTTTTGACCTTGAAAGATGTCGCTGAAGGTGGAGTGATTCCATTGCTTGATTTTCTTTTTAAGATTCTTTAGTCGGTGTTGGAATTGAAACATAATTGACCCTTCAGGAGGAGTGAAGTTTTCCCAAGCTGAGGTGACTATAATTTTGAAATCTGGATGTAAGAGCCAGAAAGTTTCAAATCGGAAAGATTTCCTGATTGAGTCTCTGGGTCTTGTCCATTGAAGTGAAATGGGCTAGTGATCTGAGCCTGACAGGGGTAGGATTGAGGCTGTGACGTCGTCTCCCAGATTTATGGAATTGTCTGAAATTATAAATCTGTCCAGCCGAGAAGCAATTTGTTGAGATCCTGATCTTTTGTTATTCCAAGTGTAGATACCATTATTGAATGGCAAGCCTATCAGCCAATTATTTTGTATGTAATATCTGAAGTATCTGCTTTCATTGTCCAAATTTACTCTGCCTCCTTTTTTCTCCTCTAGTTTAGTAATCATATTGAAGTCCCCACCTGTGATCCATAGTGGGTGTGTTCTTGTGGAATTGAGAGCTTCCAACATGTTTAGCAGTGCACTATTTTGCATGGAGTCTTGAGGGAAGTATACATTTGTCAGATGACCGTGTATATTTGTTCCTATGATGTGAAAAGTAGCTTGTATAAGATGGTGGGAGGCATGAAAGTCTGTGAGTGAAATAGTTTGTGTATTCCAAGTGATAGCAAGCCCTCCCGATGCACCATATGCATCTACTGTAACAGTTTGACATCCCAACCAAGCTTTGGATAGAATAGAGCCCAATGTGCTATTGTTGCATTTGGTTTCCTGCATGAAGAATATGTGGGGTTTTTCACGCTGTATCATGCTTTTGATCATTCTGTATTTCCCAGGACTGTTGAGTCTTTTTAAATTCCATGAGATGAGCTTCATGGTTGACCAGTGGGTAATGATTTGTAATACTTGGTTAGATTGGAGCATCTGCCTGACTCCACTAGCATTTCCCCAATGAGGATGGTGCGTTGTAGATCTGTCTTTCTGCCCCTTTTCTTTCCATTTTTGTTTGTGTGTTTCCCATCCCAGCTACTTCTTGGTTGTATGCCCAAGGTCCTTTATTGGTGTACTCTTGAAAGAACTACTTCCAAATTTACAAGCTACCTATCCAATATTTTGTCAAACTCCTTCTTTTTGCAAGCTTGTTCAAGACTGAAAATGTCTAGGTCTCCTATATCAAAGCTCTTTGGTTCTTATTCCATGTGAATTTGTTGACTACTCTCATGCATTGTGTGAGTTGTTTTGATTGGATCTGACAAAAGGCTGCCAATATCCATTCCTTTCGCTGACCATAGGGTCGTATCTTCCTCTTGGAAGGGGGTGGGTTGAGAAGATGCTTGCTTTTGTTCTGTTTTTTTTGCCTGTAAAGGCAGATTGGATTCATTGGGTTTAGGTGAGGTGGATGGCATGGTGGAAGGCATGGTGGATGGCTCAACCATTTTGGACATATCGGATTCTGGCATGTCTTGGTGTGAAAGAAGATCAAAGCTGTTACTGGTGGAGGGTATAGAGAAGGTGGGCAGGGAGTTTTTGGGACCATGAGGGGGTTTTTTGGTGTGCTTCTTTCGATTTGCGACTTTGGTGAACCCTTCAGAGTCAGATTTTTCCGAGTTGTCAGTGGTTTTGGGGGTTGCATTTAAGGGACAGTCACGGAATAGATGGCCATGAGCATGGCATTTTCTACATCTAAAGGGCACATGTTCATAATCTATGGGTTGTATCCATTCAAAGTCATCATGAAGAAGGCTTACCGAGTCCATGAGGGCTTTGCTAAGTCGCATGTATACGCATATGCGAGTATATGAGGTGTACCTTCGAAGCTTTGTTTCCTCTGCGATCTTTATGAGCTTTGAGTGATTCTTCATCCCAATATTCCAGAGGTAAGGAGTACATTCGTATCCATATTGGTGCCCAATTGAAGTCTTCCTTGTCTGGGTTAAATCTTTCTGTCCAATCTCTAAGATACAGACCCGCAACATTGAAGAAATAGGGCCTCCATCGAGGATTCGGTTCCTGTCTTCAATGCAGTTGAAGATAGCCGTAAAAAATCCTTTTGGACCTAGCTATAGGGTAACATGTCCTTTTGGATTCCATTTTGAGGCAATCCATCCTTGTAGGGCTTTCTCAGTTGGCCAGTAACCAATGAATTTGTTGATAAGCACATGATTGTTCATAAATTGTATTTGGGCGTTGATTTTATGGCTTGGTAGGTCGATCCTGGGGCGATCAACTGCAATAGGCTTGCATGTGGATGACGTTGCGTTCTTTGGTTCTTCGAGTCCTGTGGAGATCCTCTCCTTCCCTTTGTTCAGATCTTTCGATTCCTACTGCTGAGCAAGTTGGTTCTACAGCTGTTCCATGTTCCCGGATAAGGACTTGTCAGTTTCATCATTATTCTTATTTGGGCTGCGACCATTGTTGCTACCTGTGGGGGGAGGCCCTGTGGCCTCCCCTATCTGAATGTTCATTATTTGGACTTTGTCAGCGTGACTAAGCCCGTGCTTGAAATATTACGGCTCTGCTTTGAAGGTCTACGAAACCTGTTCTTCTGCCGTGGAAGGGTTTGTCAGAAACCCTTGACTGCCATGGTTTCTCTTCCGCCGTGCCACGATCCTGTTAGTTAAAGGTTATTGTATTAATCAATATATTCAAAACCCAGCTTTCTTTTGGGTAATACAAAAATTACTAAAATATAACCAAATCTGTTCAAGAACATCAATCCATCCAAACTTCATATTAAAAAGGAATAATATTTAAAGTCAAAATCAGTAATGAATTTCCAATTAGAAAGTTATCTAGTAATGGTTGAAATCTTATATAAAATAAAAGTGCACACTAAATATTTATAAAATAAAAGTGCACACTGATCTAGCGATCAACCAAAATACTGAGATTAATATCTGTCTGGTCCAAAAATATTAAGTCCATTTGTGTCTGGACTTCTAGTTAAACTATAAGGCCTTTGATTTCCTGTTCATTCTTCAAATCAAGTCCTTGAAAGTACAGGGCCCAATTTAGCATTTTCGCGTATTAACGTTTATATACCAGACAATGTCGTGTTAACAATTGTACAATCGTATTCAACTTCTTCCCTTTACCACAACCTCTTCTGCCCAGAGAAGCTACCTTGGACTTAACAGCCCCTCTCCCTCTATTTTCGTCGCCTTCTCCGCATGATGTGAGAGGAGTTTCTTCCAAGTTGTCCAGAGCAGAATACTGGATTACTTGCTCTACGACTGTTCTGTTTTCCTGCACAAATTATTTATTATTCAATCAAACTGCAATAGAAACCCTAAACCCAATATCTGAGCATTGCAGATTTTGATTTTTTTTGGAATTTGATTAATGCGAACGATCAAACAGTTGATTTTGATTTTGCTCTAGTTGATCGAATTTCTAGAATATTTTAAAAATTTACAATCTGCCTAAATATACCTAAAAGCCCACTTTAATATAGTTATTCAAATTGTTTTTACTAGATCAGAAAAAGGTTCTATGAATTATTGCACCCGGAAAATCCCATTTATATAGGTATCAATGTTATATGTTAAGAGTAAAACTTGAGATGTCCGGACCCAATCTTGAGCTGGGCGTAATTCTGAATGGGGTATGCCTTGAGAGTGCGAGTGTCAGGGAAGTAGACCGCCCAAAGCTCCTCTTCTGCGCCTGTAAGCAATTTGACGATGAAGCCGCGCCACCAGCAGTCTGTGTCATAAGCTTCCACTGCGTCCCCAGCTGAGAAATGGAGAGGCAACTGAATGTGGGGTGGGATGGGTCTCACTTCACTGTGCAGCCACACCTCCTCCTCCAATGGTTTTCCATCATTCGTCACAAACTTATCATATCGTATCTTGCATCGCCTGCCATTTGCTGTAACAGCAAGGATAACTCCCTCAAACCAGGCCCCGCCATATCCATCCTCACTGCTGCACACCTCAACCCTCATTCCTTCCGTCAACTCCATATTTCTACCTCCTGCAACACTGCCAAATTCTTGGATACGAAAATGGTACACGGTGCAAATGACAGCACCGACTCCCCAACACTCCGTTGTCCTGGTGACAGCGGTGCCAAACTTACCACATCGCCATTAAATTCTAGATATACATCGCCATTAACAAGATATTCATCTGAAACACATGTAGGATTATAAATCCTTCTTCAGCCTCTATAAATTTGTAAAATTTGTAATTTCTCTAGCCAAAGAATGCAAGCCAAGGCCCAGGCCTGTTGTGTAATCTAAAGTGATTTCATTCTCGGTTTAATATAACTATGTTACCCTTTTGTTTCTCCATTTGTCTGCTCTGAGTATTTTTTTGTCTGTGAATTATTTTTTGCTCTGAGTATCTACTATGTGTTCTCTATGCTTTGGATTAACAACTGGTATTAGAGCCAGTAAGAAGACAACTCTTTGGTTATCTGTATACCCCAGACTCTACAATAAATTCCCGGTCCTGTAACTCTGTAAAGTTGTTGTATGAAGTCTGTGATTTTTTCTGTGGAGAAAGAGTAGCAGAGCGTGGTGGAAAGCCCTGCAGGAGAGCGCTGCATTGAAGACAGTGCAAAAACCATCAGAAAGGTTGTTTGCTGAAAAGAAGAGAGTCGAGGAACGACGAAGGATCTGGCCAGGAACTCGCTGCAAGAGAGTCCAGGAATGGTGAAGGATCTGTCCAGGAAATCGCTGAGAAACATTGGAACTAAAAGATAGTTGTTGCAAGCAATCAAAAGGTCGTGGGCATATGGAAAAATGTGGAGTTGGTAAGTGTGGTGGAGTCTAAAACGTGAAGTGCGTAAGTGCTTTAGGTGGAATTCGTAAGTTTTTTTTCACATCAAGCTTCTACATATACATGAAGTGTGTTTTCAAATCAAGTTTCCACGTTTAAATCAACATATCCCGTATGTGTGAAATGTGAAAAAGGTTAAAATAACATATCCCGTATATGTGAAATGTGAAAAGGTTAAAATATTATATATGTGTTTTATATCCAGTATATGTGAAATGTGAAAATGTTAAAATCAACATATCCCGTATGAAATGTGAAAAGGTTAAAATATTATATATGTTTTTTATATTTAATACAAGACCTATATAATTAGATGTGGAAATTTTGAAAAGTATATTTTAAAAGGGGAGAGAAATTTTGAAAAGGATATTTTAAGAGGAGGAAGGTTATTATTATTAAAGTTTAAAGAGTAATAATTAAATTTTACTTTTAAGTGGAGTTTTTTTGTTTTTGGGGCATCAATATTATTGAAAATGAAGACAGTTGTTACAGATATGGAGAAGTTGAGCAGGGCTAATTTTGCCCTATGGAAATCACAGATAGAGGATATATTGATTTTAAAATATCAGTATTTGCCGATTGAGGGCACAACAAAGAAACCCTCATGATGACAGATGAAGAATGGAATAAGCTAGATAGAAAGACGATTGCAACAATCCGCCAATATCTAGCAAAGAATGTGTATTTCAATGTGTCAGGAGAAAAGATGGTAGAAGGATTATGGAAGAAGCCCCATGATCTATATGAGAAGAACACGACATCAAACAAAGTGTTCTTGATGAAAAAACCTTATAATCTCAAGATGAAGGAGGGTGCTTCAGTTTCTGAGCACTTAAATGCATTTAATATTATTACTAATCTGCCTATGTTAAAATCATTTTAGATGATGAAATTAGAGTCATTTTGCCAATGTGTTCTATGCCAGATAGCTGGGAAAATTTAATTGTAGTTATGAGCACTTTAGAAACTGCAAGGACCCTGAAGTTTGATGATGTTAGCAACAGTTTAATGAATGAGGAGTTGCGATGCAAGTCAATTGCGGAAAACTGGGGAGGAGAAGCTCTAGCTCTAGCTGATCGTGGTAGGAGAATGGATCGAGGCCGACAAGGGCGATCAAGATCGAGAGGCCGATCAAAATCAAGGAGGGGCAGGATCATCTGCTTTCATTGTGGCAAACCCGGGCACATGAAGAAAGAATGTCGATTCTGGAAGAAAGGACAAAAGGATCAGAGACCGGCCAATACAAATCACAAGTCATCAGCACAAATGAAGGTGAGACTATTGTTGTAGCCACAGATGGTGATGTGTTGTTTACTGTTTCAGTAGAGGATGCATGTGTATATACATCTAGCAGTAGTTTTGATTGGATCCTTGACTTTGGGGCATCTCACCATGTAACCCCATGCAAAGATAGTTTTGTTGCATATAATCCTGGTGATTATGGTAGAGTGCATTTGGGGAATAATCATTTTTGCAGTATTGTTGGAGTGGGAGATGTCCAGATCAAGATGAAGGATGGACAAGATATATTGTTGAAACAGGTCAGGCATGTACCAAAAATGCGCATGAATTTGATCTCTATGGGACGACTAGATGATGAAGGCTATTCCACAAGCTTTGGAAAAGGAGGTTGGAAAATTAGCAAAGGAGCATTAGTTGTGGCCAAAGGACACAAGACAAGAACACTATACACATTGAAGGCACTGGTAGGAAAATCAGATTTGGCTGTTGTCACAAAAGAAGGAAATTTAGCAGATCTGTGGCATAAGCGCTTAGGTCACATGAGCGAGAAGGGCTTAAAAATCCTTGTTGGTAAAAATTTATTTCCAGGTTTGAAATCCTACAATCTTGACCTTTGTGAGAATTATCTATATGGTAGACAAAGAAGGGTTTCATTCCTTAGAGGTGGCCATGACAGAAAGAAAAATGTGTTAGAATTGGTACACTCAGATGTGTTTGGGTCTGTTAACATCAAATCATTTGGAGGAACATCATATTTTGTAACATTTATAGATGATGCATCCAGGGAGGTTTGGGCATATCCTATGAAAAGTAAAAGTGAAGTGTTTGGAATATTTAAAAAATTTCATGTTGTTGTTGAAAGAGAGAGTAACAAATTGCTCAAGTGTTTAAGAATAGATAATGTTGGAGAATATTTCTCAAATGAATTCAAGGAATATTGTAACAGGTTTGGCATAAAGCATGAGAAGGTTGTGCCTAGTACTCCTCAACAGAATGGTGTCGCAGAAAGGATGAATCACACCATTATGGAAAAGGTGCGGAGTATGTTTTCCAATTCTGGTTTGGAAAAGAGATTTTGGGTTGAAGCAATCAAGACAGCTTGCTACCTCATAAATAGATCTCCAACTACAGCGTTGGATGGAGGTATCCCTGAAGAAGTTTGGACTGGTAAGAAGTTGAATTATTCTCACTTGAAAATCTTTGAATGTGAAGCATTTATACATATTCCCAAATAAAATAGAACTAAGCTAAATGATAAATCTATGAAATGCATTTTTTTGGGATATGCGGATGAAGACTTTGGTTATTGTCTATGGGATCTAGCCAAACATAAAATTATTAGAAACAGGGATGTTATATTTAATGAGTTAGAAATGTTCAAGAGGAATGTAGGTGAGCTGGAGGTCTAGAAAATTATTGACCGGTTTGAAGAGCAGCATGAAAACATCCCACCAATCCTAGAAAATGAACATCAAATTCAGGAGCAGGAAGAACAACAAGTGGAAAATGAAGAACAACAAGAAGAAGGAATCTTGCAGGAAACTTTATAGGAGATTCAACTTGATAATGCACCACCACATTTGGTTCACAGATCTTCTAGGCCTCATAAGCCTTCACAAAGGTATCTTCCTTCAAACTATATTTTGTTGACTGATGAAGGTGAGCCTAATTGTTTTCAAGAAGCTTGTAAAGTTGAGCACAATAAAGAATGGAAGAATGCAATGGAAGAAGAAATGAACTCTTTGCAGGAAAATAAAACTTGGGAATTGGTAAACTTCCCAAAAGGAATAAAGGCTCTACAAAACGAATGGGTGTACAAGATTAAGCATGAAGGTGATGAAAAGAAGGAGAGGTATAAAGCAAGGCTGGTGGTGAAAGGATTTTCCCAAAAACAAGGTATTGACTTCACTGAAATTTTCTCACCTATTGTTAAAATGTCATCCATTAGAGTCATTCTTGGTCTAGCTGCTTCTTTAGACCTAGAATGTGAACAGTTAGATGTAAAAACTGCATTCCTTCATGGTGAATTGGAGGAAGAAATCTGTATGGAGCAGCCAGAAGGCTTTATATAAAAAGGAAAAGAATACCTTGTTTGCAAGTTGAAGAAGAGTCTCTATGGGTTGAAACAGGCACCTCGACAATGGTACAATAAATTTGATTCATTCATGTTGGAATATGGTTTTCAGAGGTTGGAAGCTGACCATTGTGTCTATATCAAGAGGTATTATCAAGGAAAGTATATCATATTATTGTTATATGTGGATGACATGTTGATTATTGGGCATGATAAGAATAAGATCAATAGGTTGAAGAAAGATTTCGGTAGCTAATTTATAATGAAGGATTTGGGACCAGCACAACAGATATTGGGTATGTAGATTATGCGTGACTGGAAAAACAAAAGGTTGTGGCTGTCACAAGAAAAATATATCAAGAAGGTGCTTGACAAGTTTAATATGAAGGATGTCAAGCCAGTTGGTACACCTCTTGCAGCCCACTTCAAGCTGAGTTATGAATTATGTCCTAGTGATGGCAAGGAGAAGGAAGAGATGAGCAAGATTCCTTATGCTTCAGCAGTTGGCATCTTGATGTATGCCATGGTATGCACATGACCAGACATTGCATATTCAGTGGGAGTAGTGAGCAAGTTCCTTGCCAATACAGGCAAACAACATTGGTAAGCAGTAAAATGGATTTTGAGGTATCTCAAGGGTACTAGTCATTATTGTTTATGTTTTGGTCATAATGAGACTGTGCTTGAAGGATTTACAAATGCAGATATGGCTAGAGATATGGACACCAGAAATTCCACTACAGGTTATTTGTATACATTTGCAGGTGCAGCAATATCTTGGGTGTCAAGGCTACAAAGAATAGTAGCTTTCTCCACAATAGAAGCAGAGTACATAGCTGCAACAGAAGCTTGTAAAGAGATGTTGTGGATGCAATGGTTCCTAGGAGAGATAGGAATAAAGCAGGACAAGTATGTGTTATATTGTGATAGTCAAAGTGCCATTCACTTGGCGAAAAACCCAACATTTCATTAAAAAACAAAGCACATTGACTTAAGGTACCATTGGATCCAATATGTGTTGGAGGAAGAACAATTATCCTTGGAAAAGATCCATACAGATAGGAACCCTGCTAATATGTTCACTAAGATTCTACCAAGAAATAAACATGAGTTATGTAGAGGCATGGTAGGACTCGGTGTGAGTTGATTCATGACTCTTATTTGGCTTCAAGTGGGAGAATGTTAAGTGTGAAGCCAAACTATGGTACACTCTGCAAATGACGGCACCGACTCCCTAACACTCCATCGTCCCAGCCATCACCGCCACACCTGCGCCAAACCTGCCACACTGCCATTAAATTCTAGATATTCATCTGCAACACATGCAAGATTCTAGATCCTCCTTTAGCCTCTATAAAATTGTAATTTCTCTGGCCAATGAATGCAAGCCAAGGCCCAGGCTTGTTGTGTAATCAGAAGTGATTTCTGTTCTCCATTGATTTATCTTTTTTGTTGTTTGCGATTGAGTAATCTTGTTGTTCCTCCATTTGTCTGTCTCTGAGATTATTCTCTGCTGTGTGCTCTGAACTAACATGTTGCACACCTCAACCCTCATTCCTTCCTTCAAATCCATATTTCTACCTCTTGCAACACTGCCAGATTCTTGGATACGAAATTAACAAAACTACTTTCAAACAGATGGATTCCTTCTATCAACACCCCACCGCAACATTAATTCCCTTCGAATCTTAAGGGTGCGTGCACACAATAAAATAAAATTATAGCTCACTGTTTCCTCAAAGAAGTAACAGATACACCCATCAAATTTTCTTTGCTTCCCATATATCATTATCATTTCTTAAAAAACATGCACACCTAAAAATATCTAGCCAAGTATGAGTATGAGTTCTAATAAAAAAAACACACAAAAGCACACTTGCCTTAAAATTAGATACCTATTCTATGTTCTCTCAAAATAAGAGACCAACGAAAGAGGGATTTTTTTGGCATCGATACTTTATTTATGCAATTTGGTAAAGGTGTGGAATTTGAGTACAATTTGATTTAAAAAGTTAATGATTTTATTGCATTTACATATATATATATATATATATATATATATATATATATATATATATATATATATAATAATATATTTATTTTTATTAGTATTATAAATATTTTTTATATTTAATAGATAAAGTAATTATTTTGTAAAAAGATATTTTAAGGTATAATTTATTTATTTAAGTATTTTTAATCAAAATTTAATGATATGAGCTTAGATGCATCTTAATCCCTGATCTATCAAGCCCCTAAAGGTATCAAATTTATTTTTACTGTAAAAGAGGTTTGTATCTCAAGAGATTTGATCCCTCTGTGAGTTTGATAGATCTGGGGTGAAGATGGATTTAGGTTGGCTTTTATAAACACACATACCATATCTAGGCTATATCTATTTCTCTCTCTCTCTCTTCCCTTCTGATCTACTCTCTCCCTCACTCTCTCTCCATCTCTCCCTTGTCACACAGAGATTATCTCTCTCCACCTTTCTCTTTTATGTATTTCTTCTTCCCTCCCTCTCTCTCCCCCTCCAACTCCATCTCTCCTCTCTCTCTCAAGTCCTCTCTATTTTCCTTCCTCTCTCTCCCTTTCTCTCCCACCTCCCTCTCTCTCTCCTCCCCATCACTTTGTCTCGCTCTCTCCATCGTCTAAATATATCATTATCTCTCTCTATATCTCCTTCTCTCCCCCCCTTCTCTCTCTCTTCCCTCCTCTCCTCTCTCACACACTCTCTCTCCATCTCTCCCTTGTCACTCCCTCTCTTTATCTCCAGCTTTGTCTCTTTATGTCTTTGTTATTCTCTCTCTTCTCATCCTCTAACTACATCTCTACTTTTCTCCCTCCCTCTCTCATTTTCTCTCTCCCCCTCCATGTCTGTTTCCCTCTCTCTTCCCTTTCGCTCCTTCTCTCTCTCCTCTCCTTCTCTTTGGCTCCCCCCTCTCCTCTCTCTCTCTCCATCTCTCCCTTGTCTCTCCCTCTCTCTCTACCTCTATCTCTCTATTTCTTTCTTCTTCCCTCCCTCTCTCTCCCCCTCCAACTCCATCTCTCTCCCACCACCCTCTCTCTTTTCATTCCTCTCTGAAACCCCCCAGCTCTCTCTCTCGGTATGATGAAGAAATTTCACTCTATGTAATTAGTGTTATATGTAATGTCTAAAATATTTTACATTTTAATTTTTTATTATGAAAGGAGTTATATTTTTTCAACATGTGGTATGGATAAGCGATGAACTTGTCAGTGGTATTGTAACAAAACCTATTTACAAGTTAATAATAACCAAGGTAAAGTGCCTGTGAATATCCATGGTTAAGAATTTTGTTATATTATAAGTTTATTGTAAGTATTAAGTTTTTATGTGCTTATTAATTTAATTTAAACATGGTTATTAAGAATTTTGTTATATTATAAGTTTATTGTAAGTATTAAGTTTTTATGTGCTTATTAATTTAATTTAAACATGGTTATGAAATCGTTATTAATCCATGGCAAGGGAGGACTTTATATTGATCACTATTAGTTTAGCATTGAGCAATGCAAATTATATTATAATGTTAAACTTTGAAAAATAAATATTTATTTTTCAATATTATTAAAAAAATATTTTTTAACTTGAATGTCACACTATAATGCCATGTGGATAACTTCCTTATATATTTTATGCCACAATTTATGGATATGTTATTTATGCATGATTTTTAGATATTTGCGAAGTGATTTTTTATCCTTACGATTTTTCCGAAAAATCATCCAAAAATAAAATACTTGAAAATAACTTATACTCACCTAAATAGTATATCTACTATCTATTACTTCCCACCATAATTTAAGCAAGTCTTTGCATAAAAAATACACAAAAATAAGATGTAAAAAAAATATACTTAGAGTTATTTCCCACCATTATTTATGTTTATGTAAGAGTAAAACTATAAATGTGTAGACTTATTAGTGGTTACCACCCACCAAAATTTATGCAATTGCTTTTGAGCAAACAATTTATTTATTTACTTCTCAAAATTACAATATACTTTTAAATTTTTATTATTAATTGAGTCAATAGTTAAATATCAAGAGTAATTATAACCTTTTTCCTCTTAGCTTTTATTAAAAAATGTTATAAAATTAAATTAAAATAAAATATTTTTATTTTGAAATAAGTTACTATTTTTGGGCATGTGGTATTGATAAGCCATGGTATTGGCCCATGGTATTGTAACAATTAAAAGCCTAGATCCATAACATAATAATCAAAAGTCTAGATGGCCTGTGGTATTGATAAACCATGGTAATAGCCCATGGTATTATAATTATCTTCGCTTCTCTCCCTCTCTATCTTTCTCTTGTGGGTGTTGACCCATGGTATTGTAAAAAACCTACTTAGAAGTTAATAATATCCATGGTAAATATTCATGATTAAAAATCTTGTCATATTGTAAATATGAAGTTTTTATCCGCTTATTAATTAAATTTATAGATCGAACACCTTTATAAAATCTTGTCATATTGTAAATATGAAGTTTTTACCCGCTTATTAATTAAATTTATAGATCGAACACCTTACAATATTATATGTTACCCAATATTTATAACCACCCCCACCTAATAAATTGTGGCCAGGGGTGGGGAGAAATACTAATTAAAATGTAATATTATTAAATTTTACCTAATATTTCAGGTCACACGCCATCCTAAATATTACATTCTAATCAATATTTCCCCTCACCCCTATTAATTTTATTGAGCACCATCCATTATATTGAGTTTACCTTCCTACCACTGAACACCTGAGTGCAACAAAATATAAATTTACCTAAATATTACATTCTAATCAATATTTCCCCTCAATCCTATTAATTTTATTGAGCACCATCCATTATATTGAGTTTACCTTCCTACAACTGAACCCCTCAACACAACGAAATATAAATTTACTTGATTACAGAAACGCCACCAAATTTACCTCGTTATTATTACATGATATGCCAAATTGAATCTTCCACTTCCTTTACCTAATTTTTTTGTTATTCAACGAATAAGCTAATCCGTATCTTTTTAAATTGTATATATATCGTTTTCAAAATTGAGCTTGTTAATATTCGCTGATACATTTTTTATTTTAATTACTTTATTTTATTTTTTTTCAAAGTAACGTTATACATATCTTCAACATATACAATATATATTAGCCGACACATATATATATTTTTAATATATTCTTTTAATGAAATGTTACATTACGTGACAACATCTCCCTCATATTTTTATTTTTATTTTTATTTTTATAATGGATTTATTGTATTAGCCAACACATATATTTTAACGTTACACATATCTTCCGCATTTACAATATATATTAGCCAACCATAACATCTCCCTCATATTTTTTTTTATAATTAATTTTATTTTATTTTAAAGTAATGCTACACATATCTTCAGCATATACAATATGTATTAGCCAACACATATATATTAATGTTACAAATATCTTCCGCATATACAATATATATTAGTCGACCATCTATTTTTTTTAATGTAACCTTACGTGACAACATCTTCCTCCTATTTTTTTAATATTTTTTTAATGTAACGTTATGTTACGTGACAACATCTCGCTCATATTATTTTAATATTTTTTTAATGTAATATAACGTTACGTTACCTACAATATCTCCCTCATATTTTTTAATGTAACCTTACATAACACAATTATATTTTTTCTTTAGAAGAAAAAAAGACTAAATACTTAAAATTAAATTCAAACTCAATTAAAACAAAAATATAGTAAAAATAAATAAATAAGGAAATTTCAAAAAGCGAAACTACTTTCTACCATCAAATAACAACGAGTTCGTGCAAATGATCCGTGAACGCGTTTTTTAAATATGTTATACGGTAAATTAATAGTTTTTATTAGACGTTTGGCCACAAGGTATTTTTTATGGAAATCTTGACATTATTCTGATAAAATTTGACAGAAATCTTTGTAAATTTAGGGTACAACTGTTAGTTTCAAGATTTTTGGTGGTCTAGTAGTTTTTGATGGTGTTGAATCTATTTCCACTCTCAAAAACACGATTTAAACATTTTTTTTGCAAGACTTTTTGTAAAAAATTGGCGGATTCTTTCATCCACGCAATTTTGCCACCTCTATAGAGGATGCCTTTTGTTAATAATATAATGGTTAAGAGCATGTGTTTCCTCTTAGGAGGTTATAGGTTCAAAACCAGAGGGGGTAGAGTATGTATGCCTTCATAGACTTAGTAGTCAAATCGTTGCAGGGAGGTGGGTCCCTTGTTCATACACCAAATCGGGGAGGTGGGTCCCTTGTTCATACTCCAAATTGGTGTCTGTGACCTTAAAATTGGATAATAATAATAATTGAGAAAATCAGGAAAGTTGTGAAGACAAAATGGATCCTTAAAATTGGATAATAATAATAATTGAGAAAATCAGGAAAGTTGTGAAGACAAAATGGATCAGTTTGGCAGGGTTGTTTTACCAATCCGGTCAATCCAACTCAGAGGACAATTTCAAAGAGCTAAAAGGAATTAAATCTACAAGACGTTGTTGCCTTCTTGCCCCACACCAAGATCATGGTTGGCGCGAATATTGCATATGAGGGAGCTTCAACATCTCCACTCAATCTTGTGGAGCAAAATTGTGATTTTTGTGATAATCTCGGTTTCATGCTGACATGTGGATGGGATACACAAGAAAAATGCTATTGTAGGGTGGGGCTAACGGGTGCATATGAAAAAGGCTATTGGAGGTTGCAGCTAGTCATATATATATTGTGTAATGGGACTAAAAAATATACTTATTGAAAATTTATACCACTTTGATTAATGTGGATTTATAGGGATATTCAAGTAGGCAAATAGCAATAGGGAAAGTGGGTCCACATAAAAAATGCTTACGAGAGAGGGGATCCACTACTATTAATGCAACACCAAGAATCTATTCAAATAGATTCTAAATAAGGATTCCAATGGGAGAAATACACACACTCTCTCTAATTTATACTCCTATATGGAGAATGTTACACTAACAGAATGCTTGAATTCTTAATATTGATGATTATGTAGGAATTTCTTGAACTAGATGTAGGAAGTTAGTTTTCCAATGACTTAATTTTCAAAATATCATTGCAAGGAGTAGGGATTCAAGGGTCCTAAGGAAAAATGAGTGATCTATGCTAAAGCTCTTTGATGTACTAGCAAGGCCCAACAATATTACGTGACCTAGTATCCCAAGGGTCCAACTAAGGAGGATTGATTTTACCCTTATCCATAATATCTAAATTACTGAAGCATGAGAGAGTAATATTTCAAAGTGTTATTCCCAATGCCACTATACAAGTTATGTGATTGAGAGGGTAATCTAAAGCTAGTTTCAAGACACCTACAAGACCTCTAGTATAACCAAGGGTGCGTGGAAGTGAAATTTTGTGTACAAGTGTTGTTTGATGAGGTCTTACTTGAAGAGGTATTAATAAAGGTTACAAGGGTTTCTAACTAGCTTAAACCTCTAATAGTTCCTACATGTATGCTTCCTCAACCATATGTTTCGTACTAAAAGAGATATCACTATGTCATTTATAGAAGTGAGAACATGTGTCTAGCCTAAAAAACTGCTCTAAAAATGTGTCGAGGAAAGTACTTTCATACCACTTGTAATGTGCCAAACAAAACCATTACTTAGACATGTTACAAATATGTAATATGTTAGTCAAATGGAATACAAATATTACCCACATATATCATATAAAGAAATAAAATTTCAAATGCAGTCGACGATATGAAACAAAATATTTTATCTTTATTGATATGGAGGTAATGTTCACTTGGATTTTCAAAGGGGAAACCTCTAATAGAAAATAACTGTAACACCCATAAGATGGTTCTTATGTGTGTTTGATCTACATATCATCTTTAGGTCGGTGAGCAAAGCTAGTGTTCCTATGTTTATATGTTTTGAGGCTAGGGAACCTAGTTTTCTAAATATGAGATCACATGCAAATTAATAAAATACATCATTGTTATAGACCAAGTCAAAATTTCACTCGAAACTTTATTTCACGTAACCCCGACCGTTTAGCTGTTAGGATAGGAGTAGGATTAGTTGCATCTCAGTTTTCCCTTCCTTGCACTCATCTTGCACTCGTAGTCTGTCATGGTTTTATTATTTTATATCATGTTGCTTTAGTCTTTTTTCTTTCATGTCTTCTAGTTTTGTTTGCTTGTTATGTACTCCTTTCCTCTCGTCTTGTTTTTCCCTTTCATGTTGAGTTTTCCTTTTGTTCACAACATGAATAATTGTTGTACCTGGACTTGTGTTCTGACTTTTGAATGGGTATGTGGTTGAAATTCAAAGAGTCTTGAAACACTACAACACTTGGCCAGTCCTGTGTCCGCCTTCTCTGTGCTTGGTTGTAAATTTTGGCCGATGAAGTCTTGACGGAAAATACAATATGTTTGTAAAGAGATTTTTGGTCGAACCATGAACCTATGTCCAGTCTAGCAAACCTCACACCTACTCAATTTTCTTCTCTGTGTGTTCAAGCTTATCCAACCAGTAGAAATGGACAAGGGGAAAATCTAAACGACAAAACCTGAATCAAAGGTCTTTACATGCTTCTCCGAAGGAACAACCTCTCCTACTTTCAATAAGTCGGGATCCCTCTTCTACCCAAAAAATAAATAAGTTCCTATGCATAGTCCTCTTTAAAAAAATAAAAAAATAATAAATGTGAAAGAAGAGAAAGGCTTCCTGTGCAGAGAGGTAAAACAAGCAACTCCACCAGGGTACTGTCCAGGCTTGCTGGAAGTGTAGCGATGTTTATGTTCCTATGTGACTTCACTGGGGTACTATCCAGGCCTGCTAAGAGCGGAGAAACACCAGAGATGAAAACTTATACTCTGAAAATCTTAATCTCATGAGCTAAACTACCCTTCCTGATTTTGAAACATTGTGATATGACTTAATCTTTTGTTGTGTTCGACTGATTTGGTACAAGGTGAACCATGTCTGTCCATGGGGCAAGTGGGGAAGCTAAAGTGATCTGCACAATGAATCAATTCTCCCCGAAAGGTTGAGGCCCTACGCTAAAAATAAACCAAAACAGAGAAGTTGGTATTCAACCAGTGTGTCGCCAAGTGTTGTAGTGGCTGTAACACTCTCCAAAATTCTGGATTGCTTCCAGATTTTAGAGCCTTCCTTGGTTCTTCCTTTGATTCTTATAAACAGTCGAGCTCACCCGATAAGCTCTTGTGAATTTTTTCCACTCATTTGCTTGTTTGACCAGTGATCCAGATTTAAATAGGCACACAACAAATTATAGATATAACCATAAATACAAAGATGCAGTAGAAATAACACTTCATTTCATTGATATCAAATACTGAAATATGCTTACAAACAAAACAGAAATAAGGCTAGCTCAGGCAATGGTAGCTTATCTCTTAGAATAGATGTGGTGGCTACATGCCTCTGAACTTTTTTACAATGAGGCTTAAGGGCTTTTTTATTATTGAACAAGAAGAGCAAACCCTAAACAACCAAAACCTTAACCTGAGGAGATGTAACACCAAGAGTTTATGGGCCCCGTTGGGGTTAGTTGGACAACCAACTTCCCGGGGTCACGACTTGGCCATATTATCTTCGTTTGATGCCCATGATACCCCATTAGAAAGATCTCTCCTAGGACTAGGCAGAAAAGATGATATTATGATATAGTCGCTAGCGGTAGATTTCAAAAAAACGTCGTTTAGGGCCTCAAAACGGCTCCGAAAGTTTAGGACTCGAAAAATTGCTAAAAATAGTAAATTGTGCAACAATTAAGGAAACTGGAAAACTGAAAGAAACAATGGTGGGGGTCCAAGTGGAATTGGAGGGTGGCCACCAATATCCACCTAGGTCATTCGTCCCCCCTCAGGAAGCAATGATCCCCATTACGTTGAGTTCCTCCATGAGATGAGGAAACTTCTGTTGAACTTGGTCCCTGGTGAGCCACTTGCCCTGGTGAAGGAGTTGGCCTACTTTGAAAACTCGATATAGTTGGATATTCTACTGGCGAGTGTGCTTGATCTGCGTGTCGATGATCCAATCAGTTGTGGTTTGTTCCATGCAATATGGATTTCACTCTATAGGTGTCATTTGTTCTGCAATGTCTGATGTGTTTAGCAACGGTGGGAAGTATGGTCAAAGGCAGTCCACATTGAACATTGGGTGTAGGCCAAGGAATGGGGAATGCTGAGCTCAAATTCATTGTCTCCCATAGCCTTGGTAATGGTGTAAGGACCATATCGGAGTGGTCTGAGTTTCCGATAGGCTTCGGTAAGGCTTTCCTTTTGCAAATACAACCAGACTTTGTCGCCCACCTAAAATTTGTGTGGCACCCGATGTTGATCATGTCATTGCTTGTACTTGGAATTTCATTTCTCTAGAATGTTGTGGACTTGCTGGCAGATATGTTGGATGTGCTCAATGAAGTTGTTTACCTTATCGGTTTCAGACTGTACATGAGAAGAATCTGCCTGAGTAGCTACAAATGGCATGGCCACGTCAATGGGACATAGTGGTTGGAATCCCAAGCCCACCTTAAAAGGGTTGTGGCCAATCGAGCTGTGGAGATCCCAGTTACAACTGTTTTGGACATAGGGGAGGCTCTCATCCCATGTGCGTGGATGTTTTGAGTTGTGCATGAGCAGAATGTGTACGATCATCCTATTGACAACCTCTATCTGGCCATCAGTTTGGGGATGGAAGACTGTGAACTTAGTGAACTTGGTGTCCAGCATCGACCAGAGACTAGACCAAAATGTACTAAGAAACCTGCTGTCTCAATATGAGATGATAGGCTGTGGGATCCCAAAGTGTACCCACACTCATTCAAAGAAGAGTTTAGCAGTGGCTTCCGTTGTGATATTCTTCTGGCAGGTAGCCATAATGGCCATCTTCGAGAATCTGTCGACGACCAAAAAAACATAATCGTTGCCATGCTTAGTAGAAGGAAGGCCCAACATGTAATCCATGGAGATGGATTCCCAAGGTCGACCAGGGGCAGGCAGGGAGTATAGAGGCCTTGCTTCTTGATGGTCAGTTTGGCAATGGCACAGGCAGTGCAGGATCTGATGTACTTCCCGACATCCTGTCAAAGATTCAGCCAATAGAAATACTTCTACAGTACTACAACCATTTTCTCGACCCCGAAATGCTCAACAGCCCGACTTTAGTGTGCTTCCCAAATCATCTTGGCATGCTCACTTGAAGGAACACAAAGGTGTCCCAGGTGGCATAATAGGGCATCCTGGAGGTGAAAATCTGGAACATGCTGACCCTCCAAGAGCATCTGGTATGTGTGGCCGAATTCTGGGTCACTTTTGTAGAGAAGTGGCCAATCAGAAGTCTTGTGCCCACAAGAGTTGAGCACGGTGGTTAACACCATGATCGGTGGTCAGCTGAGGCAATCTGCAAAATTATTGGTTCTGCCCTTCCTATAATTGATATTCAGATGGAACTTTTGCAGGTATGTGGACCACTTCTGATGGCGATCATTCTGCAACTTCCCTTGCATATGTATGAACTGCAACGGCCAGTGGTATGTGTGGATGACCGTTCCCTTCCCCAAAATGTAATTCTTACAATGTCAGCAGACCTGCACAATGGAATACATCTCTTTGTCATAAGTGCGATACTTTTGGATTGTGTCTGAAAGTGTCTCACTGTGATATGCCACTGGATGCCCTTGTTGAGTAAGGATTGCCCCAATAGCATAATCAGAGGCATCTATCTCGATCTCAAATAGCTGTTGCAAGTCTGGTGATGTGAGCACTCGTGCAAAGCATATGCGATGTTTCAACTCTGTGAATGCTTTCTGTTGAGATTCAGACCAAAATAATTTTGCTTTCGCGCCTCCCTTGTTGAATTGACTCAAGGGCCAAGTGATATGAGAGAATCCCAACACGAACCTGCTGTAGAAATTGATAAGACCTAGAAAGCTGCGGAGCTCTATCAGAGTGGTTGGAGCTGGCCAATCCCGAATGAATTGGATCTTGGATGGATCCACATGCACTCCCCCTTAATCAATAATGTATCCCAAATAGTGAACCTGGGTCATGCCAAAAGTGAATTTCTCCAAATTGGCACATAGCTTGTGTTGCCACAGTGTTTGGAGAACTTTTCAGATGTGGTGGAGGTGCTCTTCCCAACTCTCATTGAAGATTAGGATGTCATCCAAGTATACCACTACAAATGAGTTGGTGAATGGTCGCAAGATGTCATCCATTAGCCTCATGAAGGCTGCAGGAGCATTCGTCAACCCAAAAGGCATAACCAATCATTTGAAAAGGCCCTCCTTAGTTTTGAAGGTAGTCTTCCACACATTGTAGGGTTCGATTGGTACCTGGTGATATCCTGATTTCAAGTCAATATTGATAAAATATTTTCCCCCCTTCAGTTGGTCCATAAGGTCATCAATCCGTGGGATCGGGTACCTATTCTGGAGAGTGATCTTGTTCAGTGCCCGATAGTCAATGCAGAGTCTCCAAGTCCCATCCTTCTTCTATACCAACACGATCGAGCTCCCACAGAGCGATGAACAGGGATGAATGTGACCTTTCTGCAACAACTCCTGAATCTACCTCTTAATTTAGTCATTCTCCAAAATGGAGAACCAATAGATTGGTTCATTGGGTAGTGGCGCACCTAGGGTCAGATTGATGGAGTGCTTGACCTGATGGTGTAGAGGCACCCCTGCGGGGGAGGTGAAGATGTCCTCGTACTCCTCCAAGACCTTGTCCATCTGTTGTTGTCGTGCAAAGGGGTCCTGTCTAGAGGTCGTGGCCACCATATTCTTCTTTCCCTGAGGGCGTATCATCAGGAAAATAAATTTCCTAGTTTTGGAAATAAGTTTACTGCATTGTTTTGCATTAACCAAAGAGATGGTGGTAGGCAGTGCTACCTCTAGTATCCTGTACAACTTATTTCCCAAAGTAACAATAACAACACGAGGCCTTGGCTCATACACAACATGTCGCTTCCATAAGTATGGTTGGCCTAATAATACATCGAAAACATCAAGGGGAGAAATGTCACATAATACCTCATCCATGAAGGGCTTGATGTTGTATGGAAGGCGACACTATTGGCTCACGCCAAGATCCTATCCTTGGTGAACCCATTTGATGATGTACGGTTGTGGATGTGCTGTGGTCGGTAAGTCCAACAACTTCATGACCTCTGCCAAAATGAGGTTCTTTTGGCTCCTGCTGTAGATAATGAACTGTAGTGCGGAACCCTTTACCCACATCTGGGAGTGGAAGAGGCACTCCTCCTCCTCTGCATCGTCGGGTTCCTCCTTCTGGATCTTCGTGGTGGCAAACGATGGCATTGGGCTATGCATCGATAATCTGCTTCCCTTTGTCATTCCCCTTGTCAGATTTTGACTCAAAGTTAGAACATGCATCTGATTCCGAAGCCTTTAGCTCGGCCACCAATGACTGCTTGGCCCGACGCTCACTTGTGTTGTGAGTGGAGCTCTTATGAAACTCACATCACTTTCCCATGTATTTCTTTGGCTTCGCAATGTTGTTCTTTGCTTGCGGCTTTGGCAGGTTATCCCGGGCCACCCAGCCTTGGCTTTATCCTTTGTTCTGCAGTTTGGGGGTACCTTTCCCTTCCTTCCGATTCGCATATCCAAAGTCTCACTTCTTTTGTTTAAACTTTTGCTCAATCTTGACGGCATATTGGTATTCCATGTTGAGTGAGGAGATGTCTAGGAATTCCATCTCATCCTATATGTACCTATGTAGGTAGCCGTGGTACATGAGAACCAAATGCTTCTCAGAATCCTTGATACCCAACTTCGTGTGAAGGGTATGAAAAACATTGGTAAACTCTGGCACATCTTGGTCTCTTCCTTGTCGCAGCGTTGTCCACTTTATGTATTTATCGTCATAGCTCCCGACACGGTAGTACTGCTCCTTGATGGCATCCCAAAACGAGTTCCAAGTGGGTGAAATTGAAAACAGTGAGTTTGTACTTTCATTCTTCTTCTCATAGTAGGTTTCCCACCAGTCCTTGACATGGGGGGCTGCTTTGAGAAGTGAAAAAGTGATCTTTTCCCAGCTATAAAAATCATGAATGGAAAAAATATCCTTCTAGCAGATTTAACCATTTATCTACAGCTTCTGCATCTATCTGACCCTCAAATATGGGATGTCAAAGTTAACTTGTACCTTAAAGGGTGTGGCGCTTCCAGAGTAGCTTCCGGAAGTAGATGTGCCGCCCTTGGGTAGCCGCTGAAGGATCTGGGCAAAGTTGTCCATCATCGCGTTCCTTTGTCACTCAAGAGCTTCTTCAAGCAGATTTTGATAGGATCTCCTATCCCCTCATCTTTTTTTTCATTCTCCATGGGAGGCCGTCAGGATTTGCGAGGCTGGTCTTGCAAAGGTTTGACTAGTTCGAGCCCTAACTGCTTATATCCTGACCTCGTTGGGGACATGCAAAGAAAAACAGAGAAAGAGCAGACCGCTCTGATACCACTAATCCGAATTTAAACAAGAACACAACGAATTACAGATATAACCATAAATACAAAGATGCAATAGAAATAACGCTTCATTTCATTAATATCAAATACTGAAATATGCTTACAAACATAATGGAAATAAGACTAGCTCAGGCGATGGTAGCTTATCTCTGAGAAGAGATGTGGTGGTCTCATGCCTCTGAACTGTGTTACAATGAGGCCCAAGAGCCTTTTTATTATTGAACAAGAAGAGAAAACCCTAAACAACCAAAACCCTAATCCGAGGAGATGTAACGCCAAGAATTTATGGGCCCCGTTGGGGTTAGTTGGACAACCAACTTCCCTGGGTCGTGACTTGGTCATATTATCTCCGTTTGACACACATGATACACCGTTAGAAAGATCTCTCTGAGGACTACGACAGAAAATATGATTTTATTTAAAAATAGTTGGCGATAGGTTTCTAGAAAAACATTGTTTAGGGCTTCAAAACGGCTCCAGAAGTTTAGGACTCGAAAAGCTGCTAAAATTAGTAAACTGTGCTACAATTAAGGAAACTAAAAACTAAAAGAAACAATGGTGGGGGTCCAAGTGGAATTGGTGGGTGGCCACCAATATCCACCTGGATCAACCAACGGTCGTCTTTTAGCATATTGTTTGATTTGTCATGCTTGCAATCTCATTCTAGTGAGTTTGAAGGTTTGTCTTTGTGTGTTTGGGTTTTCTTCGCTCTGTGAACATTTGTCATAATTACACACAAAGTTGTAAGAACTGTCATGCAAGTGTCGTCACAGTCATCCAAAGGTCTATCTTAAGTGTCGTGCTTGTCACTCTCAGCTCTAAGATAGTCTCACCAAGGGCATGTTTTGTCTTGTTGTTTTGGTGGTCTATGTTGTCTTGTTGTCGAAGTATGCTAAGTGTGTTATCACAATGTGAAGTCTGCAAGTTCACTTGCTTTCAACACTTAGCCATTTTCCTGAAAACCTGTCCGACGAGACAACCCTATTCCATCAGACCCCGACTAAGCTGCACTATGCAGTCTCAACCCTCAGTGACCCCGCCCTATTGCCTGGAACTACACAGTGCTTGAGGTTGTCCTCCAAGACAGTTGCATTGTGTAATCCCAGAAGCGAACAACCTATCTGCCTCTTAGAATTGCTTAGAAAATGCCTCCATGTTCAAATTGAACTGTGCATTTCTCAAGCACAATCATCAAGCCTCCTTCTCGTCTGTGGGGACCTTGCACTGCATTGAATCCTGGGTCTGCACTGTCTCCCAAAACTGCACAGACATGCCTAGAGTTCCCTTGCTGCCTTGCTCTGCACTATCTTCAGAAATTGCACAGTCATGCCCAGTTGATCCCTCTGCTTCCTTGCTCTACACTGCCTTCAGGAACTACGCAGTCATGCTTTATTGTCCCTCTATTGCCTTGCTCTGCACTATCTTCAGAAATTGGACAGTCATGCATGTTAGTCCCCCTACTGCCTGTCTTGCACTATTCTCTGAAACTGTGCAGTCATGCTCAACAGGTCCCCTTGCAACCCTGTCATGCCTTGCTCTGGAAAACTATGTAGCCCGGCAGCCCCCCTCAGCCCTGTATTGCTCTCCCTTCAAAAACTGCGACGAAATTCCATCCTCAAAGTCCCACCTTGCAGTTGCCACTGGTGTTTGTCACTGCACAATTTTGCCTCCCAATGGCCACTGCACAGTTTTTCCCAACAGTGCAGGTTGTCCCCCTGAAATTCCTCATTCCACCCTAAGTTGCGCTCTACACTGTCTCAGTGAGTTGTCATCCCTTCTTGTCACTCGGAACATGAGAAGAATGCATCATGCTAGACTAGGAGGTTTTGGATTTGATGTCATCCCATCATGAGTGAATTGCAGGAACAGGTACACTGGTAGATCATGGCGAGACGACAAACATGATGAAGAAGGAGCACACATGCTAGAAGACTTGCTTGCAGTTGGATGAGCATACCAAGAATATCAAGCAACAAGCAAGAGGAATACATGAATTGAACCATCAAGCAAGACCAAGACCATCAAAGACCCCACAACACTATGCCATGCGGAGGAGAAGACAAATCACACCAAGAGTAAATCCATGACTCAACAACACAACAATTTGACATGGGCACGACAGTCAGCCAGTACATGTCAATAGTGTCATGTCGAGTTGTGTCATGAGCTATCTTAGCCACATCACCATTATGAGCCATATCCATTGTAACTAAATGTAATGTAAAGTGAAGTCCAATGGACGCACACAAAATTCGAAGAGTCATATCAGTTGAAAAGTAATGGGAAGTTTAACAGTCACAAGGGTAGTCCAAGAGTCACAAGGGTCAAGCATCACCCTTGGCCATATGTACCCCTCCCATTGTATGAACAAAATCAATTTTCACCTTAGCTCCTCCCACATAACCTTGAGAGTCTGTAGTTTGTTCTTTGAGGAGCAAGGAGTGGCTCCAATGTCCCACTACTGGGACTAGTGATGTATGGTTTACAGATGTGTCTTGGCACTTTTGTTAATTCAGAAGCCTATTTAGGCCAGCACGTTTTCACACATGTTTTGTAGATGTTTGTAAGACTACTCTTTAAACATTTGTAATCCATGTTTGTTTAACCTGTACTAAGATAGTTGAACTACTTTGGTTATTTTAGTACTTACATTGTTGAAAATGTGGTGTATTGTTTATCCATGATGTCTCATTCATGTGGATTACTCCGCAGGACATCACACAGACCATTCTTATTTTTCTCGGTTGTAACGACCATCACCTCCATGTGGACTACTCCGCTGGATAGTGTAGGTGTTTTCCCTTGCACTTTGGTTTTAAAAACTACCGCATCTGCTGTGGACTACTCCGTTGGATGGTGTATGTGTTTTCCATTGCACTTTGGTTTTAATGACTGCCACATCCGCTGTGGACTACACAACTGGATGTTGGCCACACCTTTGTTGTTTTGCATGTGTCTCTCCCTGGGTGGTACTAATACCTCTCATCTAGAGGCTCACTCTTACCGTCTCCTTTATAGTAAGAGAACCTGGACACAAGTTACATTACACACTCACTAGGCATATTCACCTCGCTTTTTAAAGATACAAGCATAACACTCTCACGTGCTGAACATCAAGAGCTAAGGTAAATCTCTAAGATAATGGCAACCGGGCCATCTTACCGAATGGGAATCCTACACCAAATGGTATGAGGTCTAGTTGGGACTTCACATTTCGGAGATCCCCTTTGTTGGTGGGTCCAACATCGTCAACACACTGGGAATTGAATGCAAGTTTGACTTTGGAAGTGGATTTTGTACTTCCTGGGAAGGGGGTGAATCTTGGTATTACTTTGAGGGTGGAGGTTTGAGCCTATGGACTCCCTTGTTGTAGATGCAAGCATTGCATCCTTTTATTTGTTGGTTGAGAGAATGTGCATATGTGGTTGTTATTGTAAATATCGTAATGAGTTGTGTTATAAAGATCTAGTAAGCGGTATGTTGGTTTGATTTTTAGTAGGTTATTCATTGTAAATACTACAATGAGTTGAGTTATAAAGATCCATGGGCAGTATGTGTTGCTTTTAAATAGCCTTTCTAGATGTAGGTGTGATTAAACACCGAGGATGGTGTTTCCCTAAGGGGGAGAGGGTTTGTAACAACCCCTGGTTAAAAGTTCATGTAATAAAAGCTAATAAAGGTAAAATAAGACCACGTGAAAGGGACACTTATTCCAAGCTGAATGTTGGGGAAAACATCCTAGTGGGTGTTCATTTCAGTTTATTATGGCTATGGGAAATTTGCAAAGGAAATGGCTAAGGATTTGGAAAGGAAAAAAGGTATTTTTGGCACATTATTTATGAAAATAAAGGAAATTAGGAGAAAAGAGAGGTGAAATGTCACACATTGCATTTGAGGAGGAAATTGAATGGAAAATAAAGGAAATTGAAGAAAATAGAGGCATCAAGGATAAAAAGGATTATGAGGATCAGTTCACATCCTTTTGTTAGTTTAGTATTAGAATTGTCTCAAAGAGGAGAAAGCACCAAGAGGAGAAAGAAAATAAGCATGCAAGGAAAGGAGAGGAAAAGAAAAGAAAGACATGGAAAGGAAAGCAAGGCAAGGATCAAGCAGCTTCAGCGGGAATACTTCCAGGTAACATATTGCATGTGTGATTTCCTAGCTGGTACTTTGACATGAATGGTATGTGGATGTTGATCTATGGTTCTTTTGCTATCATTGGCATGAAATTTGTCAGGATTTGACAGTGGATTTTAGCCTAGCTTTGTCATTTCCGAATAGTCATGGTTCGATGGGATTGTTCTCGGTTTGAGCTTTGGATTATTGGATGGTTTCAGAATCCAAGGTGAGGTGGTCTCAAGAAAATTCCCAAAGGCATAGGAATCCATTGAATGGTAATGGTGGGATACATGGTAAATCCTAAGGGTGGATAAGGGAAAATTCGTCAAGGATGGCGAAGGAATCCGAAGGCACACAAGCTCGGTTTGGTTTGTGATCTTGGGACCGGTTTAGGTGAGATCACGGTATGGTGAGGGTGGAGGTAATTTAACCTTTCGATTCCCTTGGTTGTTTATGGATTTGTTTATCCCATGAGATCCCACATTCATGCTTAGAATATGCCACGGGGGTGCTTGGATGAAGAGAGATTTGGCTCAACCAATCTATGGTCGGGTGGAACGTGGAAGTCCTGAACACAGTCAGGTTTTGCCTATGGTTAATAAAAGCTAAGTTTATCTTGCTTTTGGTAAGGAAATGTACTAGTTATTATGTGGATTTAATGATTGTTCTCTTATGGTTATTTATATGGTAATATGTTGGTTATAAGCATGATTTTATGATCAATCTTAGTCATGGCTCTATTCATGTTTTTACTTGTAACTGAATAAATATTGAATACAAGACCTAATTGGTGTTAAGACAACTAATTTGAGAAGGTAGTGATCCTTCTTGTTAAAACTAAGATAGGTTCTCAGTCTCTTATGTGTAAACTTACATTCATGACCTGTAGGTTGCATATCTACCAAGTGTTTGATAGAATGGCAGTCCCGTTTGGGGATGTTCAAGTCAAGTCTTGGTTCAAGTTTTTATTTTACAAGCATTGTATTCATGTCTTTTATGAGTTTTGGAAGTTTCATAACTTTTTGAGCAGAGGCTAAGCCCCAACCCTAGAAAATATGCTTAATTCTCGTAGTCGCTAGCACAACACTAGCAGAAAAATTCCACAACCTCATTGATGAAGGCCTATGGGAGCGACTAGGAACCCATAATCACATGGAAGCCTTGGCAAGGGAATGACTAAGGCTATAGGTCAGGGAAAAGGTGAGTTGTCTCAGGGATTGGACACCTGGAGGGGTTTGGTTACTCCTAGAGGTCCTGTGACACTTGAGGGAAGTCAATAAGGTCTAGTTTTGTCGACTCCATTTCGTTAAGGTCATTTAGGAGCTTGAGTCATATCATAGTAGCCCCTCATCTCATGTTTACCCCGGGTAAGTCGGTGAATGTGGGTAGATGTGAGAGGAGGCGTGTTACATTTTCCACTATTGAAGCTTGCAAGATTCTTGAAATTGAGAGAGAACCTACAAGGGGAGATAAAAATGACCTTCCTTAAGGGAATTGGAGTAGGCCCATATTTTTCAACTCCAATCCTATTTTGAGTCTTATTTAAAGACCATCAAGGCTTTATTCTATTGGAAATCGAAGAAACATATTTGTTCCAACCATACTGTCTCTGATGTATTTCTTGTTCATTTGAATGCTAATCTATTTGTTCCTTGTTTTACAATTTATCCTTTGCTTTGGTTTAACCTTAACAATTTTTTCTATGTTGTAGTGGTGTAGCTCCTCTTAAAAAAAAGTTATTGTTGCACAATCATTTGGAAAAACAACCCAAGCAACATGAATATGACTATTTGATTAGTAAATTACAAAATAACACTAAGGAAGCACACTAAATCCACACTATAACCTAATATTACATTAGACAAAATTGATATTGATTAATTCCCAGTGTCTTAGCATTCTAACACACTTTAGGCTAGCACTATAGCCTCAACAAGTCTATTTAGAACAAAACATTCAACTCAAACTCTCGTTGTGTGATATCAATATTACCTCCAATCATTAATGCAGTTGTTATCTCAAGTCTCTAACCAATGCAAGCTTTTCTTGTCTACCCTTAGCTAGTATTCATGTTATTAAAAAAAATTAAGCACAACAAGCATTTTCCTCCAAAATTTCCTCCTCTACCTCTAGGAGTTCTCTAACCTCTAAGGGCTTCATAGGTTGTTCTAACTTATTGGGTTGCCACACTGCTACATTCTTCTCTTTTAATAATATTACTTTGTACTCTTTTGGACAAATTCTTGCCTCTACCTCTTGTTCCTTTACCATGAGAGCTTTATTGTTTTCTTGAGAGCTTCTCTTTGTTATCTAGGGAACATACCAATATTCCTTTTCAATTGATTGAATTATTAACATACTAAATTCATCTTGAATAACATATCAAGGGTCATTAATATATCTAGAAGCATTTGCATCTTCCATATCACTTTGTCATAGAAAATCTATACAATTATTTATTCTTTTTCTTCATAGCCATCTCCTTTTGTATTAGGTTTTGCAACTTCCTAAAAAAGTTCAGTCCGCTAGACATAATCACCAAATTATCTTTGCAATCATCCTACACAAGCCTTATTTTATATTTTTCTCTTCTCTTTCTTCAAATTACACATTATCTCACCACATGGGATAATGTGGTTCCTTCAAATTCCAAAGTTTCATTTTGCAAAGTGTCTACATCTTACTCCTCATAACTCACATCGTACACATCTACTACAACCCTCTTTTGTATGTTGCCTCCATAAATAATCATTCTAGCTAGCATGGCTCTTAAACATCTAGGTGATTTTATTTGCATCTCCTCTACACTGCCCTATATACTAGTTGATATTTGTACTCTTCTATGTGACATGTTGCTACTTATGTAATTACCCAACAAATCCTCTTTGCTAGAATTGTTTATCTCCCCCAAATAGTTCTAACCAACAAGCTCTCCTTGCCGGGATTTGTTCAATTCACATGTAGCTCATAAACATGTGGTAATGCTAAACTAACACAACCTTGGAATGGCATGCAAACAACAATAACCACTAGGGCTACCAAGGCTCAAGTTATAGCACACAACAATAAAAGGAAGCATAATTTTTTAAAAAGAAATAGGCATACAAGGTAACAACCTAAATTTGCATGACCAACTATACATATCAAACTACAAATTTTATAAGCTTTCATGTAATGCATCAATGGGCTTCAATAATTGCTACAAAAGAAATACACGACTAACTATGCTTCATTAAAGGGTAAAATCATAATTCCTATTGTTCTAAGTCTTACTAAGGCTTAATAAAGTTCAAGAGTACCTCAAAATGATAATTAAATAACTTGGGATTTATGCTTTTATTGTTACCAAGGGATTCCCTTGCTCCACTCCTTTTCCTCTATGTTTAGTCTTTCCTTTGTTCTATTCTTCTCCTTTCATCATTATTATTCTTATCAACTTCTCTATTTCCTTAATCTTCACGTATTCATTTTTTTTTATGTGGTTCATGGAACCCTGAGATTGGTGACTGCTACATCCAAGGAATATTTGTACCAAGAAGGTCAACTTGAAGGGATCACTTCCAGTTGGCTCAACTAGAGAGCTTGACCCTAAGAGTTTCATGTCTTCATCTTTATGAGAAAGAGAATCAATAACCCCTTCTCCAAAAATTGTGTATTAAATTAAAAGATCCTCCCTCCATCAATGTCAACAACCCACTTAATAATAAAATTGTACTTAGGTGTCTAAGCTACTTTTATAACCGCCAAAATCTAATGAATTAAAAATATTAACCAAATCAAAAGAACCACCAATAATTCAACTCAAAAGTTAATTACTTAAGGATTGATTGTAGGATCCACCAAAATTAATCTCATCACAAAAAACACAAGGATGAATTAGAATTGTTTGATGAGTGACAAAGATCCAATTACTAAGGGAGATTTTAGAAGCACAAACAAATAACATCACCTAGTAGCCCAAGCACTTAGAACTAAATAAGATCATTAGATTGTTACATTTTGTAGGGGCATAACGATCATCACTCAAAAAATATATTGCTCGAGTATTGTGTACTAAGTATTACTTAGTTTTCTCTAGGATGATGGAGTGGTTGGCATAATGAGATGTTATCCCCTCTCCTCGGTTTCAAATCCTAAGAGGGCATATCTTTGGCCCTTTGTGATAAGGCTCAAAGCATAGGCTTCCCCACCTTCCTGGTATATCTAGTTTACAAATTATTAAATATATAGTAAAAAAAAGTAATTATACAACATTATACAACATTTAGATTCAAATGAATCTATATAATTTAATGTACTATTAAAATATATAATATTATGAAGTAAGAGTTATAATATTTTGAAGTGGTATATTATATATTTTTGTTTCATAACTACATGAAAAAAATAATAAAATAAAATATAAATATTTTTATAAAAATGTTAGATTAGATAATAACAATAGGAAAAAATAATAGATTACTTTTAAGTGAGATTATGGGCGCGAATAGCCAATAATGAAGGAGATGTTATGATGCAAAATTACATTTGAAATAAAATATTTCAGTTTGTATTTTAATTTTACAATAACATTTATATAAAGAAATAAAATAATCTGAAGTTAAAAAAAAATACTTTTAAATATGAGGGAAATATGTAATTCTTTCATGGAATTGAGAAATGACATTAATAAATAATACTATTGATACTACATGATGTATAGTTCAGTGTATGTTCAATTAACTTGTAATAATTAAATAAAAATAAAATAATTTAAATTAATTATTATATATATATATATATATATATATATATATATATATATATATATAACTTTTATGAAAATGTGTAATTTATTCCATTCTTAATATGGAATTCAGGTATATTTTTGAAAAATATTGATAAGCACAAAAAAATACATAATGTGGTTTATATACGATACGTTTGGCCACCGAAATCTTTGCCCATCATGTGTACAATTTTGTCCACTACTCTCTCCGGGTTTTTCTAATTTGTGAAGAGTAACACACGCTTCACTCAAAGTAACTATATCGTGAAAATCTATATATAGGTTATTTAATTTTTTATTTTATAAAAATAATAAAAATTGGAAAACGAAAATGCATTTTTTTCCAGGTTTTTCTAATTTTGTTAAGTCGTAGTTTAATGACGTGGTAAATTTGTTTGGAAATTTTGATATTATTTTGATAAAATTTGGCAGAAATTTTTGTAAACCCAGGGTACAACTGTCAAGTTTCAAGATTTTTGGTACTCCACGGGTTTTTGAGGGTGTTGAATCCATTTCCACCCTCAAAAACACCATTTAAACATTCCTCTTGCCAATCCAAGCAATTTTGCCACCTTGGTAGAGGATGCCTTTTGTTAATAGTATAATGGTTAAGAGAATTTGTTTCCTCCTAAGAGGTTACACATTCAAAATAAGAGGGGGTAGAGTATGTATGCCTTCATAAACTTAGTAGGGGGTAGAGTATGCATGCCTTCTTAAACTTAGTAGTCAAATCGCTGCGCAGAGGTGGGCCCCTTGTCCCTCAAACAAGGGGTTCTCATACACCAAATTGGTGTCTTTCTTGGCTGTGACCTTAAAATTGGATAACAATAATAATAATACAACACACAACAATTGCCCCTAAAGGTGCAAAGGTACACCGAAGGAATAAAAGATTTGAGAAAATCAAGAAAGTTGTGAAGACAAAATGGTACACCGAAGGAATAAAATATTTGAGAAAATCAAGAAAGTTGCGAAGACAAAAATTTGAGAAAATCAAGAAAGTTGTGAAGACAAAATGGTACACCGAAGGAATAAAAGATTTGAGAAAATCAAGAAAGTTGCGAAGACAAAATGGATCAATTTTCGCACGGTTTCTTTTACCAATCGGGTCAATACAACTCAGAGGACAACTTCAAAGAGCTAAAAAAAATGAATCTACAACACGTTGTTTCCTTCTTGCCCCGCACCAAGATCATGGTTGGCGCGACTATTGCATATTGACAGGGTTCAACATCTACACTCAATCTTGTGGAGCAAAATTGTGATTTTTGTGATAATCTTGGTTTCATGTTGACATCTGGATGGGATACACAAGGAAAGTGCTATTGTAGGGTGGGGCTAATGGGTGCATATGAAAAAGGCTATTCGCTGCAACTAGTTATATATATATATATATATATATATAGAGAGAGAGAGAGAGAGAGAGAGAGAGAGAGAGAGAGAGTGTAATGGGACTAAAAAGACACTTATTGAACATTTATACCACTTTGATTAATGTTGATTTATAGGGATATTCTAGTAGGAAACTAGCAATAGGGAAAGTGGGCCCACATAAAAAATGCTTACGAGAGAGGGGATCCACTACAATTAATGCAACACAAGGAATCTATTCAAATAGATTCTAAATAAATATTCCAATGGGAGAAATACACACATACACACGCTCTCTCTAATTTATACTCCTATATGGAGAATGTTACACTAACAGAATACTTGAATTCTTAATTTTGATGATTATGTAGGAATTTCTTGAAATAGATGTAAGAAGTTAGGTTTCCAATGACTTAATTTTCAAAATTTCAACACAACCCCTTGTTTTATAAGCTCTCTGAATGGATTGCGAGGAGTAGGGCTTCAAGGGTCCTAAGGAAAAAGGAGTGACCTATGCTATAGCTCTTTGATATACTAGCAAGGTTCAACAATACTACTTGACCTAGTATCCTAAGGGTCCAACTAAGGAGGCTTGATTGTACCCTTACCCATACTATTGAAATTACTGAAGCATGAGAGAGTAATATTTCAAAGTGTTATTCACAATGCCACTATAAAAGTTATGTGATTGAGAGGGTAATATAAAGCTAGTTCCAAGACACCTACAAGGCTTCACCCAAGGGTGTGTGAAAGTGAAATTTTGCGTACAAGTGTTTTTGATGAGGTCTTACTGGAAGAGGTATTAATAAAGTTTATAAGGGTTTCTAACTAGCTTAAACCTCTAATAGTTCCTACATGTATACTTCCTCAACCATATGTTTCGTACTAAATGAGATATCGCTATGTCATTTATAGAAGTGAGAACATGTGTCTAGCCTAAAAAACAGCTCTAAAAATGTGTCGAGGAAAGTACTTTCATACCACTTGTAATGTGCCAAACAAAACCATTACTCAAACACGTTACAAATATGTAATATGCTAGTCAAAAGGAATATAAATATTACCCATACATATCATATAAAGATATAAAATTGCAAATGCAATCGACAATATGATACAAAATATGATATCTTTATTGATATGGAAGTAATGTTCACTTGCATTTTCAAAGGGGAAACCTCTAGTAGAAAAGAACTGTAACACCCATAAGATGGTTCCTATGTGTGTTTGATCTACATATCATTTTTAGGTTGGTGAGCCAAGTTGGTGTTCCTATGTTTATATGTTTTGAGGCTAGGGAACCTAGTTTTCTAAATATGAGATCACATGCAAATTAATAAAATACATCATTGTTATAGACCAAGTCAAACAAGAGAGTATGTGGGTCAGAGAATCCATGAATGTGAAGGGGGAGCTAAGGGATAAGTGATGAAGGGCTTAAGCCTAGATGGCTAAGCTATCATTAAAATAGTTCTAAGTCAAAAGTGACTTTAGAGAGTGACATTTATCAAAGGTGGGATATGCACATAAAATCAAGGTGTGTTAGAGTCATTCCATTATCCATTACATCATTCTTTCCAAGGGGGAAGGTGACTAGACTTCCTAGAGGTGAAGAAGGAGTTACCCTGTGACATGGTTGACTCTTATTAAAATCATAGGTGGATTCAGGAAGAAGGGGATAAGTTTCCTTGGTGTGAGGTTAGAAAGGCACTAGGGGAAAACACTTGAGGGAAATTTGAATTCATATAAGCCATAGGGATTTGAGACATCCGTGGTGAGCTAAGTTGAAAACCCATGGATGGGTAATTACATAACCCAATGACTACAGGTGCAGAGAAAGGGGTGTAGTACCTTGGATTTTGTAGGTTGATTGGGGATGCAATACTATTGGTGGGAGGCTACTGGAGATTGATACCATGGCCCTGTTCATATTTAGCATTAGTTAGGTGTCATAGTGGCTTTCGGTAAGCCTTTGTTCTTTTGGAGGAATGGACCCAACTTGAGGGAAACTTGTTGCTAAGAAATGATGTGTAGCATGGTTTATGGCTAGGTGGAATGTTTGAGGTCTTAGCTTGTCAATATTCCTTAAAAATATAATTATTTATTTCTATGTTATGTGTTATGTGCTTTTCGTTGTGATTATGTATGTAGTTTTCACATGTTATGCATGAAAAGTAATATAAGTAGTATCAATTATATATTTTATGTTCCTCCACATGAGAGCATTGCATAGTAGGATACATTTGACTCGATAGACATATATAACAAGAAAGAAATTCAAGGGAAATTTTCAGAAAATTTGGCTTATAGAGCTATTGATGTGCTCTAATGGGTGATTGGTTACAAAGTGGTACCAAAGCCCATATCACAACATTAGGCTTGCATGGGACAAAGATAGAATGCAAAATTCAAGTTTTGTAAAGTATCCCTACAAACTATTTGACATAATATTATAACTAGATATGATTCCATGGAATTTATAATTTTGGGTTATGTAGTGGTTGAATAAATTATCAAAGGGGATATGGCTTCATGGACTAGAATGATATTGGGATATGGCCATATTGCATTGGGTGGGATGTTATGAAAATTATATGTGAAATGGGTGAAACCCTCAAGCCGTCATGGAATTCATAGGAAAAAATCCATTAAGGATGGCCAAATATAGGTATAAAAAGTTAAGTTGATAGTTTCCGGATTAGATACGATGGGTCAACTATAGCAGTGAAATTTCCAATTTCGTGTAGACATAAATTCTAGGAAAACAAACTTTATTGATGGAAAAATTAAAAAAGAAATATTAAATTTTGAAAATTTCTAAATGTTTTGTATTATGACATCAACAAGGAAGTGGTAGCTAAGTTGGCAAGTGAAGTAGGATAGAACATGTGGCACGACTAAATTCCATCAAAACTCAAGGGGTTGTTCAACCCCTTCGCATTGGATTCGATATAAATAAAAGCCACCAATCTATTTGGATGTTAGTTATTAGATCAATCAAAATGCAACTTTGTGTTAACTTTCACACAAATTTGAATCTAATATAGATATGGGTCATCAAATTAAGTGGATCATGGCCATTAGTTCCATTATGCTAGGCTAGGAGGTAATTCCTCAAAGAAAATTGTGATTTTTCATTAAGACTAATCATATATATATATATACATGGAGGGAGAGACTCTTGGGCTTCATCTCCTAGTGTCTCTTCATATTCCAATTCTCATTATTTCCTATTTACAATATTTTACATGGATTTCCTAATCCAAAAGTTTAGGTGTCAACATTCCCCCCCTTAATCTAAAGGGATGTTGGTGAGTCCTAGAATCATTTTGAATCTTTTGAACTTTTCTCTTCCAAGCGCTTTGGTGAAGATGTTTTAAATCTGTTCATTTGTGGAACAACATCGTAGGTGAATTGTCTTGGCCTCAACATGATGGCGAAATCAGATGGTATTTTGTATTGATATGCTTTGTTCGATCATGGAACTTTGGGTTCTTGGCCAACTTTATTGCAGAAGTGTTGTCAATCACGAGAGGAGTTGAAAGCACTTGTTTCTCCTACAAATCTTCCAAAATTTTTCCAAGCCAGACAATTTCATTTGTTGCTTCCACTATTGCCACATATTTTACCTCAGTTGTGGAATTTGCTAGAACTGATTTTTGGCATGACCTCCAGGAGACAGTTCCTGATCCAAGACTCATAACATAACCTAAAGTAGATACCCTAGTTTTTTTTATCTCCATCGGAGTCTGAATCAAAGTATCTAATCAAGCTGAAGTCACCCACCTATGCATACTTAATTCCAAAGTCTTGAGTTCCCTTCAAGTACTTCAGAACTCTTTTCATAGTAAACCAATGTCCCTCACAAGGATTTTGCATAAACTTGGAGAGGATTCCAATAGCAAATGAAATGTCTGGTCTGGTAGTAGTCAAGTAGTTGAGACTTCCCACAAGTTGTCTATACTTTGTTGCATCCTCAAATTCTTTTCCTTTAGTGGATGTGAGCTTTAACTTCTGTTCCATTGGAGTAGTCAAAGAATTGCACTCATCCATGCCAAACTTGTTCAATAGATCTCCAATGTACTTTTTATGAGAGAGAAATATAAACTTTGAATCTTGAGTTACTTCAATACCAAGATAGTAGTGAACATAACCCAAATTTGTCATTTCAAAACCTTTCCTCAATTCCTTCTTTATGTATGGAATATATCTCTCATTATTCCCTGTCATCAAAAGATCATCTACATACACCCAAGATATACAAGTGTTTTTCCAACTTTCTTGACAAACAAAGTTGCGTCATTAAGATCATAATGTTTGAAGTTGAGTTTTAGAAGATGCTCAATTAACTTCTTGTACTAGGCTCACGAAGCTTGCTTGAGGCCATACAAGGATTTTACAAGCTTGCATATTTTATGTTCCTAACCCTTCACAACAAATCCTTCTGGTAGGGACATAAAAACATTCTCTTTCAAAACGATCCAAAGGAGAGGCCTCCCATGAATGTAGTGTTGTCCATGTTGTGTAATATTAAGAAGCCAAAACATGCTAATTTTTCCAGTGCCACGAAAATAGATCCAATTTAATACTAGATAGGAAAGAATAGGCATGGTCTAACGAGGTGTTAGTTTCATTACACAACCAAAAATCTTCGGAATAAGGGTTTTTCTTCAAAAATATGATAATAAGAATGTCTAAATCTTATTTTTGGTAGCGAAATTAGATTCAATACCATAAATTTTTTTATAAAAAAGACTTAAAATCTAAAATCTTGAAATTTAATTATTATAACTCAGATTTCCAAAAATTTCAACCAAAATTTCCATTATTTTTTTGGGCAAAACAGTCGAATGAGATTATTTTTACAGTTCCAATGTGAGTTTCATTGTCTAGAATCAAATATAAATTGGAAAATATTCATTTTACTCTATAATAAGCATGTCAACATCTTTTCTTGGTTTATGCTTTCAACACTGAAATGTGTAAAGCAGTGATATTAAATTTATTTCCACTTTGAAGATTGATCCCCCACCAAACCTACTTCTGAGTATATTTATCATAAAATGTTTCTAAGACCATTGTTTCAATCTTTGATATTGACTTTGAGCATTGAAGTTTGTTATATGAGTAAGAGGCTTTTACATGGTTAATGGGAGGTAGGTCCCACTCCCATGTGGTCCTCCTCCCATGCTACCTCCACTACATAAAATTTCCACAAAATCTTCAAAACTTCTCATCATGTTGAATTGGTTTGGTCTTATTTGACCCAATTTTAGTTCAAGGTTTTGTTTTTTGTTTGTTTGTCAAGTTGTATGTGATCCTTTAGGCTTGACCTGTGGCTTGAGGAGTCGTGACCCAGGGGCATCTAATCCATTAAATTCACCTAGGGATTGCACCCGACTTGGGCCACACTAGCCCTAAGTTGACTGGAATTTTTAGCATGTCTCCTCCCCCCAACATAAGGCAAAACCACCCCTCATGAGATTTGATCCTGGTTTGCCTTGCTAACGAGGCTCATCCTCAATTGGTTATGCTAGTGGGATTTAACTTAGTTCAAGGTATTTTTATATAAATATTATTTTTTGCTATTTAATTTAAATTTAATTTAATGTTTTATTATATTATATTTTTTATATTTAGATGTGTAGAATTAAAAGTTAATAAAAACTTTATTAAATAGAATTTCAATAGAGTTGTTCATATTATTTTTGTCAAGAATTGCAATTTTCGAACACTTTGATAGTTTGAAAGTTCTGAATTTGGAGAGCTTGTTTGAAAGATGAAATTGTGGAGAACAATTTGGAAACATCAGATCAAGCAGATTTGAACATCTAATAGCCCAAAAATTTAGCAGAAAATTGAGAAACAAATTTGTAAGAAAATTGGTTTTGCTGAGTTTGATTTGGGAGAATTTCATTGGCTTGGAAAAACTATTGTCGCTTATTCATTCTCCATCTTGTTCAAAGGCTAATCAAATCTCCACATGAAGCAATCATAACATGATTTTTTTTTTTTTTAAATTTATCCAAATTGATTTTTATTTGCCAATTTGTTTTCCCAAATTGATTTTGTTGTGCAATTTTAATTCGTTTTAATTTGATTTTGGACAGAGAATTTGTTGGAAAAGATGAGGTAATGATATCTGAAAGCAAATGGATTACACTAGCAAAGAGGAAAACTGGACTTTTCTCAACTAAAATCATAAATCTCAGTCTTTCTTCCAAAAAAAATATTTTTAGAGATTCTTTTATAAAATTATAAATATTTGTTTTGAGAAGAACGATGGGGTTCCTCTTGACTGCAATTTTGTAACTCACAAAACTTTTGTAAGGAGAATCATAGTTGTAGGGAAAGAGGAAATACTCACATCTAAGTGTTGGGGATTTTCTTTTTAAGATCCCATCTCTGTTCTTGGATCAGATCTTGCACTATTGCAATCTTTTACTTCAACAACAAAGCACATGGGTTTTGGGAAAGATTGTTGAGGAGATTCTTTGAGAAATAGAGCAAGGATTTTAGGTTCAATTATTGTATTTTTAGATACTTCTATTTGTTAATACAATTCATTTTTATTCAATTTCATATCTGTGTTAATTATTCTTTGTTCTGCACTTTTGTTGATATGGGAATTATTGACTTTTAGATCAGTTTTTTGATCTATTGGTCTAATAGATATGTTATCGATTTTCCATTTTATCTTGTATTAAAACATTTTTTTAAGTAACTATTTACTCAAAAATTTTCTATCTAAAATCGATTTAACTATCATTGGAATTAAGTGAACTATTTCCTAATTTTAATGGTTTTTCTTTCACTGTTATAATCTCCAAAACAAAGCATGCATGTTAGTAATAATATCAGTTGTGAGAACTAATTTGGTAGCTTGGAATTTATCATCAAAAACATGTTAAATCCCTAATTTATGTAAAGTCTTGCACTTGATATTTAGGAACTATCTCCTAAGTGTTGAGTTTGGTTCGTTGCTTTTTACTTCTTTGCACTGCATTTAGAATTAGATTCATACTTGTAGTAATTAATTTCATTCGTAGGATTCCCCTCACACAAGGTAAAACCTTAACTGTGGCTTGGATAAGCCCTCAATTCAGCTTAAGGGTCGCTTTCCTGCAAGAGCTTTGCAAGAGAGTAGATCTGATATCTCTCTTCTTTTGGTAAGTAATAGAAATACCATAAGTCAACGAGGAGAGAGAGGGGGTAACTACACCCAACAAAACCAATCAGAACCAACATTTAAATGGATAAAAGTCTAATTCGGGACTCTGACAAAGTTGGCCTTCCCAAATGTTGATGAGGTCATTTTTGGCCATTAACGTGGCTTTGGAGCCTAGATTCTTAAGCGTGGGGGTAGGTGATGCAACATGTAGGTGGAGGGGACCACAATGCAGGTTGAACCTCACACAATTGGTTATAAATGTGCCCATTAGATTGATGTAGTGGCCTAGTAGATTAGGGTTTCCACATAACCCCAAAGGTTCTTACTCGACGATTTTAAATGGGAATTGCAAAGGAAGTCCCCAAGATTTTATTCCCAAGGTGAAGAGGTGCAGAGGTGCCCGCATGCCTCATAATTGTTATATATATATATATATAAAAATATAATGGGGATCCTGCGTGCATTGACTAGTCATGAACAAGTTGACAGTTTCCATGTGGGATATGAATTGGATGCCCTCTTGGGTGCCACATAGAGGCCACATAGGTGCCACATGGCAGGAAAATATGACTTGGCAGAAGTTCTTAGGCCAAATATTTAAATGGCTATATCTTTTGATCTAGGGGTCAGATTGAAGTAAATTTTATATTGTTGGAAAGGTCTTAACAAGATGAACACAATAATTCTATCCATTTTAAGTTTTGAAGAGTTTGAAAAAGGTAAAAAATTTAGACCCCATTTCCATAATTGGAACCTTAGATGTTGGGTTAACTAAGTAACTATCCTGTTTCTACCCTTAGTAGGGGCTAGGGATAGTAGGGGGTATGTTACACTTTCCTTGCACTCAATCATATTGCAAGATTTTGCTTACATATACACAACAAAACTTTGCAATAGGCCTTTTTCAAGCAACGAGGATTAAAAAAATCATTTTACATCATATTATGGGTCGTTGCCACTACCCTTTCAATAACAAAGTGATCGATCATGATTGCATTGCAACCACTAGTGTCATTCGGTCTCAGTGGTTGCGATTTTGATTGATCGTGCCCTAGTGGCCCTTCATAGAGTGATAAGGGACTTTCTTTTGGTTTATCTATGGGTAATAATATGGTTTATCAACACTATGTCAACCTTTTTCCTAGATTTTGACTTTCCTCCATTACTATTTTTGGTACATATTATTTAACTTTAAGGTACATTTCTTCGCTAGCATATAGTGATATACTTTTCCCTATAATTTGCACTATTGACCATCAATTACTTCATATTACCACTCCTATCTTTTCACATCATAAATTAATGGTGGTACCTACCCTGATGGATGCCTTATATTAGCACCTTTATCTATTGGTTCCCATGTTGTATTTCTTTCAATAGGATTAGGAACCTATGTAAACCTACCATGAATTGTAATTGAGCCTCATGTCTCACTCTCATCTCTCTTTCTAGCCACGTCCTTATAGGTTGCTAGCATTTGTATATTATACTTTGAAAGCATCACATTGCTTATGCCTTAGGATTTATTCTTAGTTTTTTTTCACTTTCAGCTCGTTTACTTCCTTTGCAACCACATTTACTTTGTTTAGCTCCATTATTACCCTTGGCGAGAACCATTACGATGAGTGGCATTTCCTTGCATATATTATTGTGCAACTTATCCTACATAAATCGATCCCATTAGCTTGGGACATAGAAGCATTCCCTTATGAATCATTCTCTCTAGTGACCCTCAATTTATCACTTTTTAATTCTCATTATTATATTATGAAACAAACACCATTGAAAATCTTTTTCTCTCCCCCCCCCCACACTGACTTTCCATCTCTCCCTTGTCACTCCCTCTCCACCTTTCTCTCTCTATGTCTTTCTTCCCCTTCCAACTCTATGTCTCTCAACCCCTCTATCTTCCCTCTCTCTCAAGTCCACTCTCTTTTTCCTTCCTTTCTCTCCCCTTCTCTCCCACCTCCCTCTGTCTCTCCCCCCATCATACACACACACTCTCTACACCCTCCAACTCTGTCACTATCTCCCTCCCTCTCTCCTTCCCTCTCTCCTCCTCTCTCCTCCTCTCTCCTCCCTCCATATCTATGTCTCCATGTCTCTCTCTTCCCCTTCTTTCCCTATCTTTATCCTCTCCTTTTCTCTCTCTTCCCTCGTCTCCTCTCTCCCTCATTCCATCTTCATCTCTCCCTTGTCACTCCCTCTCTTTCCCCCTCCAAATCCATCTCTCTTCCACCCTTTCCCCCCTCCTCTCTCTCTTCCTTTCTCTCTCATTGTGTCTCTCACCTCTATGTCTCTCTCCCACACTCTATTCCCCCTTCCATCTCACTCTCTTTCTTAAATATCATCCCATTGTATTGTATTTAAGAAAGTATATAAATTAATAAAAAACATAATTGGTTGTAAAATATTAAACCTATATTTTGGATCAATCATGTTAAAGAAAATACAATAATAAAAAATTAAAAGAATCACGCACTATCTTTCCTCTATCATTGTTAATCACTTTGCTTTTTGATTGCTTGGATCCTTGGTTAAGATGCATCTATCCTAGTTCTTTATAATATTATTTATATTATATAAATTTCACATATGTATATATTAAAGTATTCTCATTTTTTAATTTATTAAAACCTCCATTTAATCTCTATGAAAATATTGTTAGTAGTCGTGAGAATGGAGGGTTTAGATATACCTCAAGAGTAATTATAACATTTTTGCTCTTAGATTTAACTAAAAAATGTTGTAAAATTAAATTAAATTAAAATATTTTTATTTTGAAATAAGTTACTATTTTTGGGCATGTGGTATTGATAAGCCATGGTATTGTAACAATTAAAAGCCTAAATCCATAACGTAATAATCAAAAGTCTAGATGGCCCGTGGTATTGATAAACCATCGTAGTAGCCCATGGTATTATAATTTTCTTCCCTCTTCTCCCTCTCTATCTTTATCTTGTGGGTATTGGCCCATGGTATTGTAAAAAAACCTACTTAGAAGTTAATAATATCCATGGTAAATATGCATGATTAAAAATCTTGTCATGTTGTAAATATGAAGTTTTTATCCTCTTATTAATTAAATTTGTAGATGGAACACATTTATATTAATTGTTACAAATATATTGATTACATAAAATATAATATTACAATATTATATGTTACCCAATATTTATAACCACCCCCACCTAATAAATAGTGGCAAGGGGTGTAGAGAAATAATAATTAAAATGTAATATTATTAAATTTTACCTAATATTTCAGGTCAACGCCATCCTAAATATTATATTATAATCAATATTTCCCCTCACTCCTAATTTTATTGAGCACCTTCCATTATATTGAGTTTACCTCCTATAAGTGAACACCTGAACGCAACGAAATATAAATTTACCTGATTACAGAAACGCCACGAAATTTACCTCTTTATTATTACACAATATGCCCAATTGAATCCTCCACTTCATTTAGCTAATTATATTTGTTATTCAGTGAATAAGCTAATCGGTATCTTTTTAAATTGTATATATATCGTTTTCAAAATTGAATTTGTTAATATTAGCTGACACAATTTTTTATTTTAATTACTATTTTTTATTTCAAAGTAACGTTACACATATCTTTAATATATACAATATATATTAGCCGACACATATTTTTTTTAATATATTTTTATAATGTAACGTTACGTGACAATATCTCCCTCATAATTTTTTTTATAATTGATTTTTTATTTTTATTTTAAAGTAATGCTACACATATCTTCAGCATATACAATATATATTAGCCAACACATATTGAGTTTACCTTCCTACAACTGAACAACTGAAAACAACGAAATATAAATTTACCTGATTAAAGAAACTCCACGAAATTTACCTCGTTATTATTACACAATATGCCCAATTGAATCCTATGCTTTCTTTACCTAATTTTCTTTGTTATTCAATGAATAAGCTAATCGATATCTTTTTAAATTGTATATATATAGTTTTCAAAATTGAGTTCGTTAATATTCGCGGACACATTTTTTATTTTAATTACTTTATTTTAATTATTATTTTTTCTTTCAAAGTAATATTACACATATCTTCAACATATACAATACATATTAGCCGACACAAATATTTTTCATACCACTTGTAATGTTCCAAACAAAACCATTACTCAGACATGTTACAAATATGTAATATGTTAGTCAAATAGAATACAACTATTACCCAAATATATCATATAAAGAAATAAATTTGCAAACGTAGTCGACAATATGAAACAAAATATTATATCTTTATTCATATGGAGGTAATGTTCACTTGGATTTTCAAAGGGGAAACCTCTAATAGAAAATCACTGTAACACCCATAAGAAGGTTCATATGTGTGTTTGATCTACATATCATTTTCAGGTCAGCGAGCCAAGCTAGTGTTCCTATGTTTATATGTTTTGAGGCTAGGGAACCTAGTTTTCTAAATATGAGATCACATGCAAATTAATAAAATACATCATTGTTATAAACCAAGTCAAAATTTCACTCGAAATTTCATTTCATGTAACCTCGACAGTTTAGCTGTCACAGTAGGAGTAGGATTAGTTGCATCTCAGTTTTCCCTTCCTTGCACTCATCTTGCACTCGTATTCCGTCATGGTTTTCTTATTTTACATCATGTTGCTTTAGTCTTTTTTCTTTCTTGTCTTCTAGTTTTGTTTGCTTGTTATGTCCTCCTTTCCTCTCGTCTTGTTTTTCCCTTTCATGTTGAGTTTTCCTTTTGTTCACCACATGAATAATTGTTGTGCCTAGACCTGTGTTCTGACTTCTGAATGGGTATGTGGTTGAAGTTCAAAGAGTCTTGTAACACTGCAGCACTTGGCCAGTGCTGTGTCCGTCTTCTCTGTGCTTGGTTGTAAATTTTGGCCAATGAAGTCTTGATGGAAAATACGATATGTTTGTAAAGAGATTTTCGGTCGAACCATGAACCTGTGTCCAGTGTAGCAAACCTCACACCTATACTCAATTTCCTTCCCTGTGTGTTCAAGCTTATCCAACCAGTAGAAATGGACAAGGGAAAAATCTAAATGAGCAAACCTGAATCAGAGGTATTTACATGCTTCTCTGAAGGAACAACCTGTCATGCTCTCAATAAGTTGGGATCCCTCTTTTGCCTAAAAAATAAATAAGTTCCTATGCATAGTCCTCTTTAAAAAAAATAAAAAAAATAACATAGGTGAAAGAAGAGAAAGGCTTCCTGTGCAGAGAGGTGAAGTAAGTAACTCCACCAGGGTACTGTCCAGGCTCGCTGGAAGTGTAACGATGTTTGTGTTCCTATGTGACTCCACTGGGGTACTGTCCAGGCCTGCTAGCAGTGGAGAAACACCAAAGATGAAAACTTATACTCTAAAAATCTTAATCTCACGAGCTAAACTACCCTTTGTGATTTTGAAACACTGTGATATGACTTGATCTTTTGTTGTGTTCGATTGAGTTGGTACAAGGTGAACCATGAATGTCCATGGGGCAAGTGGGGGAGCTAAAGTGATCTGCACAACGAATCATTACTCCCTGAAAGGCGAAGGCCCTATGCTAAAAATAAACCAAAACAGAGAAGTTGGTATTCAACCAGTGTGTCGCCAAGTGTTGTAGTGGCTGTAACACCCTCCAAAATTCTGGCTTGCATCCAAATTTCAGAGCCTTCCTTGGTTCTTCCTTTGATGCTTACAAACACTCGAGCTCACTCGATAAGCTATTGTGAAGTTTTTCCACCCGTTTGCTTGTTTGACCAGTGATCCAGATTTAAACAGGCATGCAAAAAATTATAGATATAACCATAAATACAAATATGCAATAGAAACAACACTTCATTTCATTAATATCAAATATTGAAATATGCTTACAAACAGAATGGAAATAAGACTAGCTCAGGCGATGGTAGCTTATCTCCGAGAAGAGATATGGTGGCTACATGCCTATGAACTTTTTTACAATGATGCTGAAGGGCCTTTTATTATTGAACAAGAAGAGAAAACCCTAAACAACCAAAACCCTAACCCGAGGAGATGTAACGCCAAGAGTTTACGGGCCTCGTTGGGGTTAGATGGATAGCCAACTTCCTAGGGTTGCGACTTGGTCATATTATCTCTGCTTGACGCGCATGATACCCCATTAGAAAGATCTCTCCAAGGACTGCGAAAGAAAAGATGATTTTATAAAGAAATAGCTGGTGGTAAATTTCCCAAAAAAACGTTGTATAGGGCCTCAAAATGGCTCTGGAAGTTTAGGACCCGAAAAACTGCTAAAAATAGTAAATTGTGCTACAATTAAGGAAACTGAAAAACTGAAAGAAACAATGGTGGGGGTCCAAGTGGAATTGGTGGGTGGCCACCAATATCCACCTGGATCATTCCTCCCCCCTTAGGAAGTAATGGTCCCCATTGCGTTGAGTTCCTCCATGAGATGAGGAAACTTCTGCTGAACTTGGTCCCTGGTGAGCCACTTGCCCTGGTGAAGGAGTTGGCATGCTTTGACAACTCGATACAGTTGGATCTTCTACTAGCGAGTGTGCTTGATCTGCGTGTCCATGATCTGATCAGTTGTGGCTTGTTCCATGCAATATGGATTTAACTCTGTAGGTGTGAGTTGTTCTGCAATGTCTGATGTGTCTAGCAATGGTGGGAAGTATGGTTAAAGGCGGTCCACATTGAACACTGGGTGTAGGCCAAGGAATGGGGGAAAGCTTAGCTCAAATGCATTGTCTCCCATAGCCTTGGTAATGGTGTAAGGACCATATCAGAGTGGCTTGAGTTTCTGATAGGCTCCGATAAGGCGTTCCTTTTGCAAATGCAACCAGACTTTGTCACCCACCTGAAACTTGTGTGGCAGCCGATGTTGATCATATCGCTGCTTGTACATGGCATTTGATTTCTCCAAAATATCGCGGACCTGCTGGTGGATATATTGGATGTGCTCAATGAAGCTATTTGCCTTATCGGTTTTGGAAGGTACATGAGCCGAATATGCATGAGTAGCTACAAATGGCATGGTTACATCAATGGGACATAGTGGTTGGAATCCCAAGCCCACCTGAAAAGGGATGTGGCCAGTCGAGCTGTGGAGAGCCCGGTTATAGTTGTACTAGACATAGGGGAGGCTCTCATCCCATGTGTGTGGATGCTTTGAGTTGTGCATGAGTAGAATGTGTACGATCATCCTATTGACGACCTCTGTCTGGCCTTCACTTTGGGGATGGAAGGCTATGGACTTAGTGAGCTTGATGTCAAACATCGACCAAAGACTGGACCAAAATGTACTAAGGAACATGCTGTCTTGATATGAGATGATAGACTGTGGGATCCCAAAGTGTACCCACACTCATTCAAAGAAGAGTTTAGCAATGGCTTCCGTTGTGATATTCTTCTTGTAGGCAGCCATAATGGCTATCTTCGAGAATCTGTTGACAACCACAAAAATACAGTCGTTGGCATGCTTAGTAGAAGGAAGGCCCGACATGTAATCCATGGAGATGGATTCCCAAGGTTGACTAGGGGTAGGCAGCAGAGTATAGAGGCCTTGCTTCTTGATGGTCGTTTGGCAATGGTGCAGGTAGTGCAGGATCTGATGTACTTCCCGACATCTTGTCGAAGATTCGGCCAATATAAATATTGCTGTAGTACTACAACCATTTTCTCGACCCCGAAATGCCCAGTGGCACTAAATCCAACACGATTTGCTTATTTTGTTGTAGCGGGAGGAGTTGAGACTCCCATGTGGAGTGGGCCTTCTTCTTTGTCATTCCACTTTACCCATTGTAACCATTATCATTAAATCCTCCGTCATAATGTTAGCTCGTGAGTCATTATTATAAGAAGGAGCATGGATTCTCAAAAACTCGAGTGTTTTTGAAATGGATTTAATTTTCATTCTGGGATCTCGGCTCTGGGTAAGTCAAAATATTATATATATATATATATATATATATATATATATATATATATATATATATATATATAAATGAAAACTGCAACCACTTATGTTATGTTATTATATATAATAAAAAGTTTTATAATAAAGTTTTGGATTGATATATGTACAATTTTTTTTGGATGCAGTGGTTTTTTAGGTTAACTAATAAATAAATAATTAATATATTTTTAATACTTAATAAAAAATAAAAAATAAAAAAATAATTCATATTTACAGATTAAGCTAAACTAATTACAACTAATGTAATTAATTTATGTTAGTAAATAAATAAATTAAATAATATTATTTACAAATTATACAATTAACTAAATATGAAAGAATAACATACATTTTATACATTTTTTAGCCGAGATGGTGAAAATCATCAAAACTTTAAATAAGTGCCATTTACAAACTGTAAGTCCAAACTGAGCAAAATTAGAGTCATTGGGAATATGGCGAGAAATCGCACTCAATGAAATAATTAAAATTAAAATATGATGAAAATAAAAATCCCACAAAATAAACCAAACCAAGAAAAATAAAAGCAATTTAGTGAAAATTTGCATGGAAGACCCCCATCGTTATTATGCAGATAATAAGGTAAAAATGTGAGATTGTTGTTTTGTCACAATATGATGTGCTCTCATGTTATGGATATTGTTCATGATTTGTTAAGTTACTGGATAGTTTATGAATGCATGTACTAACAAGTGTTGTTGTAGCTAGTTAGAGAGGGGTTGGAGCCTTCTTGGTGATTCTCAGATAAAATTTAGAAGTTTGTGATCTAGTATGCATTCATGACATATAGCTTCCATGTTTATCATATGTTTAATGAAATGTATGTTGTGTACTAGGCATGTGCTAGTCAAGATCTTGTTGAAGTTTGAATTTTTTGCATTGTTGTCATCTTAATCATGATTCGGGGAAGTTACAGGGAGTTCTGGCTAATGATCTAGAGGATTTCCTGAAAAAGTGGCATAGATCGCGTGACCGTAGGAACTTAACTGAGAAATTTGGGTCATAACCACATGCATATAAGCTTATGGGTGCGGTTGAAGCCTCATAACCACATGTACTTAACTGAGAAATTTGGGTCATAACCGCATGCATATAAGCTTATGGGTGTGGTTGGAGCCTCATAACCACATGCATGTAGTCTTATGGGTGCGGTTGGAGGATAAGCCTAGTGAAAAAGAGTTCTAGCTTAGAGATTAATCACCTAGGGTGGTTTGCTGGCTCCTGAGTGGTCTGTAGTCCCTGTGGGATGTCAGTTGTTGTCGTTTTATAGGTCCCACTTCCATAACTAGAACATGGAGGGCGAGTCATATATTCGTGACAAACATCTCATGTTTACCCTGGAGAGGTTGTAAAAGTGGGTAAATGTGGGAGGAGGTGTTACATTTTATCTGTGCAACTATAATTATAAGTTTTCATATCCACCTGTACATTCCAATATGTGTGAACTAGAAGGTATTTATCTGTGTGGGTAGCATAAATGAATAAAAAATTTGGACTATAAGTTGTGTGCTTACTGAATGGTTGATATTGAATCAAATACTATGATTAACCAATTTTATTTCTACTTGTGAACTCATGGTTTATATTCTTGTGCATTTGTTCATTTAAATACTGGTCATTTTAAGAACTTGTAGTTTGTTGGATTGATTTACATTCAAAAAAATTAAACCCTGTGACTTTAATCATTGTGATAATCTATTTCTATTTTCAGATTCCTGTTGTATCATTCTTAAAGTCTGTAGAAGTAATGTGTTTTTGTGTTCTATAATAGTGGTTCCATGGTATTTACAACTATTTCAGTGATGTTATAGAGATAGAGTACCCTGTTCTGAATTCTAATAAAAATAAAAAATAAAAATAAAAAATTTGTATATTGTGTTGAGAGGTTAGTTATGGATGTGAAAGTCTCTCTGGAAGGAGTCAATTCATTTCATCTTCCCTGAAACCATAATACATAATTTTAACGGGTGCTACTTAATCATTTCGTAGAGATGGAACAAAAAAATAGGAAATAGGTACTATGAAATCATTTCATAGTGACTCATAAAAAAATTTAAATTTTGAAAGATTGTGTATCAGTTTGAAATCCCCTTTTGGGTTACTTCTGTATTGACCCGTTGTGTGGGTATTTTTATTGTTGATCATTGAATGTGACAAACGGATGAATCCATTGTTATATCGGTATAAAAATGAAGGATTAAAACATTGGGACAAGTGCTTAAAGGAGTGTGTCAAAGCATTATTATATTGCACGCATTATTTGCTAAGTTGAAGCATATGTAATTGAAAATCTAAAATGAGGTGAGATTCTTGAGGGGGGTTAGAGAAAAACATCTCATGGAATCTATCATAATAAATTCATATTATTATATTTAACGCATGGGTTAAATGTTTCCTGAAATATTTCTGAATTGGATGTAAATATGGAGCTATGTGTGGAGTATATTCGGGGTATTGGCATCGAGGTGAATTGACTACCATTGAGTGGTATCAGAGCCACATAAATCTATTTAGATTGATATCTCTCAAAGGAGGAATAGAAATATTTTAAAGAAGATGAAATCTTCACCAAAAATAGTTATGGCATGATTCTAATCTTGAAGCACAGGATGTGAACAAGAATATGATTTTCCTATGAAGTTGGTTTTGTGAAAAGATTGCAGTGGAGTTTTCTGAAAGAGATTATAACATAGTAGATAATGAAAATATGAAAGAAAGGAATCTAGTAAAGTTTAGAGTTCAAAGTAGAAGCATGTAGTAGAATCAGGATTGGAAATCTAATTGAGGTAGATTTTCTTTTGTTTTCAATTTGTGGTGAATTTTGAAACTCACAATTGCATGGCTGAAGTTATGAGTTGAAGGACATTATAAGACTATAACCTTAAAGGCATAGACAACAAAGAACACTACAAGAAAACAACATATGTTCAACAAAGATATAGATAGTGAGGTTGAAGCAAACACTATTAGAAAGAAGTCACACTAGTTAGACAACCAGGAATGTTGTAAGGATGGAGGACCAACAAAGTTCTCAAAGGAGAATGGTGAGTAGTTGAATGCATAAGGCAAAAGAGTAGAGAGTGCTCCAATGAAGATTCCAGAGGAAGAAGTAAGTAGAAATACCAGGAGAAGACTAGGCATGGAAGAGTTTAGTATGGTATTTACAAACAAGTTGATGGATTCAGCTTGTTGCAGTGGCTTGTTTGTAGCTCACAGTGAGAAGGGAGAAGATAATAGAAGGAGGACATTTGTGACTACTGAGAGCCATGATAAAGGTTCAAAGAGAAGCCATAGTAGATCAAGCCAGCACAAACTTGATAAGGAAGTAGCTAAAATAAAATTATAGCTAGAGATTTTGAGAGAAATTCTATAAAGATGAGAAAGACAACTGTTATAAATGGACTCTCTGTAAGAAAGTAAAATGGAATTTGTTGTAGGTGAAGCTGAGACATAGATCAAATGCTTAGTTGATGGAGAAACTCAAGGAGTTTGAATAGAATATAAATTCTCAGTTGGAGGAAAATCTCAAAGGAGTTGAGCTACAACAAAGGAAATTTGTTGAAGAAGAAGTTATTTGTGAACTTAAATGAGTAAACCTTGGAGAAAGAGATAATGATAATGCTAAAAGGAGACTAGATGAAAGTGTCATGGGCTATTTCGAAACTAAAGATCAACATGAAGAAAAGATGAGAGACCAGTTGAGAGTCTCACAAGATGTGTGGAGAATCAACATATGATGGTCGAGGTGTTAATGGAGGATACATGCCATGATGATTTTGATTTTAACAATTGGTGTATAAAAGCAGGAGTTGTTCCAGATGAAGGATATAACATTGATTTGGTTTTGTGTAGAGAGGAGAAACAATCAGTAAGTAATGTTATAAAGGTTGGAAGGAAGAAAAAGGATGGTCAAGATGAAGACTATGTGCCATGGGAAAATGTAGCCATGGAAGAACAACCTAAGGGTGATGAACACATGTGTGTGGATATTATTGAGGATGTTGTTATAGTGGATGAAGTAGATGGAGATTTGATGAGTATCTTGGACGATTTAGTGTTGCCATAGGGAGAGACAATTAGAGAAATGTTGAGGTCTTAAATGGGCATCCTAATATTATAAAATAGTAGTGGAAATAATAATATAATATTAGATTACATCATCAAATTTTAGAGGGAAAAAGAAAAAATTACTTTCTCAACTTGTATTTTCAACTTATCTCCCCTATGGTTTTACTCAAATTTTGAGTGGGAGCGCTCATTGGATGCAAAATTTAATTACTCATCCAAGGAGTACCCATGTTGCATACTTTCGATGCACCCTAATACACAAAAAATGAGAAATACATGAAAATATGTGATTACAATCACAATTTTCATGTATTTCTAATTTTTCTTTTAGTAGGGTCGATTGAAAGCATGCAAAATGGATACTTCTTGGATGAGGAATTAATTTTTTAATCCAATGAGTGCCCCCACTCGAAATTAGAGTAAAATCATAGGGAGATAAGTTGAAAAAACGAGCTAAAAAATAATAGTTTTTTATTTTATTTTTTATTTTTAATCTTTACCTTTTTACTCCAAAAATGGAGAATCATCCCCCATGGTTGAAATCATAAACTAAAATCCTATTGGTTCTTATAAATCTTATTTTGGTTGTACATTTTTGTTTTGAGGCACATTTTTCACCTAAAAATTTCTCTAATGGATGGAATCAACAAACGATACTTCAAAGTCTCATATTTTAAAACAGAAAATTGGTTTGTGTATGGAGATGTGCATGAAACAACAAAATAGCTTGGAGATAACTCAATTAATGATGTATAAGAAAATTTGGGAGAAGACCTACAAGATTGTAGAATAGGCATGGAAAACATTGCAGATGAATTGAAGCTTTTAGAGAATTGGTTGAACAATCCAACGACAAAGAGTCGAGTGAATTGCAGTAGTCTAGGAGATGATAAGGATGAGTTTCCCATGGAAAAATGCAACAACAAATATACAACAATGATGATGAGTTCCAGTAGAAAATGCAAAGGGTAGTGAAAGAAGTTCAGAGAAATTGTTATCTTTATGTGTTAGTGGAGGGCATTAGCAAATTTCAGATAGGAATTGTGTCAGTCAGAGGATAGGTTAGATATCAAAATAGAGAAAGTAAGGATGTTGATCTTGAAGAAGCCTCAACAAAAGAGGTATGCAAGGCAAAGGAGAATAAATGACAACATATTGTAGATGGTAGAGCAAGTTTTCATTGACAAAGGAGGAAGACTACAATAGGAGAATGTAATTTAGAAACAACATGACAAGAAGAAGGACCAACTACAACATGAAGTTTGGGATTGAGGAATATTCACTTCATCAACACATGGTCAGGAGACCATGAATATTTTTCACCTTGGTAGTCTGATTTAGGTGCATGGGCCAAGCACAAAATTGGATGAAGTCTGGACCAAAGCTTACTAATGTGATGGGATAGTCACATGGTATAGTGAGGGGAATTTTGTTAAGAAATTTAAATGTTTAATTTGGGAGTAAGTTTTGATTTTAGTCCTCTTGAGAATTTATTTTCAATTGTAAATAGTTTTCAGTTTCCCTTTTTTGTGGAGAAGGAGAAATGATTCACATTTTGTGACTCTTGGTTGTCATAGTTAGTTTCTTTGGGGAAAAATTAGAAAAGAGAGTTTGGGAAGTTCCTAAAGGGAGGAGAGGAGAAGCTCCAGAGTGAGGAGAAGAGAGAGGGAAAGAAGAGAGAAAATCATTCTTTCTCTGTCCAAAGACAGTCTGAGTTTGTAGACCTACCTGTACTTTCCGAAGGTATTTCTATGTGTGAGTGGCATAAATGAATAAAAAATTTGGAATGTAAGTTGTGTGCTTGCTAAATGGTTGAGATTGAATCAAATTAATATTATTAAAAAAATTGATCTCTACTTGTGAACTCAAGGTTTATATTCCTGTTAATTTGTTCATTTGAATATTGGTCATTCTGAGATCCTGTAATTTCTTGGACTGATTTACATTAAAAAAAAATTAAGCCCTATGGCTTCAAAAGTTGTGATAATCTATTTATCTTTTAGGAATCCTATTGCATCAGTCTTAAAGTATGTAGAAGGAATGTGTCGCTGTGTTCTGAAATAATGGTTACTGGGTATTTACATCATTTGAGTGCTATTACAGAGACAAAGTACCCTATTTGGAATTTTGCAATTAAAAACCCTCTTTGACTGTTTATTTGATAGGTAAATTTAGCATTGCAAACTCTGATGAAGGAAGATAGGTAAATTGTATATTTTGTTGAGGAGTCAGTAAGGGACGTGAATTTTACTCTGGAAGAGGATTCGAGTCATTTAATCTTCCCTGAAACCGCAATACAAAATTTTAACGGGCGATTTGAAATCATTTCGTAGTGACAAAACAATAAATTTGAAAACAAGTGCTAGGAAATCATTTCATAGCGACTAATAAAAAAATTTAAATTTGAAACACTGCATGTTAGTTTGAAATCACCTTTAGACCGTCTTCCATATTGCATAGTTGAGTGAGTATTTTTATCGTTTGGAATTGGATGTGTAAAGGGTTGAATCCTTTATTATATGAGTATAAACATGAAGTATTAAAACACTCAAACAAGCACTTAAATGAGTGTGTCAAAGCATTATTATATTGCATACATATTTTTTAAGTTGAAGCGTATGTAATTTAAAATATGGAATGAGGTGAGATTCTTGAAGGAGGGTGAGAAAAACATCTCTCATGTAATTTGTCATAATAAGTTCATATTATTATATTGAATGCAAAGGTTAAATGTTTCTTGAAATATTATTGAATTGAATGTAAATATAGAGTTATGTGTGGAGTAGATTTGGGATATTGGTGTTGGGGTGACTTGGATACCATCATCATTTTTGTCCTAAAACCCAAGGGCTATTCTGAACAGTCAATTGTAAGCACTGATAGTAAGCCACTAACCATGGTCCTTACTTTTATTTTATATATATATATATATATATATATTTAAGTGCATTATATTCACTTCCTTAAGGTATTTCTTGGTTAAAACCTTTACAATGAGAGGGTTTGTAGTACTTAACTATTCTCTCTCTAAACATCTAGGCTACTATACCAACCCAAGTTTCCTATATATAATATCAAAATTTATCCATCAAATTTTACCTTTCAACTGAACATTTAATAATCTTTAGCAGTGCACTTATTGGTCTTGTCGTCTTTTTGAAAAAAAAAGAAAATCCTGCACAAGTCATAGTTACCTGCAAACCCACAATGCACAAAAATTCTACATACATCTATGCACATATATACACACATAATTTATAGAATTTATATAAGTATTATTACTCATAGAACAAAAACAAGTTTCAGTTTCACTGTTTCTCTTTCTACTTTCTTGAGTTAGAGACTTATCTTAAAATTGCAAGGAAAATACCAAAGGTTTTTCTTGGACCACCCAATTGTAAACTAGAAGCTCACTAGCTAACCCCGAGCTAATTTCCTTTCCAGTCAGAATATCAGTGCCCCAATTAGGTTTTCTCGACAACCCTAAGAAACTTCCTACTTCTTTAAGGGTTTCACTAGTCTTTATCTCCTGCTGGTGTTTGGGTAGCTACTATCTTTTTCTCCCATAGTAACCCCACCCAAGAGAACCAGAATGATGGAATTTATCTCCAAATATTTCTTTCTTTACTGGAATTATCAGTAAATTTTATTTCTCACCCAAATTAAATGACATTTCTCTTCTTGATCCATTCCATTTTTTTGTTCTTTAAAGAGTGAACGGGCCAGGAATAAGGATATTTTCCACTTTCGTGATTTCTATTTTTGGGACATAACTAACTTTTCCAACTACTTTCTGATTGTTATGGAATTTTAACTCTCCAAGTACCCCTTGGCATATTCTCAAGAATATTATACAAATAATTTCCATTGCTTTTATTTCCAACTTAAACAAAACATTCTAATTTAATATTAACAAATAAATTCAAATACTTACTTTAACTATAATCCAAATTTAATCAATAGAATCTTAAGTCAAGTCATTGGGGATATTACACTTCTCCCCCTCTAGAAAGAAAATTGTCCTTAATGTTTTTTGTATTCCTTTCTTCTTTGGAATAGCCTTGGGAAAACCGCTTCTATTTCACTTTCCCATTCCCAAGTGGCCTCATATGGCCCAAAGTGCTCCCATTTCACTTTAAATTGTGGAATAACCTTTTTATGAAGAGTAATTTCTCTTTGATCTATTACAAGTTTAACCTGGAATTTTTCCTTCTGGCTCTACTTACACAACATTCTAATTAGTCACATGATTAGGGTTAGAAACATACTACCTTAATAAAAAAAACATTTTGCGCCCTAATATGAGCAGGTAAGGAAATGGAATTCCACTCTTCTTTGGAATGACATTGGGAGAAGTATTCATCACTTCTTCCTCATTTTCTAGGTGGCCACCTCAAGCTTAAAGCATTTCTATTACACTTTACTTCGGGGAAGGGATCAAATTCTTTTTTGTTGTTGGAGTAAATTCACTCATTTTCGACTTCTACATTCCATTTACAACATGTTCTCACCCATACTAAGTAGGCACCATCAATTTTTATTTATATGCCCAATCAAGGTTAGCAATATTCACTCAATAAGGGTTGTCAATGTGCACCATATCCCAATAAGGACTAGTAACCTTCACTCAAAAATAGTTAGCAATATTAATATAAGAACATCAGTAATAACAATTATAATATATATATATATATATATATATATATATATATATATATATATATATATATATATATATATATATATATATATTCTTAATTTACCCAATGGTTATGTCAAACAACATGGACCCCACCACATGGTCCCACTATAAATTCAGACCATGAAAATGCTAATTTTCCATTTGCACTATCTATATAGTGATAATAATAATTTAGATACCATTTACTTTTCTTGAATTTTATGATCAATTGCAACTAGTATCTTACCACACTAGGTAGCAACATTGTACTCTTATCTTTATTTTATTTTATTTTATTTCTATACCCTCCATCAGTTTGCACTGGAATTTGTTGTTGAGAGTTATATGTAATATCAGTATAGGTGTCGAGTTTCCTCCCCTTGCACTCATGTGCATATTAACTGCCTCATACACATTATGTTAGTATAGGTATCCTCATCAATTGACCACATCTTTTTCAAATTACTAACAATAAAGAGGATCAATAGCTCACCTAGTAAAAGCTAATTTTAGAGACCTCTCTTCATATATACATATCCATCACTTGGCCACATGATTTTTTCTTTTTCGTTGGGTTGTTCGAAGTTATAAATTCTTGTGATTCTGCTAGATTGCTAATCCATTTACTTAATCAACATTTATCCATTTATCTATTTCATCTATTAGAGCTAATCTAATCAAAGATTACTTTCTCTTTTTAGGGTCCATTACATTTATTTGAAATTATCTATTAATAAAGCCATGTGCACATAACACAATACCACAATACACATATGCAAATGACTTAAGTCTGTACATATTACCACATAGAATCTAGAGACCACACCGTCTCTATTCACATGACTAGGTCATACTACCTATTTTGCATTTCGATGATCACCATGTAAGAGTCTTGCTCAGTGGAAATTCCTTTTTTGTTAGCATTTTATTTTGTCATCTGTAAAAAGTAGCCTTCCTATTCCAATGAACCTTGACAATCATGTCATAATAATGGCATTTTCATCCATATATTTATATGTATTCTACATTATCATGTCTGCAATACATAAATACATGTACGAATAAAGTAAAGGTTAAGGGGATTCCTTTTTATGTCATTTCCATGGGTTCAATTAGCCTACTTGGTTGTCACATTACTATGTCCACTCCCAATTTTATCCTTAATCAGTTTAATCTTCCACATATTTGCAAGAAGCTATAATTTTATAAATCTCTTCCAACACCATATCCACGTGCATAATTACCTACTTCAATACACACCCCTTTCCTTGAAAAATATCATTGGCCATGCTTTGTTCCATCATTCTTTAAGTTGTTCCAATATTTGTAATAAAAAAGTTAGACTATAAGTTAATTCCCAATGTTCCTTAAATAGGATATCACACAAAATTTCTTGGGAATTTTCCAGATTTTTTTCTTTGTTTTTAGATAAGTATATGACTAGTTTTACACAATATTATCATTCTTGAAGACCAAACTTGCTCATGATAGTCATGGGGCATACTCACAATCATAAGTGAAAATATTTAGCATGCTCATACTTGAGTTATTCTACTATTTCAAGTTTTTCCTTGATGAGATATTTTGTATTCAATTCAGGTGTAACACAAGTTAACATTGGGTATCCTCTTTGTTTGCACTAGGATTTATTCTACATTATATAGAGTTCTCCACCCTATTTTCAACACTTTTTCATAGGTATTTACACTCCTATGAAGAATCTTGCATACCTTTTATTATGTGTTTATATTTTGAGCCAAAATATTCATATCAAAGGTTCCCAAACCTTCTTAGTCTTTATGGCATTAGTGCTTTCAACTGGGCTCTTGAACATATATGCAGGGATTCTTGTAATACATAATTATTTGCACACCATACATACATGTATAAATATGGAGTCAAAATTATTCCCTATCCAATAATACAATATACTTTTGGTTCTTATAGGACTATAAAAGTAATAACACTGAGTGTTACATATTTTCTTCCATATAATTTTTTATGTGATATGTTCAATTTCCAATTTTTTTGTGTTTTTTTTTTTAAATTTATTTTTCATGCATATATTATAATTGACCTGAGTGAGTCATTTTTAAATTACCAACAACATCCCTTCTCTATGCCAGACTACATTTTTTATCCACACTGTATAGTTTCCATGGAATTTACTGGATTTACTATATAAATTACATAGTCCATTTTCATACCTACTATCAAGAAATTATTTATAGTATTTCTTTCTTAGCATACTCATTTTTTCACATTCATATCCACATATCTTTTCCTTACCAATAATCATCATTTATATGCATAGGCTTGGAACTTGATGTCAGAGGGGCCACATACCACAAGTAAATTCCTTTTCCTTCTAGTTCTTTTACTATCTAATTCTAGTCTCCAGAGATACAATGGTGCATGTGTAATGTCATAGAGTGATTCCACTGTGGTTTACTAAAGATATCCCACTAACCTTACATCCATATGACAACACTTATTTTCCATATTCCCTATTATTAGCTTGACTCTTAGTAATGGTATTCTATACTTTTACAACTAACTATTTTTCCTCACCGAGATTACATAGGTATGATGTTTAGGTATATACAACGAAGTCAACAGTGATTTTTTTTCTTTCATAAGTATAAAAGTACCTTATGAATTATTAATAAATTGGTACCTGATTCTATGGTTAATTAAGTCTTACAACTATGTAAATTTTCAACTTTGCTTCAACCCTCTATTTTTTTTTATTCCATTAATCATGGAATCCACTACATGAAAAATGTAATTCTACTCATTAGGGGATTTTTGAGGTCTAAAATGGGCCTCCTAAGAAAAATGTACAATCAAAATAAACTTTATAAGAACCAATAGGATTCAAGACGATGATGTCAACGATGGGGGATGATTCACCATTTTTGGAGTAAAAAAGTAAAAATAATAAAATAACTTTTTCAACTTGTATTTTCAACTTATCTCCCTAAGGTTTTACTCCAATTTCAAGCAGGAGTACTCATTGGATGCAAAATTTAATTCCTCATCCAAGGAGTACCCATGTTGCATACTTTCGATGGCCCTGTTACACGAAAAATGGGAAATACATGAAAAAATGATGCATTCAACAAGTGTTTCCGCTCGAAATTTGAGTTAACCCATAGGGAGATAAGTTGAAAAATTAGTTTCTTATTTTTTCCCTCTAAAATTTGATGATGTAATCTAATCTTATTTTATTATTTCCACTATTATTTTATAATTTTCACCATTATTTTATAATTTCCTTAGGAGGCCCATTTTAGACCTCAAAATTCCCCTAATGATACTAATTTTGTTACCATGATTACATTTAAGGCAAAAATGAAGGTTCCCTTAGTACAAAAATCATTAGCAACATATACAGATGACAAAGATATTCAGGATGAGTGTGATAGCCAGTCTAATGGAAACCTACACCATAATTTCATACATAAGTTAGTGGAAGGGGCATACCATACCGCCATTAAAGAGTATACCATCTTTCTTTTCATCAACATGTTCATCAAGAAATCTTAGCTAGATATATATACTTGAATAGGTTCCTGGGTATGCACTGAGTAACCAATACTCAAATTTCTATACTAAGGAACTTGTGCATGACCCAAAGGGCTTGATATATATATATATATATATATATATGTATGTATTCTTTTACTACTAGTTATTTCCATCTTTCCAGTATTTTACTAATCCCTGCAATTATGTTGTATGAGATGACGCCTCATATCCTAAGTGCATCCAAGTATGCTCTCCCTCCTTGAAAGGTCTAACAAGTGTTGATGCCTTTATTATTTTTCTTACCTCTTAATCCAGTATGATATCAACACTATTTTTTTTATGTTTTCGACTATGGATTGGCTCTTAGGCATCAGAGTTGAGCCTATAGCTCTCATACCACTTGCCACACCCCCTTTCAATACACCAAAAAATAAAGAAATAATAGTGCATACAATTTTTCATTTTAGAAAATAAAGGCTTATAATTTGGAACCTATGCCACACACACCACTTCCATTTACCTTGACATTCTTCTAGAGTATGCATCATTCTAAACAAAAAATAAAAAATAAAGTTGTTTCATTCTCTTTGTTCTAGAGAGAACGTTATGACACTTCCCTTATTAATCCTTCCATATAAAATTTTGTTTTGTAACTTGTACCATATTAGTACTAATAGTTAATTATCTTACCTTAAATTAGAGACTACGCTCTAGCTTAATTCAATGGTAAAATTAACATACACATGCCCTTCTTAAGATGAACATACATGTTTGATTCTACAAATTACTCACTTATATTTAAATATTGGTATCATAAATGGGTTAGACCCCTCGTTCCTCAGTGTTACCTCATGTTGTCGATATACCCTTTGTACCCTATCAACTTGCTATGCACAACCTATATGGGATTATTCATGCATAAACATATATTATGGTTCATAAGATTTCCTATGATTCCTATGGTTTGTTTCTAAGTAATAACATATTTCATTAGAGTTTATATTTAAGAATTATAACACACTCTTGGCTTAGGTTCAAGGCCGGTCATTCTAGATCAACAGTGATTTGCCTCGAGCAGTGTCAAAAGAGAGAAATCATCTTACATTACTTAATTGTTATGATAAGTAGGATATGAGCCCTACATATGTCTAGGAGAAGATCTAACAGTCAATGTTAATGGGGTAAGAATATAGGCTAACCACCTCAAGGGTTGCTGCCTGACTTCGATCAGTAGATACTTCGGCCGAAAGGGTAGCTTTGCCATGAGCTTGCTCTAGGGATTTTCCATTTCTAGCTATCTCTGCATGGCGAATATGGTGAAGTATTAAATGTTGACAACATTTTTTCCTTAGGTATCTAAGTACAACCTCATTTCTTAATTCTCTTACATTCCCTTTTGTTATATATATCACTAAAGCTTTCTTACATGGTATTTTTTTGTCTCATTTTTTTTATTCCCCTCTCTCTATAGAGTAATGAGGGTTACTGTCCAAGGCAATGCAAAAGCTTGTCTCTTAATATATGTCAAGCTTAGTATTCTAGGTAAAGTTATTATGTCCCCCCTATTGATGGTTCGGTTGATGCATTAACAACGAATCCTTTCATTCTTTGCTAATTTAACATAGGGTTGTCATTCTTACTAGGGTTTGATAATGTAATAAGGAAAAACCAACACAAGCACTCATGCAAGGAATTTATTTTGACAAGAAACTTTTCTCGATTGTTTACCTTCTATTTTTGGATAACCATAGGAAAAGGTGAAATACCCTCCCAAGGCTTGTATTAGATATTATCTTAACATTTTGTTTTCCTTTCTTTTATGGTCCCATTGATGTAGGATGGTGAGAACTCGAGTAAAGGTTGCTCTATGAATCCCTCGTGTAAGTCTTGCAAGATACAACTTGAAGAGTTTTTACATTTCTTTTCTCCAAGTTCTAAGACTTTCCTTGCTCTCTATTATTCCCCTAGGACCCCGACAGTAGTTTGCAAAAGATATATATGTATATATATATCTTATGTTTTTAAGTGGTCTATAGCCTATGGTTGCACCCTTAAGGAGTTTCCTTTATTTTTCTTTCTTACGAAGGAACTTGAACTCCTATATTTTATATAATACCCACTAGAACCAAATTATATATATATATATATATATATATATATATATATATAATGTTAACTATGGACTAAGGGTTTAATGTGGTTGGTCATTGCTTTTTTTATTTCAACTTGTTATATGGAAGGGACCATCGATCATAATTCATCGTTCAATAATGCGTTTCCTTTCCATGCTTTTGATAGCTACCCATTTGGTACTTGAAATTTATTTATCAATCTAACCAAGAAGCCTATTGTGACTTGTATTGGGCTCGTTGAGGATTTTTCTTTCAGTTACTTGTTATGTCATTTTTGTCCTAAAATCAAAGGATTGTACTGAAGAGTGAGTCATAAGCGCTGACAGTAAGGCACTAACCCTGGTCCTTACTATTATTATATTTTTTTAAGTGCATTGAATTCACTTCGTTAAGGTATTTATTGGTAAAAGCCTTTACAACGAGAGGGTTTGCAGTACTTAACAGTTCTCCGTCTAAAAAACTAGGCTACTATACCAGCACGAGTTTCCTGTAAAATAATATAAAAATTTATCCATCAAAATTTTCCTTTCCACTGAACAATTAACAATCTTCAACAGTGCACTTATTGGTCTTCACAAGTCATAGGTACTTGCAAACCTGCAATACACATAACTTCTACTTACATCTATGTACATATATACACATAATTTAGAAAATTTATACCAGCATCATTACTCACAGAACAAAAATAAGTTTCAGTTTCACTGTTTCTCTTTGTACTTCTTGAGTTAGAGACTTATCTTAAAATTCCAGGAAAATGTCTTCTTTTTCTCGGACCACCCGACCATAAGCTAGCAACTCTCTAGATACCCTGAGATACTTTCCTTTCTTGTGAGAATAACATTGCTCCAATTAAGTTTTCTTGACAACCCTAAGCAATTTCCTACTTCTTTAAGGGTTTCACAAGTCTTTATCTCCCACTGGTGTTTTGGAAACTACTGCCTTTTCCCCAAGAGTAAAGGCACCCAAGAGAACCAAAACGATGGCATTTATCTCCAACCATTTCCTTCTTTTCTGTAATTCTCATTGAATTTCCTTTCTCTTCTAGATTAATGACTTTTCTCTCTAGTCATTTTCTTTTGGAGCCCTTCCTTTCTCTCTTTTTTTCCTTACACTATGAACGGGCCATGAATGAGGAAATTTTCCTCTTTTTTTATTTCTATTTTTAGGACATAATTGACTTTCGATCTACTTTCTGAATGTTAGGTAATTTTAAATCTCCATGTACCCCTTGTCATATTCTCAAGAATATTATACAAATAATTTCCATTGTTTTTCTTTCCAACTTAAACAAAAGATTCTAATTTAATAATAACAAATAAATTCAAATACTTACTTTAACTATAATCCAAATTTAACCAATAGGATCTTAAGTTTAGTCATTGGGGATATTACAAGCATAATATGAGATTTAATATTATTATTAAATCTATTATTAATATTAGGATTGAATATTAATATACTCTAATATTAATATTATTAAATTCAATATGATATTAAATTTAGTTACTTTGGATTAATATATTATTAACTTCAATTTAATATTTAATTTCTATATTGTAATATATATTAATATATTAGTATAGATATATATGGGAGGAAAGAACAAAGATATAGAGAGATAGAAGTGGAGAGAGAGAGAGGGAGTTTGAAGAGAGAGAGATGGAGTTGGAGGGGGAGAGAGCAGGAGGGAAGAAGAAATGTATAGAGAGGGAAAGGTGGAGAGAGAGAGGGAGGGAGTGATAAGGGAGAGATGGAGAGAGTGTGTGTATTTTTCGGAGGTGAGATAGAGAGACAAAGAGGGGGATATAGAGAGATGGGGAGAGTGGGGGGTATAGAGAAGGAGAGAGGGTGACAAATAGTGACAAAGTTGGAGAAAGAGAGAGAGAAAGATGGGGAGGAGAGACAAAGGGAGGTGAGGGAGAAAGGGAAAGAAAGAGTGAGTGTGAGAGAGAGAGCGAGAGAGAGAGAGAGAGAGAGAGAAACATAGAGAGAGAGAGAGATAGAAAGAGAGAGAGGAATGAAGGAGAGAGGGAGGGAGAGAGACATGGAGTTAGAGGGGGAGAGAGATGGAGGGACAAAGAAAGGTATAGAGAGAGAAACATGGAGGAAGAGAGAGAGGGAGTTACAAGGGAGAGATTGAGAGAGAGTGTGTATGTTTGGGGCTAAGATAGAGAGACAGAGAAGAAGACAAAGAGGGAGAGGGAGAGTGGGGGGTACAAATAAGGAGAGAGGGTGGGAGATAGTAACAAAATTAGAGGGCGAAGAGGGAGAGAGAGAGAGAGAGAGAGAGAGAGAGAGAGAGAGAGAGAGAGAGTATGTTTACGGGTGAGATAGAGAGACTGAGAAGGAGAGAAAAAGGGAGATAGAGATATATATGGAGGTGGGAGAGAGGGAAGAAGAAAGAGGTCGAGGGATGGAGGGAGGGAGAGATAGAGAGATATGGAGAGAGAGAGCATGTGTGTTTGGGGCTGTGAGATAGAGAGACAATGAAGGGAGATATAGATATAGATGGTAGGTGGAGAGAGAGGAAATAAGAGAGAGATATAAAGAGGGAGGGAAATTTGGAGAGAGAGAGATGGGGGAGAGAGATAAGAGTGAGATAGACACATAGATGGAGGAGAGAGATAGAGGGAAGGGGAAAGAGACACAGATAGAAAAATACATATATTATATAGTAATGTATAACATTGAACATTATTAACCATAGAGGAAGAGGATTTAAGGCTTTTATAAAAGGTAATAGAAGTTGGATTTAAAAGGTTGTAAATATTATGGTTTTTCATTGAAACAAATGCATTGATTTTGGTGTAGATATTGATTCCTAATCCTATTTTATTGATTGCACTAGATGAATTTATTTCGGTGTGGTTGTGACTTCTAATATTATTTGATTTGCTTGCAATATATGCATTGATTTTGGTGTAGATGTTAATATCTAATCCTATTTGATTGCTTGCACTAGATGCATTGATTTCATTGTATATTTTGATATCTAATCCTATTTAATTACTTGCACTAGATGCATTGATTTCAGTGTAGATGTTAATATTTAATATTATTTAATTACTTGCACTAGATGTATTGATTTTAGTGTAGCTGTTGTTCTCTGATTTGATGTAAGTAAATATATTTTGTACATTAATTTCAAAGTAACTAGATTAATAGTGTGCATTGATTTGAGTGTAAGCACAAAATAATTATTGACAAATTACATTTATTTATGTGTTATAGTAACCAACCATACATAAACACTTGAAGTTTCATCTTAAATGAAATGTTCACTTACCTAAAATGTTTTCTTTTTAAAACTATAAACTATTTGTAATTGAATTCATTCTTATTATTCCCATTTTCCATCATTCAACATTATTAGTCACATTGCATTCAAACGAGGTAACAAGAAAAAAAACTACCACTGAAACTTGGTGTTTAACACTCCATAAGTCACAATGATTGACTTTGGAGAACGATACTATTAATATTGAAGAGGAAGACAAGTAAGGTATGACGTTTACTACAATAACTCGAGTTAAATATTTGAATGGTCTATGGTTTCAACCACCCTTTTCATATGATCGATTTGCAAAGATGAAAAAACTAACAGGTATGAAAATAATAACAGTAGAAGAAAATAGTTTGAGATTGATCATAATGAAGGCTATTTGTAATTAACTACATTCTTATTATTAAGATTTTCTAACATTCAATACTATTATATTGTCACTTTGCATTGGAATTTTTTATTTCATCATTCAAGTTATTAAGAGTCTCTATTAACAAACTGAGGTAATTGAGAAAATTTAAAATTAAAATGACTAGATTATCTTAGTTATATTTAGAATATAATTTAAAATGGTTAGAATAATTAGATGTTCAACAAATTTTGTGTAACCATTCACAACTGAAAATTTTGTGTAACCATGCACAACTGTGATATGAAATGGGGTACTAAAGGCTTCTTGTCAAGCTTACAAGAACCTCTCCCACTCCAAATCTTATATATTCCCAAGATCTATGCTTATAATTGATAAATGTGGAATTAAAAGAACTTGAAATAGGTGTATGCTTGTGTTTTTCCTTAATTGTTTATGTGTTTTGAGTTCATTTGCTTATGCTGAAATAAAACTCAGGTAACAGTAAATAAAAGCAGCAAATAAGCAAACACATGAGACAACAACGTAATATGGAGTTCACCCTGATATCTTGGGCTACATCTCCTTGAGCTTTAGTCAACTCGATTAGGATTTTTGGGATTATGGCTGAATTCGTTTACAAGCTACATGCTCAACTCCATTGGTTTACAAATAAACCTTTGGGTTTATAATACCATCTTATCTCGCTGGATGTCCTTTAGTTATAGACAGATCTAGGCTTCTTTGGACTTGACTGCTTCAGTCAGTGCTCTCAGCTTCTTGAGCTTCTGGCCTCTCTGACTCCCTCAAAATTCTATATTGTCTCTAGAATCCTTCTTCTGTCTTCAGTACAACAGTCACCAGCAATAACTTGATCATTCCGATCTCTTTGTTGTTCTGACTTCATTACAACTTCATGCCTTGTAGAAGTCTCTTTGAGCTCTCTGGCTCTACGGCTCTAGCTCTTTAGCTAACTGGCTATGGCTCTCAACTCTTTGGCTCATCTGGCTCTAGCTCTCTTAGCTATCTGGCTCTTTCTGTTTGGCTCTGCCTCCAACCTCTGGTGGCTCTGCCTCTACTCAGCCCTCTGGCTCTGAAGCTCTTAGGCTTTCTGGCTCTCGGTGCTCAAGTTCTCGGGCTCTCTGTCCCTTTCGTGTTTCGCTCGACCTCCAAGCAACTCTTGGCAACCTTCAGCAGCTCTGTCAATTGAGCTCTCGGTGTATTTGTGACGCATCCCTCCGGCTCTGCGGCTTCCCGTCCATTTCTCTGTGTGTAATCATTCCTCTGTCTCTTTGACTGGTCCTTTGGCTATCTGGCTCTATGGCTCTGTGACTAACCATCTGGCTTTGTGTTTCTCTATGTATAACACATTCCTGTTACAACGCATCATTGTTACAAAATGCCCGCTTACAGCGTGGCACATTGATTTTAGAACAGGGACAGTTACAAAGGAATCGGAGGACTCTTTCCAGGACAAAATCCGTGAAATAACCATATTTCCAATACATAGAGAATATACATGGAAATACATTATCGAGCGCAAAAACTGGACTTCAATTGGAATGCAACCGCATCTATAATCCCTTTCGGGTCCGTGCTTTATCACATGGCGTAGGCCAAAACAACCCAATACACGGGAAATACATAGAAATCCCGTAATTCTGATTTCAAAATTTATGAAATCGCATCCATAATTCTTATCGGGTACGCCCCCTGATCGCAAATCCCAATCGCATATGTCAACAACCCTTTATGTCGGGATTCACCGGTCACCGATAGTCGATCGCTGATATCGGCACATCGCATATCACTATCGGAATGGACCGGGGGTTCTTTCCATATACCATGGAACATTGCGATGCGATTTCATATCACCGACGCCGATCTGCTGATCCGATCATCGCAATCGAAAGTTGGCATTGTCGCATATCCGCACCATCACTAATCGCATATCGGCATATCGCAGTGCTATGGGTCCTTCCCTTTTGGGTGTGCCGATCGCCGATCCGCCGATTGCAATCGCAATCTCTAATCGCCTCACCTGGGGTTCCGACATTACATGTAGGCCTACCTCTGATGCGATATATCAGAGATCACTAATCGGCGGTCTGTCCAGCCTTTGGTCTAAGTCCATCATTTTAATCCTTCCGATGTGATTTTTCCATATAAGGCCTTAAGCCCATTTTTATAAGAATTTGCCTCTTTTTCAAAGGGCAATGGGCAAACTTCGTTTTGCAATAACTCCATCATCCGAAGTCCATTTTATCCCATTCAAATTGCATTACATTCAGATTGAAGAGATCTATGCAATGGGATTATTTCCAAGAGCATCCCTTGACTTTCATTTTCCTCTGTGAGGAACATTTCTAAACTTAGAAGTCCATTCTAGATCCATTTTGGATCACACCTTCCCACTAAAAGGAACTTTTGGTCTCCAAAAGTCTGATATACTGATCTGAACAGTAGCTGAGAGTACATCACCCTCTTCTTTCAGCCTTCATACACTTGCCTGCATGGTTAGTGCCTTTGAACCAAAGCCTTTGACCACTTTCCTTCCTGGATGTACTGGTCCTCCTGGGAAGAACTGTCTTCCTCCTTGACTTTATGCAAAACTCCTGCTAAGAAGGTCACAGAAGGTAGTTTGAACTTCTCTGCCTTGATCATTGATCCAAGGTGGCTCAAACCAATGTGAAGTTACATCTGCTTCACAAAATTTTCATTTATACATGTTTAACATACTGTCAACAACAACTGTTAACAACAACAGGATTATAGACAACAACTGGATGGCCTAAAATCCTGCTTCAACTAAAGAAACCGATTCCACATCTTGTGAATACCTCCATGTCTTTACATCTGCATACAAGTGATTGACTAGATAACAAGCCAATAAAACATGCCTTTAAAACAATTGACCCTTCAAGTCAAGCATGTAGCAAAGATCTCAAGGATTCTTTTCAAAAGATGAAACACTTCATCATGATCTCCATCTTAGAGACCAAATCAACTTTTCCCAAGTCAATATTGCATTACATGCATGTTTACAACAAAGTAATCAACCCTTCAAGTTAATCACACATACATGTTTAAATACAAGGAAATCATCAACATCCCTGTGTTCATGCACATCATTCTCATGCATGCATTTCATCCTTCAACTTTCGTTAAGTACACTATACTTTCGAAGCTGAAATGAATATAATGTTGCAGCAATAAAGTGGGTCTCCTACTCAACTTTTTCCATTCACCTTCTTGGTAAAATCCTGCAACTTGCATTCTACTAGCAAATAGATGCAACTTAATATAATGCATTTAAAAAAAGACATGCAACCTTAATTGGATAAGAATTCTAACCATTTCTTACCAATCTATTTCAAAGGTAGGACCTTTGTCTGCACATCAACATCAACATGTGAATCATCTTGAAACACATCATTCATGGAAACTTCCTTTCCATTTCTGCCATTTTCTCTTTCCACCTTCAAGTTTCGTGGAAGCAGTGTGGGATTCAAAGTCCAACATTTTGCAGCAATATGTCCTTGCTTATGGCAGTAAGTGCAACACATGTGCATCCTCTTGACAATATGGTTTGCCTTGTCTAATGGACCTTTGGCTTCTTGCTTCTTTCCTTCAAAAGTTTCCTATATGTGGCCATTCTCTTCCAACATCTAGAAACATTATGGTTATCCAAACCACAAAAGGAACATGCAATTCTTTTCCCATGCTTATATGGAAATTTACCATGCTGAACATAATCAAAAGGAATATGGTTAGAACCAGATTTATACCTTTCTCTTTCACCTTTATTGCCTTCATGAGGGGTGAACTGAATAAAGAAGTAGCTCCCTTTGGAACACCATCAACCTCTTCAATGGTTTCAGAGTTTCCACAACTCTCTAGTTCTAGTGTATGCAGATATACACCTTCTTTCTGCAAAGTATGCTTCACACTATTGCATTCCCTAAGAATACAATCTTCACACTCTTGAGGTAGAAGACCTGCAATGAAACTCCTTCTTGGAACTGTTTCAATGGCCTTCATGGCAGCTTTGGAACTTTCTCCATAAGATTGTCCATAGCCAAGACCCAAATACTTAGGCCTTTCCTCAATCATTATGGTTCAACAATACCCTCTGCATGTTTTCCCAAGCCTTTTCCTTCATAGCCCATCTTGGACATTAACTTGGAACCTATGCCTCTGGTATGTTTTTCAAAAGAACCAATATAAACATTCTTAGAAGAATTTGAAGACAAACATGAATTGTTTACCTCTTCTTCAAGCTGATACTTGACTAAGGCTTCCTTTGCAACAAAGAGCTATGTCTCCAACTCATGCATCCTTTCCAGGTTCATATTTGCAATATGAAGTTGTCTCTCCATTTCCTGCAATTTGTCAGAAAGCAACTGCTGCTCTTCCTTCATGGAATTCAACTGCTCTCGAAGTATGATGCTCTTCCTTCCATCCTCATACATTTCTCTCACCATATCCATCATGATGAAAATTTTTTGCTTCATGTCTTCATCAAAGACTCTTGTGGAGAAAGAAGAATTTGAGGACTCACTTGTAGAAGTAGTCATTATCAAAATGAACAAAAGAACTTCAAACAAGATTAACAAAGAGCTTATTCAAGCAACATTTTTCAACAAACCTCTTGTGCTTCAAGGATTTCTTTGAGGTCCTTCGGGATAAGAAGAATGCCTTTAGCCCTTCTTCCTTCTTGTCCTCTCTTGGACTTAGCTAACAACAGCTTTCCCTGAACCTTTGCAAACTCAAACAACAATCAGTTTACAAACAATCAAACAACTAAATTCTTTCTACTGTTTGAACACCTTTCAAGTCAAATAAGCATATAGATTGCTTTTTCAATCAAGCATCCTGATCTGATATCACCTACATCATGATACCATCTGCTCTGGTATAACTTACTCTGATATAACCTTCTTTGAAGGTGGGGTTAATCAACCTGATGCTCTGATATAATCGCTCTAATACCACCTAATCTGAAATGGGGCACTAAAGGTTTCTTGTCAAGCTTACAAGAACCTCTCCCACTCCAAAACTTATATATTCCCAAGATCTATGCTTATAATTGATAAATGCGGAATTAAAAGAACTTGAAATAGGTGAATGCTTGTGTTTGTCCTTAACTGTTTATGTGTTTTGAGTTCATTTGCTTATGTTGGAATAAAACTTAGATAAAAGTAAATAAAAGCAGCAAATAAGCAAAAACATGAGACAATAATGTAATATGGAGTTCACCCTGATATCTTGGGATACATCTCCTTGAGCTCTAGTTAACTCGACTAGGCTCTTTGGGATTATGGCTGAATTCTTTTACAAGCTCCATGCTCAACTCCATTGGTTTACAACTGAACCTATGGGTTTAGAATACCATCTTATCCCGCTCGCTGTCCTTTAGTTGTAGACAAATCTAGGCTTCTCTGGACTTGATTCCTTCTGTCAGTGCTCTAAGATTCTTGAGCTTCTAGCCTCTCTGACTCCCTCAGAATTCTGTATTGTCTTTGGAATCCTTCTTCTATCTTCAGTACAATAGTCACCAGTAACAACTTGATCATTCTGATCTCTTTGATGTTCTAACTTCATTACAACTTCATGTCTTATAGAAGTTTGTTTGAGCTCTTTGGCTCTGCGGCTCTAGCTCTCTAGCTAACTGGCTCTGGCTCTCAGCTCTCTGGCTCATCTGGCTCTGGCTCTGGCTCTCTTAGCTATTTGGCTTTGTCCGTTTGGCTCTGCCTCCAACCTCTGATGGCTCTGCCTCTACTTCGCCCTCTGGCTTTGAAGCTCTCAGGCTTTTTGGCTCTCGACGCTCAAGTTCTCGGGCTCTCTGTCCCTTTCGTGTTTCGCTCGACCTCCAAGCGACTCTCGGAAACCTTCAGCAGCTCTATCAATTGAGCTCTTGGTGTATTTGTGAGGCATCCCTCCAGCTCTGCAGCTTCCCATCCATTTCTCTGTGTGTAATCATTCCTTTGTCTCTTCGACTGGTCCTCTGGCTCTCTGGCTCTGCCACTGGTCATTTGGCTCTATGGCTCTATGGCTCTCTGCGTATAACACATTCTTGTTACAACGCATCATTGTTACAAAACGCCCGCTTACAGTGTGGCACAATGATTTTAGAATAGGGACAGTTACAAAGGAATCGACGACCTCTTTCTAAGACAAAATCCGTGAAATAACCATATTTCTAATACACAGAGAATATACACTATCAGGCGCAAAAATCGGACTTCAACTGGAATGCAACCGCATCTATAATCCCTTTCAGGTCCGCACTTTATCGCATATCGCTATCGCATGGCGTAGGCCAAAACAACCCAATACATGGGAAATACATAGAAATCCCATAATTCTGGATTTCAAAATTTATGAAATCGCATCCATAATTCTTATCGGGTCCACGCCTTGATCGCAAATCGCAATCACATATGTCAACGGTCGTTTACGTCGGGATTTGCTGGTCGCCAACCACTGATATCCGCTCATCGCATACCGCTATTGGAATGGCCCGGGGGTTCTTTCCATATACCATGGAACATTGTGATGCGATTTCATGTCGCCGACGCCGATTCGCCGATCCACTCTTCGTAATTTCAAGTCGGCACTGTCACATTTCAGCGCCATCACTGATCGCATATCAGCATATTGCAGTGCTACGGGTCCTTCCCTTTTGGGTGTGCCGATCGGCCAATCGCAATCGCTAATCGCCTCACCCGAGGTTCCGACATCGCATTAGGCCTACCTCTGATGCGATATACGGAGATCGTTGATCGGGGGTCCGTCTGGCCTTTGGTCTATGTTCGCCCTTTTAAACCTTCCAATGCGATTTTTCCATATACGGCCTTAAGCCCATTTTTATAAGAATTTGCCTCATTTTCAAAAGACAATGGGCAAACTTCTTTCTGCAATAACTCCATCATCCGAAGTCCATTTTAGCCCATTCAAATTCCATTAGATTCAGATTGAAGAGATCTATGCAATGGGAGTATTTCCAAGAGTATCCATTGACTTTCATTTTCCTCTATGAGGAACATTTTTAGACTTAGAATTCTATTCTAGATCCATTTTGGATCACTAGCCTTGATCTATCTTAACCCCAAATCTATCAAACACTGAGAGGGATGAGATCTCTCGAGGTACAAACCTTTTCTCATGTTTTGCACTAGAAAAATGGTTTCCACCTCAATAAATTCAATCCCTCTCAATATTTAATGAATCCAAAATTAAGATAGATTATATTTAATAAAACAATATTTAATGATTTTTTCCATAAATTTCATAGAGACAAAAATTAAAAAATTATTTTTAATTATAATTTCAATTGTAATAAAATAAGATAATATCCGCAACAAAATTATCATATATATAATATAAATCCTCAACTTAATTCTCAAAATAAGAAAATAAAGAAAGAATGTAAAATAAAAAAAAAAACAAACAAAATACTAAACAAAGACTCTTTGATTAAAGTTAACCCCTCCCTTACCCTATCCTACCTCCCTTTTGCTTCAGCCCCATCAAAAGAAGCCTTCGAATTAAAATATGGTTAATCGTTATTCATTATTTTAGACATTATTATTAACACATTGCTAACTTTGTCATCATGTCATGTGTTACATACATTATTGGTTCGAAAGCGAAAGTATGATAATAGTCTTTACACTCATAGGTGGTGTTTACATAAGTCTTTTCGGATACATACGATAAAATTGGAACGACTTAAAGAAGAGAAGCCCTTCCCAAAGGATGACATGCACAAATAGAGAAATGGTCCAAATTTTTAACATATCCCTTGTTATCTAATCCAATTAGTTACTAGGTTTTCACCAGACGACCAGGTTCAAATCCCGGTAACGGAAAGAGCATGGAGAGGATTGCACAAATAGAGATGAGGTAAGATTGATATTGTTTAATACCAAGGTTCAAATTGCAGTAACTAGATTGTTATTCTTATAAAACGGTGGTGTTTGCGGTGCGTTGAAAATGAAATAAAACAATGTTAGAGACTCTTGACAATTATATATATATATATATATCCCTGCAACATCATGCCACAGAGACGTGGATGGTAATAAAGGAAACTCGTGATTTATTTTAACAAGGCCAAACAATTGACTCGAGGAACACGCGTTAAAAATTGCTTTCGTGAAATTTTAAAGCGGCACCCTATGTGGAGATAAGATTTCAACCCTCGGAATTATGCATATTATCCACGCATGGCGTGTAAAGATTCAATTCAGTTCACATTTAAACCATTGCTAACTTTTTTCCATGGCTATGTTTAATTAGATCAGGTTAGTACCAATGTTAAATGAATAACTATTCTGTTAAGCTCGATATTGAATAGAAAGTTGATATTGACTCAATATTAAATAAAATAATCTTAGGCCAACAGAGCCTGAGAGTCTCAATATTAGTTTAAAATAAAATTGTTGATCAATAAAACGCTATCGCCAAAATCCAATGAAACAAAATAAAAGATAATTCGCCAAAATCCAATGAAACAAAAAAAAGATAATATTGAAATTTATTTCACATCCAATGATTGGTTAATATCTGGTGTCATAGCCAACTGTTGTTATCAGATGGTCATTGCGCCATCCTTTGCTCCGACAAGCCTGCTTTATTTTGAAGGCTGATTACCACTTACATTGCTTTATTTTTGAAGGTGGCTTGTCACTGACTGGCATCTTTATCTTATCTTGATTATTGATTATAAATATTTTTGTAATTATAGGCGCGGTCAATTATTTGACGGAGCCTATGTCAGTGTGATTGGAATACTTTGCGAATTATTTGACTGAGCCTATGTCAGTTTGATTGGAATACTTTGCGAATCAGTAATCAAGATAAATTTAGAGATAACTCACACCGTAATTCGTTGTAATTTTGTCATTCAGTTAAATTTGGAGAAAAAAATTAAGAAAAATAGAGCAAAATCTAGATTCCAGCAACTTATTCAATCAATATGAAAATCAGACAAGCTTATGTAACTTTGTCATTTATTCCTTTAAAAATAGAACAAAATCTAGACTCCAGCAACTTATTCAATCAATAGAGTACATTTAAATAGTGACAAATAAATATGTATTGGAAGAATAAGAATATGATAATTAATACAAATGGTCCTGAGATAAAAATAGAAATGGCAGTGCGAGAATGAAATCCGTGTCCAGTATCCTTCTAAGAATGTCAAGCTCGAAATCCAAGCGGGAGAATGAATGTTAAGTATTAGGCGCCAATGTTTCAGTATGGTTTCGCTCCAACATAGTTTCCAGGAGAGTAGTAATTGCATGTGATGAGTGTGTCACCACTGTTACATTTGATGATGGCACATCCGACGTTAGTTGTCGTTCTCACAATCTTAGTGTAGTGCGTGCAGTCCTGGCCAGAGCTGCAACTATTATTTGCATAATTATACCACTTTTTCATCCACCCATGCACCCACGGCCCTTGTAGCGTTCCAACCTCTGCCACTCCCCCAGAATATGTTCTCTCCGAATGGACCCTCGGAATGCTGAAGGAGGCAATCTCCCCTTCGTAACTGAGGGCATAAGTTGCAAGCTTGACATCCCATTTCAGTGGAGGGACTCTCACTTGTTTTCTCGCCTCGTTCCACGGAACCAAAAATCATTGAATAGGTTCACTAATGTTCCCACCTGCTTTCGCAACAATTTGTAGGTTGCAGATTGCAACGATCAAGGAAGCTGTTGAAATTGTAATTTCAACTGAAACTTCATTTTATTTGCGATGCGATCCATCGCAGATCGCAAATTCAAACTTCTGTGCGTTAAGTCCTCCGGAATGATGCGATGCGATCCGATCGCATATCGCAGATCGCATCATATGTGTGTGCCCCAAATTTTGGGTTCCGACCAAATGGGATTCTGCGATGCGATTTAAATGAAGTCAATGGGTGAAGTATGGGCCAGCATTAAATGAAATTTTACGTGAAGTAAAAGTTTTACTTTACCGCCAGTAAGTGTCAGTAAAACAGTAAATGCAATTTACTGTGGTTGGTAAGTTTTGGTGAAGTTTTTAATTTTATTTCAGCGGGAGTATGGGCTCAAGTAATAGTTGGTAAATGCATTCAATTTTTTTTCTTTTACGGAAGCATGGTCAGTGAAAACGTGAAGTAATTTCCTTTTGTTGTCATATATATTATGTAATGTTTTTTTTTGGGTATGTAGAAGAGGAATGGTAATGCACAGCAGTGCGAAGTAATGAAATTGAAGAGTGAGGCACAACAGTGCGATGTATTGTAACCCACGCAGCAGCGTGAAGAAAATCTGTATAATTTCCACACAGCAGTGAAAGTAATTTTTCTGTAGTTGAAGTCTGTTTTTACAGCAGTGAATGTAGAAGAGATTCTTACACACAGCAGTGTAAAATCTCAGGAGAAGACTGAGTAATTTTTTTTAAATGTTCTCGGTGAATCCCTCTGAGAGAGAGGAAGAAGGTTGTAACAGCAGTTGCTTTTATTAATGAATAGAAATGTGTGGTGTGTGAAAACTCTGTATGCTGCAAATAATTTGTTTTTGTTTCCGCTGTGTTAAAGATCCTGTGTGTTTGAAACAGAGCATTGTCTCTGTGTTCTGTGATTTTGTTTTTGGGATTTTGACAGAAAAATCCCCAACAGTGGTATCAGAGCTAGTCTAGGCTCTTTGAAGTGTTCAAAGGAGTTGAAGGAAGGATTCTTATTGCAGCAACTTCTCCAGCAGTGTGAAGACTCAGGCAAAAGAATCCAAGGTATTTTTCAAGTTTTTTTTTGTGTGTTGCTGTTGAAGACAGTCTGTTATTTTAAATACACAGTGAAGTATTTGAAGCATAGTTAAGAGTGCAAAAATGGCTGGAACCAGCACCAGCAATAACATGGGTATGCAGCTCCCACTATTTGATGGTAAAAACTATGACTATTGGGCAATAACAATGAAAGCCTTGTTCGCTTCCCAAGACTTATGGGAAATAGTTGAAGATGGTTTTGAACAACCAGCAGATGAAAATGAATTTAATGCATTAACTCAAGGAGAGAAGGATCTGTTAAAGAGCCACAAGAAGAAGGACTCAAAAGCCCTTTTCTTCTTGTATCAGGCAGTGCATGGAAGCGTGTTTCCAAGGTTAGCAGCAGCTAAGACATCCAAAGATGCATGGAAAACTCTCAAGACAGCCTATCAAGGCATGGAGAAAGTGAAGACAGCAAAGCTACAGTTGCTGAGGAAAGATTTTGAGAATCTGAACATGAAGGAGTCAGACAATATTGACTCATTCTTCACTCAAGTAATTGGCCTGGTCACACAAATAAGATCTCATGGAGAGTTACTTGAAGAAAGGAGGATTGTGGAGAAACTATTGAGGTGCCTACCCTCAAGGTTTCATGTGATTGTCACCACCATACAAGACACAAAAGATCTCTCAAACTTTTCAGTTGATGAACTTCATGCATCACTGATTACACATGAGCAGAGGTTGAGTATAAATGAAAACTCATCTCTAGAGCAAGCCTTCAAGACCCAGTTGTCCTTTGGAAGAGGAAGAGGTCAAGGCAGAGGAAACAAGAGAGGAAGAGGCAGAAGCCAGAACAGAGGCGGAAGGAACAGTCCAGCGAATGCTCAAGGAAGAGGCAGCAATCCAAATCAGAACCAAGGTCAAGGCAGCAGCCAACAAAGTGGACAACATCATGCTCAAGGACAAAGGTATGAAAAATCCAATGTCCAATTTTATTATTGTAAAAAATATGGGCATTATGCCAGTGAATGTAGAAAGAAGCAACATGATGTGAGTAATAGCTCCAGTGCAAATATTACTAGAGAAAATGTCAGCCAAGATAATGTTTTGTTAGCTTGTAACATGGCTGAAACAAATAGTGAAGATATATGGTTTCTAGACTCCGGTTGCAGCAACCATATGACAGGAAACATAGCCCTGTTTTCTGCTTTAGATCAAAGTGTGAAGTCACAAGTCACACTTGGGACTGATAGCAAAATTTCTGTTATGGGTAAAGGAGAAGTTAAAATATTTACAAAGCAAGGTGAAAAGAAAACCATAGCAGATCTCTATTATGTTCCTGGAATGAGATGTAACCTCTTGAGTATTGGACAACTTGTTCAAAAGGGTTACAATGTTTTCTTTGAGAATGATGTATGCACTATCATGGATATTCCACCCAACAAGCGATGCATTGCTGAAGTGAGGATGACGAGGAACAGAATGTTCCCTCTCAGAATAAGAGCAGATTTGAAAAACAAAGATGCAATGGCAGCAGTTACCCAAGAGGCTTTCCAAAGCCAACCAAAAGATGAAAATTGGTTGTGGCATTTGAGATTTGGACATCTCAACTTTGGAGGTCTTAACTTGTTGAGCAGAAAAGGAATGGTAAGGGGATTACCATTGATAGAGAAACCAGACAGCCTTTATGAAGGCTGCATATTGGGAAAACAACACAGAGAAAGTTTTCCAAGCGGGAAAAGCATAAGGGCAAAAGCACCCTTAGAGATTGTCCACTCAGATTTATGTGGACCGATGCAAAATCAATCTTTAGCAGGCAGCCAATATTTTCTAACATTTATTGATGATTTTACAAGAAAGACTTGGGTTTATTTCTTGAAGAACAAATCAGAAGTGTTTGAAAATTTTCGAAATTTCAAAGCACTTGTGGAAAATCAAAGTGGGCTGCGTATCAAAGTTTTGAGAACTGACAGAGGAGGTGAGTATATCTCCAAAGAATTTTTATGTTTTTGCAAAGAAAATGGAATTCACAAGCAATTTACAGCAAAGTACACCCCACAACAAAATCAAATTGCTGAAAGGAAGAACAGAACCATTATGGATATGGCGAGGAGCATGTTGAAGGCAAAGCATTTGCCAAATGATTATTGGGCTGAAGCCGTAAACTGTGCTGTATATATCTTGAACAGGTGTCCTACAAAAGCTGTGATGAACAAAGTGCCAGAAGAGACATGGAGTGGGAGAAAGCAAGGAGTCACCCACATGAAAATTTTTGGATGTGTGGCCTATGCACACATTCCAGATCAGCTAAGGAGGAAGTTGGACAGCAAAGGGGAGAAATGTATCTTCATCGGATACAGTGAGGAATCCAAAGCTTACAGGTTGTATATCCCATCCACCAAGAAATTCTTTGTGAGCAGAGATGTTCAGTTCATTGAGGAGGAAGCTTGGGATGGAAGCATAGAGAAAACAGTTAATGTTAAAAACTGTTTGTCTCATGATGAAGATGATGAGGAGATGGCAGAAATACATCCCCAAATAGCAGCGCCAACACAAGGACAACAAGGAACACCTTTGAGGAGAAATGAGAGTGCTTCTCCAAGCACACCACAAGGAGGAAATTCAAGTGCATCTTCAAGCACTTGCACACCAAATGAAAGAGGTAAGAAGTTTAGAAATTTAAGTGACATTTATAATGAAGGAATGAATTCCTTATTTGCCTTGTATTGTCATGTTGATGATCCTATTCATTTCGAAGATGCTATTAAAGATAAGAAATGGATAGAAGCTATGGATGAGGAGATGAATGCCATAGAAAGAAACAAGACATGGGATTTGGTTGAGCTACCAAAAGGCAAAGAAGTCATTGGAGTCAAATGGGTCTATAAGACCAAGTGCAATGCTGAAGGCAAAATTGAAAGACACAAGGCAAGGCTGGTTGTCAAGGGATACAAGCAGCAATATGGGAGAGACTATGAGGAAACTTTCGCACCGGTTGCAAGAATGGAAACCGTAAGAGCAGTGCTGTCCATAGCAGCACAAAACAAATGGAAAGTCTACCAAATGGATGTGAAGTCGGCATTCCTAAATGGAGTGTTAAAGGAGGAGGTTTACAATGAACAACCACTAGGCTATGAGAAGAAAGGCCAAGAGCACAAAGTGTGCAGATTGAAGAAAGCTTTTTATGGGCTGAAGCAAGCGCCAAGAGCGTGGTACAGTAGAATAGACTCCTATCTACTGGAAAATGAATTTGACAAATGTGAGGGAGAACCCACAGTCTACATCAAAGAAAAGGATGGCAAGATTTTAATTGTTGTCTTGTATGTTGATGATGTTATTTTTACAGGTAATGATGACTACCTCATTGAAAACTTCAAATCAGTCATGAAAGAGGAATTTGAGATGACTGACATGGGTTTGCTGAGATACTTCTTAGGAATAGAAGTAGATCAAAATGAAAATGGAATTTTTATCTCTCAAGCAAGATATGTAAATGAAGTATTGAGCAGATTTAATATGCAAGAATGCAAAGCAGCAAACACTCCCACGGTAATGGGATTAAAACTCAGCAAGGAGGACAGCAGCAAGGATTTTGATCCTAGCTTGTACAAGAGCATAGTTGGCAGCCTTATGTATTTAACTGCAACTAGGCCGGATATAATGCATGCTGTTAGTTTGATTTCCAGATTCATGGAGAGGCCAAAAGAGGCACATTGGCAGGCAGCAAAAAGAATTTTAAGGTATGTCAAAGGTACCAAGAGGTTTGGAATTTTATACAACGTCTCAGAACATTCAGATTTAATTGGATACACAGATAGCGATTGGGCTGGAAGTGTGGATGATCGGAAAAGCACATCCGGTTACGTTTTTCACATGGGTTCAGGAGCCATTTCATGGGCTTCCAAGAAACAGCCAATTGTGGCGTTGTCTACAGCAGAAGCAGAGTACGTGGCAGCTACAGCAGCAGCATGTCGAGCAGTTTGGATGAGAAGAATGTTGAGGAGCTTAGGCCAAGAGCAAGCTACAGCAACAGTGATTTTCTGTGACAATAGCTCAACTATTGCGTTGTCAAAGAATTCTGTGTTTCACAAGCGAACGAAACACATTGATACAAGGTTCCATTACATCAGAGAATTGGTGAACAATGGAGAAATTGTTTTACAACATTGCAGCACTCAGGAACAGGTTGCGGATATTCTGACCAAGCCACTGGATCAGAAGAGCTTTGAATTTTTGAGGAAATGTCTGGGTATGATTGAATGCCCAGCAGTTGAAATTAAAGGGGAGTGTTGAAATTGTAATTTCAACTGAAACTTCATTTTATTTGCGATGCGATCCATCGCAGATCGCAGATCGCAAATTCAAACCTCTGTGCGTTAAGTCCTCCGGAATGCGATCGGATCGCATCATATGTGTGTGCCCCAAATTTTGGGTTCCGACCAAATGGGATTCTGTGATGCGATTTAAATGAAGTCAATGGGTGAAGTATGGGCCAGCATTAAATGAAATTTTACGTGAAGTAAAAGTTTTACTTTACCGCTAGTAAGTGTCAGTAAAACAGTAAATGCAATTTACTGTGGTTGGTAAGTTTTGGTGAAGTTTTTAATTTTATTTCAGCGGGAGTATGGGCTCAAGTAATAGTTGGTAAATGCATTTAATTTTTTTTCTTTTACGGAAGCATGGTCAGTGAAAACGTGAAGTAATTTCCTTTTGTTGTCATATATATTATGTAATGTTTTTTTTGGGTATGTAGAAGAGGAATGGTAATGCACAACAGTGCGAAGTAATGAAATTGAAGAGTGAGGCACAACAGTGCGATGTATTGTAACCCACGCGTGAAGAAAATCTGTATAATTTTCACAAAGCAGTGAAAGTAATTTTTCTGTAGTTGAAGTCTGTTTTTACAGCAGTAAATGTAGAAGAGATTCTTACACACAACAGTGTAAAATCTCAGGAGAAGACTGAGTAATTTTTTTTAAATGCTCTCGCTGAATCCCTCTGAGAGAGAGGAAGAAGGTTGTAACAGCGGTTGCTTTTATTAATGAATAGAAATGTGTGGTGTGTGAAAACTCTGTCTGCTGCAAATAATTTGTTTTTGTTTCCGCTGTGTTAAAGATCCTGTGTGTTTGAAACAGAGCATTGTCTCTGTGTTCTGTGATTTTGTTTTTGGGATTTTGACAGAAAAATCCCGAACAGAAGCTACTACAACCAGAAGACACGATGACTGCGTCATTTTTGTGGCAACAATAGCAAGGCAGCAGCTAATACTCGACAGATGGATACTGGCTAAAGAAAATGCTTTAAGATCTGGCTACACTTAGGTTGTTTATCTACTGTTTACAAAGTCAATTGACAGAAAAGGAAGAGAGATTTGTAATAAGAAGGAACGTGGCGAAAACATAAGCGGTAAAATACACGCGATAAGCTATAGCGGACATCAGATCCTCTCAACAGCAAAATGTAAGGGATAAAGACGGACAGAAGATATGCATCGCTGGACTCATATCACGGATAGATAGATATGCATCGCTGGGCTCATATCATTTTTAATAAGGAACTTCGACAAAGAGGCGGCAGGAACATATTTTCCTCGCTATGCACGTGGGCTAAAACCCAAACTATGCACGAGATGAGAACGCCGGCGTCGTTGTTTGACATTGGCCGTAGGAGACACCCGTCACGAAGATGCACAGTGCTCTGATATGCGGCGCATCTACCATTTGCGAAGGAATCACAAACCACTGGTCGACGTCGGCCAACAGGCAACTTAGCTCAACAATATCGTTTAGGTAATCATTCGCGAAGTAGAAGTAGGTCGATCTTGGTCAACAAGCAACTTACTTCACGCACAAATCTCTCTAAGACTTTGGTAACGTGATTCGCTTTTTCCGTTTGAAAGTAAAAATATTTCATACAAATTTAAATATATACCTTTAAAAAAATCGCTAACGTGATTCGCTAAACCTGCTAACGCCTCATGTGGCTAATCCTTCTCACGGTGCAAAACAGAGCAGATTTACGTAGCTGCCACGACTGAAAATCAGTAAGTATATGCTACAACCATGCACATTTGTTTCTATCTTTGTAATTTTCCATATTTTTTAAGACTATTGTTGGGAGGATATGATGTCGGCACTATGTTATCCCATATATCTTACTTCACGCTTACATTTGCTGAGCCACCTGAAATTCATCGACTTCTTCGTTCTTGTTACAAGTCTGCCTTGACTTTCTGTTAATAGTCTTCATCAACAATATATAAACAGCTCAATTGTAGGCAGAGTTTAACATCTTTTGTTCACCGAAAAATTTGCTCTGCAGTTGTAGTCAACGATATTGCCGCTGCATCCGTCCAGACGTAGCCGTTACTTTGCTACTAATCGGGTTTCTTTTTCATTGTTGTTGTTAAAATGAACAGGCGATTGTGTCTACTGGTTGTAGTCGCTGCCATAAGCACTGTAACGAGTAGCTTACACATGGTTGCAGCAGGTACGGGCATTAATGAGACGATTGAAGGATTTCTAGTTCCACAGAACAAGGCAAGGAGGCAAGTGGGAGTCCCTCCACTAAAATGGGATGCCACGCTTACCAAGTATGCGCGTACATATGCAAGGGAAAGAAGGGGCGACTGCCTCCTCGAGCATTCCGAAGGGCCTTTCGGAGAGAACATATTCTGGGGAAGCGGCAGCCGCTGGAACGGTACAGATGCTGTTGCTGCATGGGTGGATGAGAGGAAGTGGTATAACTATGCAAAAAATAGTTGCAGCTCGGGAGAAGACTGTACCCACTACACTCAGATCGTTTGGAGAACAACCACTAAAGTTGGATGTGCGGCCATCAAATGTAAGAGCGGTGACACCTTTATCACATGCAATTACTATCCTGCTGGCAACTATGTTGGCGCCAGACCATACTGAAACTTGGCACCCACCATTTAGTTCATTCTCCCTCTTGGATCACCATTTTCCCCTTACACTGATTTCATTCATTCACAGTACCACCTATATTCATATTCTTCCATTACATAATATTTCAACCTACATTCATATTCTTCCATTACATAATCTTTCATATTTTGGACGTAATTGCATATAGCCTGGTTGAAATCGTATTGATTCATGATTTTTGGATGTAAGTTTTTCTATATTGGAGCATCACATTATTTTTTAGAACTTAATAAAACTAATCATTGATTATGGATCACACTAAGACCATTAGTGAACCTGCTCGAATAATTTTCTAGTGCTCAATACAACTCATCGCTGATGCTTGATCAGACTTAACAGCCACCGCCGAACGTGCTCTATTATCAATTAATGAATTGATAACTTATAATGAATTACGACATCAGTTACACGCAATGAGTGCAGTTTACTCCTCTCATAGTTTTCTTTCAATTGTTTGAATTGATCTAAATTTTTGTTGAATGTTTATGATTTAAATGCGTATTCCATGGATAGATTTCTCTAATGGTTTTGTGACCGTATACCAGAATTTAAATTATGATGAAATATTAATTATATTTTCTCATTGAATTTATGAAAAAATAACATTTACCAACACTCTTCTAAATAATAAAACAAATTTATATATATGCCGTTAAATACAGAAGTATATTGCAATGCAGGGCTTCTAGCATGCTTCTAAATGATCTGGTCTAACGTCCCCTGCATTTAGTTCATGAGTCATTTTCATTTGTATACACTTTCTCATTTGTGGGCATTACAACGACACATTCCCTATTACATTGTGCCATCGTCTATTGATTTCCACGTTAATGGTGGACCATGAAAATGATACATTTTTCCAAGTTAAATTTGACAACTTAAATATAAAGACTGGGAAAGTAAATCGTAACGGAGTTAAATATTGATTAGCTAGGTTGCATGAGTTTTTGGAATGTTGGGAACTTATTATCGATTAGTTATGTTGCATGAGTTCATGGAAGATGGGAATGTGAGAATTTGGGTACAGAGAACGATTCGAAATTTCTCCAAAATTTCTCCAAAATTAATAAAAAATGACTAATCAAAAGCTATAATATTATATAGTAAAAAAAATAAAAATATAAAAAAAATATTTTTTAATTATATAATTTATATAATAATCAAAATTAATATTAAATCAAAATATTCAAATATTCAAATTAATTTAAATATATAAATAATAAATATATAATTTCTCTTATATAAATATATTTTTTGGGTATCTCTCTCCCTTAGTTTCTTCTTTTTATATATATATATATATATAATATTAAAATGTCAAGTTCATTACGACACATGACGAGTCTTTGAAACAATTTGGCATAAAAATACAGAGGAACACTTTTACATATGTTTCTCTACTTATTCTTTAGAGAAAAAGTAAAGCAACTCTAATGTTTAAGTATTGATTGCCACATTCGATATGCATACACAATCTTTTGCGAGATATATACATAAAAAATAAAAGAAATACTTATCAGCATGACATTCTAGATAACATCCTAGATAACGCCCTTACATCGAGGTGCCACACACTTCCTTAACCCATCAGGAGATTGTTTCAGTTTCTCAATTAATGATATCAGTGTAAAGGATGTCTTCAGCCTTTCTTCCTGCGGAGGTTTCAACTTAGGCTCATGTTTTTTGGGCAATTCAACATATTTCTCTATAGACTTTGTATTCTCCAACCCAGGGAACATCTGAACTCAAAAAAAAACAATCTTCAAAGCTTCCACAACATTCCCAAGCTCCCATTGAAGCTTCCACTAAAAAGGAGAACCATTGGAATGAGTTTCCCAAATTTTGGAAGCGATTCTCGTGTAACATAATTGATTAATTTATAAATAATATTACTTAAGGAAAATTAAAAAATAATGTTTAAATTTTATAGTAGTATAAATTTAATTTAGGTGATATATATATATATATATATTACATTTTATTCGTAATGGATATAGTCAATATCTATAGAGTAAAAAATTAATATATATTATATATTACTTAAAACTTTATGCAACTTAGGTGTGGTTTGTAAGATATATTCTTATCTGCGGGCAAAATGATGGTAGACTCAATAAGCTAGATTGGAGGCGAGCCTATCTTGAAGAACACTTTGGTATTTCGCCAACAATCCACAACCCCCTAGGGACCATGCGAGTCCAATTCCGGTATCAGCTTTGGCTGTCACACCATAAAATTGCTTTTTTTTAGCGGTATTATATTATGTAAGTTCATTGAATGTTAAATTTTAAATAATATTAATAATTTTTAGTTTAAAAAATTAAGATATATTATTTTATGTTATTTAATATTTAGGAAGTTATTTATTAGGTAATTTCATTGAATGTTAAATTTTAAATAATATTAATAAATTTTAGTTAATATATTATTTTATGTTATTTAATATTTAGAAAGTTATTTATTGTGGAAGGTATTTATTTTAATTTAAGGTGGATATAGATATGTTGATTTTTTTAATTTTTTTAATTCATTGACTAGATTAATTTTCAAGGGAATATGTTCAATATATGCTTTGTCTGAATGGTTATTAAGGGTTGTAGTATGTTACAAAGTTTGTTAGGTTGCATTGATTTACAAGAGATCCCTTTCCACCAATTTCTTAGGGATTTAAGATTATTTCAAACCTAATAAGTTTATATTTTAAATAAATGGGGAAATTAATATATAAGCAATTTTTTTTAGCAAAATGGTCCATTTTACAATAAGATGTGTAATTCCTTTTTTTTCTCTAGTTAAATTAGATTCGTGATATGTGGCTACCGCCCACCAATTTCCTAAGGATTTGAGATTATTCCAATTCTAATAAGTTCATATTCTAGTTATATGGGGAAACTAATATATAAGAAAAAATTATTTAGCAAAATGGTCCATTTTACAATAAGAATTGTAATTCCTTTTGTTTCTCAAGTTAAAGTTGACCCAGTTAAATATGTCCATTGGTAAGGTATTCTTTGTATTGCAATAGTCTTTTTGTTGTAATAGATTTTTTGGTTATATTTATGAAACTTTCAGCTATATCAACCACATTAATAATTTTAATATGATTATATCAATAATTATGTCAAAAAACACACTCTTGATAAATTTTTTTTACTTAAGCCACTGTTCATAAATAAATAAATACGTCTTTTGACATGATCATAAAACTTCTTTACCTGTACGTTGAAAATGGAATACAACGATGATAGAGACTCTTGAAGATTTGTATGTGGGATTTTAGGAAAAAATATGTACCGTGGATTATTTTAACAAGGTCAAACAATTAACTGAGGAACACCCGTTAAAAAAGATTCCATCAAATTTTAAATCATTTCAACCCTCAGAATTATGCATATTATGGGCGTACGGCACGGCGTCTCCTTAGAATAAAGATTTAATTCTGTTTACCTTTATTAAAGGTAGATTCATATAATTTATATGATTTCATAGTATTTTCATTACCATTTATGATTCATTAGATTCAAAATTTTGTTTTTTAATTTATTTATCAAAATGATGTTTAATTTAGATTATGTTACAGGAAATAATTATTGTGGTTATTAAGTTTGTGTTTATGTCTTGATGTATTAATGTCTTTTATTTTATGATAATGATTAAGGTTGGAAAAACCAGATTACAATTGGTTACTTAATTAATGAGTAATTAGGAGTTCTGACATGTTAACAAAAATAAACTGTTTGCAATAGTTAAAAGAAACAGTTGCCAAGAAACAATTACCCCTCTACCTAGAAAAGGGAAATATAGAGGGGGAAAGAGGAGAAAAATGTATCTCATAGCTAGGTGGAATAAACTAGTGGGAAAATCGCTCAAACATAGTCAAAAGAGAGTACAGAACTTGAGGCTGGACAGGAGTCCTGAGGCCCAAGGTACTGACTGTAACTGGTATAATCTAGTTGTGAAGGAGAGAAAGTGCTCAGGGGGAGAGTCTGGACGTGATTGCCAGGCTCGTGGCTGGGAGGAGAGACTTTCCAGATAACTTTGGAATTTTATGTTGATAAGTTAATTAGATAAGTAATATAGCTTTTATTTAAGCAATGATGATGATGGATTATAGAAAAATGCTTGCTTACAGTAACATAGTAGCTCATTATATGGATTATAGGAAATTTACTTGCAAACAGTAATAGAATAAATTAAAATAGAAAAATCCTTTTATTACCATAACATAATAATTCAGATGCTCAGTACAGAAACAGAAAGAAATTCATGTCACAGGAACAATTGTAAATATACAGTAATGCCGTAAGGCTAGTAAATCATGAGGCCACAAATGAGCATTTTGTTCTTGCTTAACCTAGCCAAAACACGCATTTATAAACTGGAAAAGCAATTTTAATATCGCTGATAGAATAAATTGCATTTTAAAGTCGTAACAGAGGAATTCCTTCCGTCAAGTGGAGTGAATAAATCTCTCAGTCAAGCACACGAGAGAAAGAGATTATGCTTAAACAAAGCATGAAATAAACAGCTAGGTGACTCCTCAGGCACAAACATTTTAATAAACAATTTAAACAGATGCATCAAATCGAAAACTGAAGACACTAACGAATATTCCAGAACAACTATATTGGAGTCGTAAACCCTTTCATAGACGGTTAATGAAAATTGTGTAGTTACATTTTAACTGAATAAGTAAAGCTTATCCCCAATGTTTTACAGTAGCTAGGTGCGATGACCTATTTATATATAACCAAATGGAGGAAAAATCCAAGAAGAGGGGAAAACCCTCGAGTTCGTAATACCTCGAAAACTAAATTTTCCGGAGAAGTTATGTACTCATTAACTTACAAAAAAGGATTAAATAGTCTTTTTGAACCTAGAAAGCAAAGCAACATTATCGACTTTGTAACCATGATAATTAACAGAAATGGCATTTAACTATTTATACAATCTTCCAGATAAAAGATAAGAACCGGGTAGGTTCCGACAGAAACCCTCTCCCAAGCAATTTTCCGCATACATCTAAACCAAAGTAATCAAACCAGGTGAGCCTCGGTAAGTAGTTTCCAACATGTAGACAGCTGAGTAGGGCATCAGTTCTCATAACCTTGGAGGGTGCGGGATTAACTTCATAAGAACCCCGGTAATGGCAGCACATTAGCTGTGACATCATAAATATATCATTATCAAAGGCATGTCGTCTGTTAAAGAAAACAACTAAAGACTAGAGCAACCGAGATTTGCAACCTCACCTGAGCACTGAAGGTCCCATTCGGGCGCAGTCCGCCTACATGGCATAAGAAAACATCACCTGGGTATAAGTAGTATGTGGAAATAACTTGAACTGTAAAACAATGTCGAAGAATGTAAACTCACCTTCTTAGAGTCGGCACTGAAACTCATCAATCCTCGATGAACCAGAGAAACATTGTGATGCCCCTGTACTTGGAGAGTTACCTGATAAGCCATTAAAATCCATGAGGCGGTAAAACAAGTAATAGAAGCAACTGGTATGTAAAAGACTGTGAAAAAGGGTAAGCATTCTATTACCTCCCTAAGAAGGATGGCCAACCAACACCATAGCTCTTGATGAACAAGTTGCAAAACCAACTGAATACCTGGTGGCTGAATTCTTTGCAGAGCGGCCGAACCATTAGCCTCCGAATGCAAATGACCCTCCATCTGGTCAAAGGCGGTGGGCGGGGTAGTTGGAACAACCCTAAACTCTCTCCACCATCGGATTCCTCCAGAAAAATCGACGAATGGAAGCAAGAATAGATGTCACACTGATGCTTCAGCGATTGACAGATGCCTAACAGAGGACAACCCAAGATCGCACCGCATGGAGAGACGTACCGAGTGCTGTTACTTGGGAGCAGGGTGATGGGCCTAATGCCTCAAGGGAGGCCATGTGACTCTTTAATACATGACAGAGACCATAACGTAGGCTGTGCAAAATTAATAACATATAAAATCAATCAAATTTTCCATTGAAACACTTGCCCGCCACCTTGGAATATTAAATAATCAATGTAATAAATTGTAAGTTTAGGCCTTGTTACATTTTTTATTATTATGTCATGTGTAATGGATTAGGGTATTACAAATGGTATCAGAGCTTAGGTTCGTAAAATGAAACTCTTTAGGATATATATATATATATAATGACTGTGATTTCTATAATCTAACTAAATAAAATATATATGTGAACATAGATACCGCCTCAATACAAAAAGACAGAATGTGGAGGAGCCCAGGACTGCCCAATCCCCCAGAAACAACTTATGTGAATGCTAACCCTAACATTTGGATATAGCTGGGCGAGGAAACTTGTCAAGCTAATGCAGTTTTACTGGAAACCATTCAGTAGTTGTGTGCTGAGATGACAAATTTAAGAACAAACAATGAACGGTTATGTCTGGAATAGGAGAGGATTCTCAAAAGTTTGTCCAATCAACAGAACCAACGACATCCAGACCCCAGTGCTGAAGACAGAGAGAAGACCCCAATGGCTCAACATGGTGAGGAAAATGTTGAGTCAGCTGAAAGACACGGGGAAGACGAAGAAGGACACTCGGACAATGTTTCCGACCAACGTAAGACAAAAAGACATAAATCTAAATTACAAGGAGAATTCAAAAAGATTAAACTGTCACTCTTTGAAGGGGAATTTGAAGAGGCAGCGAAAGCTTGGTTAATTGATATGAGCAAATATTTTCAGATTTATGAGTACACCGATAAGCTGAAGGCACGATTGGCAGTTTATCAGTTAAGGGGTAAGGCAACCCTTTGGTGGGAAGAAATCAAAACAGTAAGGAAAATTGACAAGGAACAGGTGACATGGAACAAATTCCAAAAACATTTCAAAGATAAGTATTTAACTGAACATTATTATGATGAAAAAGCAAAGGAATTTCACGAGTTAAGATTGGGAACCTTAACTATGGATGAATATGTGGCACGATTCACTTCCTTATTGCACTATGTGCCTTATATGCAAGAGGAAAAGGCCAAGATTCAGTGTTTCATTAGTAGCTTACCCAATTTTATGAAGGAGAAACTTGAGTTTGACTACCCCAAAACAATGGATGATGCAGTGCGGAAAGCCCGCATATGTTACTAGAAAATGAAACAGAAAAATGAAGTGTCTAAAGGAGGGTCAAACAGGAAGGGAAGGAGCCTGATCCCAAACAGGCACACAAAATTTTCTAATGGTAGAAATATACAGTAAAAACCTCTTAGTAAATTCCCAGCAAGGAATCATCCCAAAGCTACTTATTCTGAAACCAGACAGTCAGAAGGAGTTGGTAGATCTGTTAATGACCAATAGTCAAAATTGCCACTGCAATGTTGGGGATGCGGAGTGCGTAACATGTATTTTGTTGTTTGTTTCATTCATTGTTTCATTCAAAAGTCACTTGAAAAATATTTTGAAAAAAGATAAGGCAAGTATATCGGAATCAAAATATAAAAGAAATGAAGAAATATATCGGATTTACAAAGGAAACAAGTGTTAAAGCATTAACATCAGACCTGAAATATATATGTTGTGTTTTAAAGTTCGGCGGGTCCACAATGATTATGGACGGTTGGTTCCGCTGACAAGCGCCGATTGCGATTTACGATTGGGTTCCGAACCTGATATTATATATGCCATATTTTATAATGATGGCGGGTCCGAAAAGCCTTTATGTAGGTTCCTTTGCCGATTGCGATGAGCGATGGGGATTCCGGACCCGATAGTTTATGTGCTATACTTTATAATTTAGCACGTTTGTCTTATCATGGGTTGTAAAGATTTTTATTGATATTCATATATATATATATATATTTACACTGTTTTATATGAATTTCTATTATAAAGGATTATAATAGAAAGGCCGGACGTGAAGCATATATATATTATAGTTTAAAGCCTCGGCGGGTCCGCGATCATTGCACAACACTTTATATATATGTATATGACATGTCAATTACGATTTGCAACGGGCCAGATCCGATAGTGATATATATTATGTTATATAAGTTCGGCAGATCCGAAAGGCATATGAAAGAGTAGATTTCAAGTTATAAGGCAGGTTTTTAGGCGGAGCCAAAAAGGTAAATGATTTTATTGGATCTCACCCGATCCCACACAACATTCAACACGTAGTAGTCAGGTGGAGAGAGGAAACCACCCATTACGGGCGGGCATTCTTCGGGCTTATGTCCCACTTGAAACCTTTACAGACCATCCGATCTGAAAAGCGTAGATGAACGGCGGGGATGAAGCTTACAAGAACCTCTCCCACTCCAAATCTTATATATTCCCAAGATCTATGCTTATAATTGATAAATGTAGAATTAAAAGAACTTGAAATAGGTGTATGCTTGTGTTTTTCCTTAACTGTTTATGTGTTTTGAGTTCATTTGCTTATGCTGAAATAAAACTCAGGTAACAGTAAATAAAAGCAGCACATAAGCAAACACATGAGACAACAATGTAATATGGAGTTCACCCTGATATCTTGGGCTACGTCTCCTTGAGCTTTAGTCAACTCGACTAGGCTTTTTGGGATTATGGCTGAATTCTTTTACAAGCTCCGTGCTCAACTCCATTGGTTTACAACCGAACCTATGGGTTTAGAATACCATCTTATCTCGCTAGATGTCCTTTAATTGTAGACAGATCTAGGCTTCTTTGGACTTGATTGCTTCAGTCAGTGCTCTCAGCTTCTTGAGCTTCTGGCCACTCTGACTCCCTCAGAATTCTATATTGTCTCTAGAATCCTTCTTTTGTCTTCAGTACAACAGTCACTAGTAATAACTTGATCATTCCGATCTCTTTGTTGTTCTGACTTCATTACAACTTCATGCCTTGTAGAAGTCTCTTTGAGCTCTCTGGCTCTACGGCTCTAGCTCTCTAGCTAACTGGCTCTGGCTCTCAACTCTTTGGCTCATATGGCTCTAGCTCTCTTAGCTCTCTGGCTCTGCCTCCAACCTCTGGTGGCTCTGCCTCTGCTCGGCCCTCTGGCTCTGAAGCTCTCATGCTTTCTGGCTCTTGGTGCTCAAGTTCACAGGCACTCTCTCCCTTTCGTGTTTCGCTCGACCTCCAAGCAACTCCCGACAACCTTCAGCAGCTCTGTGAATTGAGCTCTCGGTGTATTTGTGACGCATCCCTCTGGCTCTACGACTTCTTGTCCGTTTCTTTGTGTGTAATCATTCCTCTGTCTCTTCGACTGGTCCTCTGGCTCTCTGGCTATGCGGCTCTGCGACTGACCATCTGGCTTTGTGGCTCTCTGTGTATAACACATTCCTGTTACAACACATCATTGTTACAAAACGCCCGCTTACAGCGTGGCACATTGATTTTAGAACAGGGACAGTTACAAAGGAATCGACGGCTTCTTTCCAGGACAAAATCTGCGAAATAATCATATTTCCAATACATAGAGAATATACATGGAAATACACTATCGAGCGCAAAAACTGGACTTCAACTGGAATGTAACCGCATCTATAATCCCTTTCGGGTTCGTGCTTTATCACATGGCGTAGGCCAAAACAACCCAATACACGGGAAATACATAGAAATCCCGTAATTCCAATTTCAAAATTTATGAAATCGCATCCATAATTCTTATCTGGTACGTGCCCTGATCGCAAATTGCAATCGCATATGTCAACGGCCCTTTATGTCGGGATTCACCGGTCGCCGATAGTCGATCACTGATATCGGTGCATCGCATATCACTATCGGAATGGACTGGGGTTTCTTTCCATATACCATGGAACATTGCGATGCGATTTCATATCGTCGACGTCGATCTGCCGATCCGATCATCGTAATCGAAAGTTGGCATTGTCGCATATCGGCACCATCACTGATCACATATCGGCATATCATAGTGCTATGGGTCCTTCCCTTTTGGGTGTGCCGATCACCAATCCGCCGATTGCAATCGCAATCACTAATCGCCTCACCTGGGGTTCCGACATTACATGTAGGCCTACCTCTGATGCGATATATTGGAGATCACTAATCAGGGGTCCGTCTGGCCTTTGGTCTAATTTCATCGTTTAATCCTTCCGATGTGATTTTTCCATATAAGGCCTTAAGCCCATTTTTATAAGAATTTGCCTCCTTTTCAAAGGGCAATGGGCAAACTTCTTTTTGCAATAACGCCATCATCCGAAGTCCATTTTATCCCATTCAAATTGCATTACATTCAGATTGAAGAGATCTATGCAATGGGATTATTTCCAAGAGCATACCTTGACTTTCATTTTCCTCTGTGAGGAACATTTTTAAACTTAGAAGTCTTTTCTAGATCCATTTTGGATCACACCTTCCCACTAAAAAGAACTTTGGTCTCCAAAAGTCTGATATACTAATCTGAACAGTAGATGAGAGTACATCATCCTCTTCTTTCAGCCTTCATACACTTGCCTGCATGGCTAGTGCCTCTGAACCAAAGCCTTTGACCACTTTCCTTCATGGATGTACTGGTCCTCCTGGGAAGAACTGTCTTCCTCCTTGACTTTATGCAAAACTCTTGCTACGAAGGTCACAGAAGGTAGTTTCAACTTCTCTGCCTTGATCATTGATCCAAGGTGGCTCAAACCAATGTGAAGTTACATTTGCTTCACAAAATTTTCATTTGTACCTGTTTAACATACTGTCAACAACAACTGTTAACAATAACAGGATTACAGACAACAACTGGATGGCCTAAACTCCTGCTTCAACTAAAGAAATAGATTTCACATCTTGTGAATACCTCCATGTCTTTACATCTGCATACAAGTGATTGACTAGATAACAAGCCAATAAAACATGCCTTTAAAACAATTGACCCTTCAAGTCAAGCATGTAGAAAGATCTCAAGGATTCTTTTCAAAAGATGAAACACTTCATCATTATCTCCATCTTAGATACCAAATTAACTTTTCCCAAGTCAATATTGCATTACATGCATGTTTACAACAAAGTAATCAATCCTTCAAGTTAATCACACATACATGTTTAAATACAAGGAAATCATCAACATCCCTGTGTTCATGCACATCATTCTCATGCATGCATTTCATCCTTCAACTTTCGTTAAGTACACTATACTTTCGAATCTGAAATGAAATATAATGTTGCAACAATAAAGTGGGTCTCCTACTCAACTTTTTCCATTCACCTTCTTGGTAAAATCCTGCAACTTGCATTCTACTAGCAAATAGATGCAACTTAAAATAATGCATTTAAAAAAAAGACATGCAACCTTAATTGGATAAGAATTCTAACCATTTCTTACCAATCTATTTCAAAGGTAGGACCTTTGTCTGCACATCAACATCAACATGTGAATCATCTTGAAACACATCATTCATGGAAACTTCCTTTCCATTTCTGCCATTTTCTCTTTCCACCTTCAAGTTTCGTGGACGCAGTGTTGGATTCAAAGTCCAACATTTTGCAGCAATATGTCCTTGCTTATGGCAATAAGTGCAACACATGTGCATCCTCTTGGCAGTATGATTTTCCTTGTCTAATGGACCTTTGGTTTCTTACTTCTTTTCCTTCAAACGTTTCCTATATGTGGCCATTCTCTTCCAACATCTAGAAACATTATGGTTATCCAAACCACAAAAGGAACATGTAATTCTTTTCCCATGCTTATATGGAAATTTACCAAGCTGAACATAATCAAAAGGAATATGGTTAGAACCAAATTTATACCTTTCTCTTTCACCTTTATTGCCTTCATGAGGGGTGAACTGAATAAAGAAGTAGCTCCCTTTGGAACACCATCAACCTGTTCAATGGTTTCAGAGTTTCCACAACTCTCTAGTTCAAGTGTATGCAGATATACACCTTCTTTCTGCAAAGTATGCTTCACACTATTGCATTTCCCAAGAATACAATCTTCACACTCTTGAGGTAGAAGACCAACAATGAAACTCCTTCTTGGAACTGTTTCAATGAACTTCATGGCAGCTTTGGAACTTTCTCCATAAGACTATCCATAGCCAAGACCCAAATACTTACGCCTTTCCTCAATCATTATTGGCTTAACAATACCCTGTGCATGTTTTCCCAAGCCTTTTCCTTCATAGCCCATCTTGGACATTAACTTGGAACCTATGCCTCTGGTATGTTTTTCAAAAGAACCAATATAAACATTCTTAAAAGAATTTGAAGACAAACAGGAATTGTTTACCTCTTCTTCAAGCTGATACTTGACTAAGGCTTCCTTTACAACAAAGAGCTATGTCTCCAACTCATGCATCCTTTCTAGGTTCATATTTTCAATATGAAGTTGTCTCTCCATTTCCTGCAATTTGTCAAAAAGCAACTGCTGCTCTTCCTTCATGGAATTCAACTCCTCTCGAAGTATGATGCTCTTCCTTCCATCCTCATACATTTCTCTCACCATATCCATCATGATGAAATTTTTTTGCTTCATGTCTTCATCAAAGACTCTTGTGAAGAAAGAAGAATTTGAGGACTCACTTGTAGAAGTAGTCATTATCAAAATGAACAAAAGAACTTCAAACAAGATTAACAAAGAGCTTATGCAAGAAACATTTTGCAACAAACCTCTTGTGCTTCAAGGATTGCTTTGAGGTCCTTCGGGATAAGAAGAATGCCTTCAACCCTTCTTCCAGGCAAAATTTTCTTGTCAAAATAAATTACTTGCATGAGTGCTTGTGTTGTTTTTTCCTTATTACATTACCAAACCCTAGTAATAATGACAACCCTATGTTAAATTAGCAAAGAACGAAAGGATTTGTTGTTAATGCATCAACCAAACCATCAATAGGGGGGACATAATAACTTTACCTAGAATATTAAGCTTGACATATATTAAGAGACAAGCTTTTACATTGCCTTGGACAGTAACCCTACAACATCCATGACCAAGCTTCTAGCTGGAATGGCAATGGTTACTAGAAAGATTCTATAAAAAGATATCAGGCTGGGAGTTTAAGTCTCTCTCTCTGGCAGGCAGACTTGTTCTTAGTCAGGTAGTCTTAGCGCAATTAGCGGTTTATTGGGCTCATATTTTCTTCCTTCCAGCAAGCATCATTAATAAAATGAACACACTGTTAGCAAATTTTTTATGGGGTGGAAAATCAAATCAGAGTAAAATTCATTTATCGAAGCTGGACAAAATCTCTATGCCTAAGAAGCTAGGTGGCTGGGGCTTGCTCGATATGCGATCTTTTGGGAGAGCGCTTTTATGCAAATCGCTGTGGAGAGGCATTTTTGGTGATGGTCTGTGGAGCCTTTCTATCAGAAAGAAATACATGCAAGATAAAGACCTGGAATTTTGGTACAGAAGGGGATTTATTGGAACCAGGCAAGGTTCTGCCATTTGGCTCAGCCTCAGAAAAGTCCAGCAATACTTTTTGCAGAACTTGAGATGGAATCTCTTCTCTGGCTCCCGAATCTTAGCCGGCATCGACTCCATAGTGAGTGGTCAAGTCGGCATGTTTTTTCCTTAAAACCTATTATCTTTCCTTCACAAGAATGGTTGCTTTACTTGGGATAAATTGATCTCATCCTGGAGCGGTCCCATACCATTATGGAAAGACGACCTCGATCTTCACCTGCCAGGTTCGCTGCTTCTGGTGTGGAACTCAGTAAAAGAAGCTTTGTGTAGCCTGGGTATTCATCGTTCTGGATCCAAAGACCATCTCATATGGACTGTTCCAAATGCAAAGATGCTTGTTCATGTAAAAGACATTTATGTCGACATGATTTCTTCAAAAGCTCCAGGCTCTAGCCCTCTTTATCCCCCGTGCCTATGGAAATCGGGGTGTCCTCTCAAAATGATTCTCTTCTCGTGGCTGGTCTTTAACAACAGAAATCTGTCATGGGAGAACTAGAGGAAGAGAAGCTGGCATGGGCCGAGAAGATGCACTATGTGCGAAGCTGCGGAGGAATCTAATCTCCATATGGTCTTCCAATGCAACTCTTCACTTCAGATCTGGTATGAACTATCTCTATTTTATGGTTTTCCTCACGTTGTTTTTGCTTCAGTACAGGGTGCCTTTCAATGGTGGAGCGAGCAAAAGCACTCTTGGCGATCTCTGTTTATTATTGCCTGTTGGTGTTTATGGAAATGGAGGAATGCCAAGATCTTCCAAGAGTCAAAGGAGCCTCTTAAATCAATTCTGCAGCGTATAATGGCCTTTCAAGACTCGATGCCTTTGAAAAAAGTCAAGATGAAAAAGGATTGCAAAAATGCGCCGGATGACATTTCCATTGCTGCTCCCTGTGCTTTCTTTGATGGGGCTGAGCAGAATAACATTTGTGGTTGTGGAGTCCATATTATTATGGACGACAAGTTGCAATACTTTCTATCGTGGAATGGAGGGATTGGCTCAAACTGCATGGCCGAGGCTAGGGCTCTTGCAGGTCTGCTAGCCTTCTGCGTATTTTTTGATATCCAAAGCATTTCAATTTATGGTGATTCGAAATCAATGATTGATCATGTTAGCTGAGAATGCCACATCAGCTGTCCTCATATGTCTGGATGGTTAAACATAATCATGTATTTTTGGAGCAATATGAAACAGCGCTCAATTCACCATATCCCTTGCTCCCTTAATGATCAAGCTGACCATGTGTCGAAGAAGGGTCTTTCAATGGAGCCGGGTTCTTGGTCTTTGATGATCTCTGATGATGATTATTCTTGTCTCATCCAGGATTTCTTCATCCCGGGAATTGATCCTTTTTTCTCATCCATCTGTTTTTCCTGTTTTGCATATAGTTTCTTTTTGTTATATATGTTTATGACATCTGCTGTACAGATTTTGATACCTTTCGGGATCCCATGTCTGTTAAATTTTGATCTATATTCATGCATATGCATGCAAGGGATCTGATCCTTGCCATATCTTATGTACTTTTTATATCGTCTCAATAAAACTCTATGAAGATTTTTCTCTTTGAAAAAACAAAAGAGCATGGAGATAGAGTTTTCTCTTTGAAAAAACAAAAGAGCATGGAGAGGATTGCACAAATAGAGAGAGGGTAAGATTGATATTGTTTAATACGAAGGTTCAAATTGCAGTAACTAGATTGTTATTCTTATAAAAAGGTGGTATTTACGGTGCTTTGAAAATGAAATAAAACGATGTTAGAGACTCTTGACAATTCAATTATATATATATATATATCCCTGCAGCATCATGCCACAGAGACGTGGACGGTAATAAAGGAAACCCGTGATTTATTTTAACAAGGCCAAACAATTGACTCGAGGAACACGCGTTATAAATTGCTTTCGTGAAATTTTAAAGCGGCACCCTATGTGGAGATAAGATTTCAACCCTCGGAATTATGCATATTATCCACGCATGGCATATAAAGATTCAATTCAGTTCACATTTAAACCATTGTCTTTTTTGAAGCGGAGATTCATATAATTTTTCTCTTTTTTGAAAGGAGATTCGTATAATTTATATGATTTTATAGTATTTTCATTATAATTTGAGATGACTAAAATTTATTAGATTTAAAATATAGTTAATTTTTTTCCAAGGCTATGTTTAATTAGATCAGGTTAGTACCAATGTTAAATGAATAACTATTCTGTTAAGCTCAATATTGAATAGAAAATTGATATTAACTCAATATTAAATAAAATAATCTTAGGCCAAGAGAGCCTGAGAGTCTCAATATTAGATTAAAACAAGGAGCCACTGTTGTGGCGCTAGTCCCTGCCGGTTAACGAAAGTGCTTGGTAAATTATTATGATGAGATTTAATAGGTGTTTAATTTGCATTATTATTAGAGCTAGTTTGCATTACTAGTGTGTTGTAGGCATGCTTATTTGTATTAAGATTTATTGAATTGGATAGCAAATTGTTGTATGGACTTTTTGGCTTTATGCAAAGAGTGAAATATAATGAACTTTGTATTTGTTAAGAATTGTGGTAAATGTAAAAATAGTTTTAGACATAATTTTCCAATGTGTCATGATTTAGAGAGTGTTTAGATTAATAATTAAAATGTAATAAAATTTGAGAGTGAAATATGGAAACCTTGACGGGGAAAAACTATAAAGGGTAATAATAATGCATTACAATATACGAAGAATTAGAGAGTGTTAAAGTAAGCAATGTATTTTAATAAGCATGAGGTATAAAATATATTTAAATGCATAATAATGAATTCATGTTGCATAAAAGATAGAATTTTGTTTTTTTTTTTACATTTGGATATTATGGAAATATCCATAAAATGATAATGAGCAAATAAACATTTATATGAATATAAATTTGTTAATTGAATCTGTGGTGGAGAGTGTTATGATTGTCGAAAGTCAAGGAGGAACTTAAGCATTTAAAAATTAAGTTGTCCAATTACTAGTTAGCAAAGAAAATAAACCCAGCATCTAATTCCTAATTAGTGATTTGTTGCATTTAATTAGTAATTTGCTGTGATGCAGAAGGTCATGACTTTTGGTCTTTTTTGTAATTTTGGGCTAGTAAATATAGTATCTAAGTACAATAGCAAAGCAATTTTGATAAGTTTATTTTATAAATTAAAAACTAAAATGAAAAGATTAAAATTAAAAAAACATTTAAATTGTACGAGTTGAAATGTAAATTGATCATGAGCTACAAGAAAAAAAATCATTATCTTTTGGTGTTGTATACTGTTGCTTTTTGCAATATCTGTGTTCCATTTAAGCAAGTTAGTTTTCTTATTGAAATTTTTTCAAAGTATAATGAAGGCACTTACATTACAGATAAACAGATGCGATTAAACATAGTTGTTTTCCTATTTTGTGATTATCTTAATTAGGAAGTATAGTTTGATATAATTCATTTATTTGATATAACATAAGCATAGGAGATATGATGTCATATAGAATGACGAAATTTGGGATAATTGAAAATAATAAAAGAATGGAGATTGACTATAGCATTTCAAATTACTCTATTTATTAGTCAGAAATAATGTTTTGACACTTCAAATTATTCTATTTATTACTTAGAAACTATTTATTAGTTAGAAATAATGTTTTGACAGTTCAAATTACTGTTTATTAGTTAGAAATAATGTTTTGACAGCTTGATTTTTTAAAAGTTATTATGTTATTAAACTTTATACGTTAGAAACTATTTATTAGTTAGAAATAATGTTTTGACAGCTTGATTTTTTAAAAGTTATTATGTTATTAAAGTTTATATCTGGTAACAAGAAAGTAATACAACTGGAAGGAATGATATTACATGTTATGAATTATGAAAGCCATATTCAATTAATACTGTTTTAAATAAGAAATAGATAACAGTTCATTTCAATGTGCGAATCTTTTTATTCAAGGAATTTTATTTCTTTGTGATTGGAAGTGTAGTCTTTGCATCATGAATACTGAATAATAAAAATATTATAGGAAATTTATACTTAGTTAAAACTATAAATAATTTAATAGTTATAATTAAATATAAATGAATAAGAGGTATTTAATATTATATGGGTAATTTAAATCATAAAATGCATTATTTATTTAAACAATGCAAGATAGAGTGTGATATTACAATTAAATAAAAATAAATAATAATAATATTTTTATATTAGATCAGAGATATTGAAATTTAATTAAACATTAGCATAATGAATCAAGAGCCATAGAGACAATAAATAGTGCCAATGCAATTTTTATTAACTAATAATTAATGCATTAAACATTGGCATAATGAAAAAATATTGGACCAGAGATATTGAAATTTAATTAAACATTAGCATAATGAATCAAGATCCATAGAGACAAAATAAAAACTGCCAATGCAATTTTTATTAAGTAATAATCAATTCATTAAACATTAGCATAATGAATCAAGAGCCATAGAGACAAAATAAAAACTGCCAATGCCAATTTTTATTAACTAATAGTTAATGCAACATTCCACTAAATGAATGTTCACATACAAGATGATCATTTAAGAAAATAGGATTTGTGCTACAACATTTTGCCTTCTGTCAATACAATGTCATTTTGGCAGCAATTACAGCAGTTCATTCCAAGTCTGCATGTTTCAAAAATTTCAGTTGAAGGGGATCCCATGGAATTTGGAGAAATTTATGCTTCTTTATACTAGCTTAACTGCTGAATTTTAACAAGATCATTTCCAGACTTTCCTAGAATGGCTGCAACTGTGCGTTCAGATCCTACAACTTCAACTGTGTGTTCAGATGTTACAACTTCGACTGTAGCTTTTGTGATAAGCTGACCAGCTGCTGTGACACTGCCAAAGGTGATATACAATGTCAAGAACATTAGCACAGAAATACTGATAAGCAAACGCAGTATGATAGTAGCAATTGACAAAATTTTTCAAATGTTATGTACCTTTCAAATCTGGCAGAATTCTGTTGACAAAGAATCGGGTCTTCAAACTGAAAGAAATTGCCAATACTGTTTAGCCAGACTGCCAAAGGTGATATACAATGTCAAGGACATTAGCACAGAAATACTGATCAGCAAAAGCACTATGATAGTAGCAATTGACAAAATTTTGCAAATGTTATGTACCTTTCAAATTTGGCAGAAGCGTGTTGACAAAGAATTGGGTCTTCAAACTCGGAGAAATTGCCAATACTGTTTATATTGCGATTTGACTGAATTTTGAAACAAAGCATATAGTTAGTTAGTACTGCAGCGGTTCATGTTTAGAGACAGATTTATGGTTGTCACACTGCCAAAGGTGATATACAATGTCAAGGACATTAGCAGAGAAATACTGATCAGCAAAAGCACTATGATAGTAGCAATTGACAAAATTTTGCAAATGTTATGTACCTTTCAAATCTGGCAGAAGTCTGTTGACAAAGAATTGGGTCCTCAAACTCAGAGAAATTGCCAATACTGTTTATATTGCAATTTGACTGAATTTTGAAACAAAGCATATAGTTAGTACTGCAGGGGTTCGTGTTTGCAGACAGATTTATGGTTAATTATCTTAAATAGAAATTTAATTGAATCAAGGAATCTGCTTTTGTTGTAAGAAATCAAAATCAAAAAGTAGGAACAGAGGGACAGTAGACGAATTGTTGGCAAATGTTGGAAAATGTTGGAGGGAGATCAAGAACTGCATACAAAATTGGTGCACTTGTTTGCTGTGGATTGCCTGAAATTTTAATCAGTGATTCAGATTTTCCTGGGCTAACTTCAAGAAGATTAACTTTGGCATCAGAAATCTGACCATACAAAGAAAACATGATCAGTAAATAAAGTGTGTTGATAACAATGCATCAACAATTGAGCTTGTTATTCGAGCATGCAAGAGTCCATGGTTATTTGAGCATTATAAGTTAATGGCATTCTGGTTGAATACTGAGGGTTTGTCTTAACTGTGGTTGGCATGCACTATGGTGGTCTGATTGGCGGGCAGCTGTTCCTGCTCGAGATGCTGGAAAGTTCGGCTTGGGTTTTACTGTCTTCGTGGCCTTTGGGGTGGTATTGTTACTTGCTTGTTTAGCTCTGCAGACTGTGTGATTTTTCGTCTGTGGTGGAGTTCCTGGTTGCTCGGATATTGTTAGTTGCTTGTTTAGCTCTGCAGTCTGTGCAACTTTTCGTCTGTGGTGGTCTTGTGGGCGGACAACTGTCCCTGGTCGAGATCCTGGAGAGTTACTCGACTTGGGTTTATTGTCTCTTCGTTTCCCTCAAGAGTCCATGGCTATTTGAGCATTATAAGTTAATGGCATTCTAGATCGCTGACTTAGGGTTGACCGCGGCGATATCGGGAAATATTTGAGCGTTTTTCCTAAGTGAGAATAAGGTTTACGGGGCGGCAACGGTTGGGGGTCATATTACGTGCTTCGCATGGTTCGAGGCGAGTGGCACGTGGCGCGCGTGAGGGGCACGTGGTTGCATGCGGTCTGGTGGTGTGATCAGCGGCCAGGTGTCCGTCCTCGAGATGGTGGAAGGCATGGGGTGTGTTTTAGTGTGTTCGCGGCATTTGAGTTGGTATTGTTCGGTGCGATGTTTGGTCTGCGGTAGAGGTCCTGCCTGCCCGGGTATTGTTGCTTGCAGTCTGTGCGATTTTTCGTCTGTCGTGGAGTTGCTGCCTGCTAGGTGTGGCTTTGGTGAGTTCGGCGATGGCATTCTGTGGCTTTGGTGAGTTCGGCGATGGCATTCTGGTTTGCCTTCTGCTTAGATACTGAGGGTTTCTCTTACGTGCATGCAAGAGTCCATGGTTAGTTGAACGTTATAAGTTAATGGCATTCTGGTTGAATACGGAGGGTTTGTCTAGTCCATGGCTGTTTGGGCATTATAAGTTAATGGAATTGTGGTTGAATACTGAGGTTTTGTCTTAGCTGCATGGGCTTTATGCAAATTTGGGTAAATATCTGCGTGAAGCTATGATTGTTAGTTGTATTGTTTAGAGGTTAAGTTCGGCTACTGCATTATAAGTTAATCGCATTTGGATTATGGATATTGGACTTTGATATTACTCCTAGAACGGAAGGTTGCTTTGTTGACTAAAGTTGCATAAGACTAAAACACATGCCTAAGATGGCTTGTTGCAGCTTTGCAATGTTGAGGAGATCTGTTTTGATTTGCAAAAACAGTGTATTAGAAAGCGAGTATTGTACATACCTCAACCAATTGATCACTTTCGAAAGCAGACCGAGGGAGCTGTTCTCTTTGTAATATTCTAATATTGGTAGCTGTTGCGTGCCTCATATCAGAAGTCGGTACAGCATCCCTGTTAATTAGACAACAGAATTTCAAAATAAGATCAAGTTGCTGAAACGTACTTTATCATATGCAATCCTATTACTGGTTACAGAACTCTATCTGTGATCAAACTTCAGATTCATGCTAACTAGCTAAACATGAGAATGCAGAAGGAAAGATCAAAAGTCTGAGGCTACAAAGCCATAAACCTTTGGCACAAAGCCTGTAGCATGTGCTTTTCAATGAGGTCTAATAGAAACATCGGCTGGAAATATTGCAGAATGCTCAGGATGTAGGCAATTAAATGCAAACAACCGACTAGAAGTTTTAGACAACAGTGTGTGTGAAGTGCATTTCAAATCATATAAAAAATGAAATGGGTTGAGGTAAACTTACTGGTTGGACATTCTTTATCATGGTTATTTTAAAACGCCAAATAAACCTTATTCTCCGCCCCGTAAACCTTAATTTGACTTAGGAAAAACGGCAAATATTTCCAAATATCGCTGCGGTCAACCCAAAGACGGCAATCTATCGATCGCCTATAGTCCCCGGCAGGGACTAGTAACTATGTGTCATGATCTTTGTTTTTTATTGTCGAGCCAAATGAATGCAATTAAACTAAAACAGAATGCACACAGAATCCAGACTAACACGCAGCAAAGTTTTAGAGCCATATATGTAAAAGCAAGTAAAGCAGAAAATAAAGGTACTTTCACGGTGAACTGTGAGCGGTTCTGTTTTAGAAGATAAAGAATTACAAAAAAGTCATTTCTATCTATATCTGAATCCAACAGGATTTGATCCGGTGCTCCATGCGATGGAAAAATTTGACAACTTAGGTAAGCCAACAGAAATATTTGGGAAAGAATAAACACATGTAACATCATCATGATGCTCTGTGACGAATTGCACTTTGTATCATCAAGTGCATTTGCTCATGCAAATAAACTAGTTGAGTCAAAACAGTAGTCAAGTTATGCAAGACTGAAATAACATGGAAGTGTAATCTAAAACATCTGAACTCAATTTTGCATGTAATAATATGTTGAGCCATAAATAAAACAAAGATGTTTGGATTAGGTATTTGCAAAAAAACCTGAAATAGTTGCAAACAGAAAGAAGCATCAAATAGTTGCAGATTGCACTTGACTTATGTGAGCAGGGAAGAGCACAATTTCAATATAAGATTAAGCTCCTTAAACGTGTTTTATCGTATGCAATGCTATTGCTGGTTACAGAATTGTATTTGCAATCAAACTTCAGATTCATGCTAACTTGAGGCTGTTTCTAGCCTGATTGAAGCTGTTTTTCTTCTGATGCATGACCAAGCAAAACAAAATGTCAACAATGCAGCAGAAGATTGAAACTGATATAAAAGTGGTTTGAAACATTAATGCAATTGATATATCTAGCCATTTAGCTAACCAACGTATGCAAAAGGTATCACCCCATAAACCTCGTTCAGACTCCTTTATATTTGTAGATGCAGAATAATGCATTTTATGAATATATGTACCAATGTCATTAACACGATGTAACTCGTATAGGAACTGAGGTGCTAGCTCATATTCATATGAGTGTATTGCTTGAACGCCATTGTTCTTTAAGCAAAAAAGAAAGTGGTCTATTAATGGATTTCGCAATTCATTTGAAGTATAACGAAAATGTAGAAGCATTTCGAACAAGTCAAATAGACAATCTGCTATAGTATATGAAAATGCATTTAGCCTAAAAACACCATTTCTCTTTAATACAATGTCAATGTTGTTAGGCAAAACGTATTGCAATCTGAAGTTGTAATTGTCAACATCTATTATTTCTTCCATTATGTGCAATTGCTTACCAGGGTTGTCTTTTGCAATTGTCTTGTACATCTTTGCAAAAAAATATTGATGAAGCTAGCAAAAACTGAACATGACTGACATTGACAGGCCACCAAACCTGCCTGAAGCTTGTCAACACCAAAATGTTTCCCAAAGAACAATGCCCCTTTTTCAACAAAACTACCAATGCAAACATTTGGAGTTTTGTTGAAAAAGGGAGATCGTTCTTTGGGAAAGGCTTTGGCGTTGAGAAGCTTCACGGGGGTTTGGTGGCGTGATGTGACATATCTACATTTAAATATAGATATGTAAAAGGAGGAGATATATATAGCAAACATTAATATTTTAAATAGCAAATAGCATGTTTGTATAGTTGCCATACATACCTTTTCGAAGCAAGCGGTTGGGTTGCCTTTCCTAATTGAGTTATGTCGTCTATTTCTTGAGTTGTTTGTTTTGCTTTTCCAGGATTTATGCTATGTTATAGAATAGGAACATATATTGAGTTCAATTTCAAAGAGCATATAAAAGTAAACAGTTAACAAGGAACATTAAAACCATAGAACCATACATATGTAAAGATAGAATGGATATATAGTGAACATTAACATTCTAAATACAAATTGGCATATTTGTATAGTTGTTGTAGACATACCTTGCTGAGCATTATTATTCTAAATACAAATCAACATATTTGTATAGTTGTCATAGACATACCTTTGCAAAACAAGTGGTTGGTTTGCCCTTTCTAATTGCGTTATGGATTCTATTTCTTCAATTGTTTCATTTCGTCTCTGAAGATTTAGGCTATGTTATAGAATAGTAACATACATCTAGTGCAAACTAGAAGAAAAAACTGAACAAGAACATTAAAACCATAGAACGATACATATGTAAAAATAAAAATAGAATGCATATATAGTAGACATTAATATTCTAAATACAAATTACCATTTTTGTGTAGTTCTCATAGACGTACCTTTGCAAAACAAGTGATTTGTTTGCGCTTTCTAATTGGCTTATGCATTCTGTTTCTTGAATTGTTTCATTTCCTTTTTCAAGTTTTATGCTATGTTATAGCATAGCAAGACATATTTAGTACAAGTCAAAAGAACATATGAAAGTAAAACTTGAACAAGAAGACAAGATGCATGATTCATGGAAAAGGAAAGCCAAAAAGAATATACTGTGTTTGTTTATGTTGCATCTTGTTGTTCTTTTTTCTTGGTTGTTCTGTTCAATTGAAAAGGGTTTTACTAGTAGAATCTGCATGCATAAATAGATGGGGTCATATCTGCAAATTTATAATAGGATAGTTCTGTTCATTAATTGAAAAGACTGTGTCTAGCATAAGTTGCATTGATCAATACAGAACGCCATATATGCAAATGTAGAATGGAATGCATAGTATGTATGCTGTTATCACTTCGTTTACCACAAAAATATATTGCACTATGCTTTAGTAAAATAGATATGATAAAAGCAATGAGATATTGCAAAAATGTCAAAATTTGGAATTTTGTAAACTGTTTCATGTGTATATCATAGGTCAAGGAGAAGAGATATTATATCATGGTCAGACCAATATGCATCCAATACGAAAATTTTATAATTTATATTGCCTACATTTGCGCAAACATGGTCAATCAATGATTTGTGCATGATATTTTCCTTTATCAGTATCATTACTTCATGCTTAATGCAACTTGAGATGCACTTGAAATTTTTGAAGTCTTCATTTAAGTCGAACTAAGGTTTACGGGGCAGAAAGGGTTGGGGATCTTATTACGCGCTTTGCATGGTTCAAGGCGAATGGCACGTGGCGCACGTGAGGGGCACGTGGTTGCATGCGGTCTGGTGGTCTCATCGGCGGCGAGGTGTCTGTCCTCGAGATGCTGCAATGTTCAGCTTGTGTTTTACTGTCTTCGCAGCATTTGGGTTGGTATTGTTACTTGCTTATTTAGCTATGCAGTCTATGCGATGTTTGGTCTGCGGTAGAGTTGCTCTGGTAAATGTCTGCGTGAAGCTATGATTCTTAGTTGTATTGTTTAGAGGTTAAGTTCAGCCACTGCATTATAAGTTAATGGTATTTGGATATGGTTATACTATATGGATCTAAACAAAATTGAAGGATCAAGGAACCTAAACAAGGCATTGAGAACCAGATACGAGCAGTGCATAAGCATAATTCCATAATGCTTCTCAACAAGATCCATCATTATGGGACACTGCAGGTATGATCCATATAAATGATGTACATGTAATATATTCAAAGGGCAGGTTTGGCAAACACAGCAACAATGTGCCTAAACAAATTGTCCCAAGACTATTGCCAATTGTCACATGTCAAAGAAGATGGCCAAAAATTACAGATCTTTGATGATTCACAAATTGTGGTGAAGATTCACAAATTATGGTGAATTGGATGAATTCAACAAATTGATTGGATAATTATAAACTTCAACCTATATTTGAGGAGATTCGACTTCGTTAGACAGAGTATTTAACAGATTATGTTTGAGCATGTTTACAAAGACACGAACATGGAAACTGATGGACTGTCAAAAGCAAGATTACACAAACACAGGAACATGGAAACTGATGCACTGGCAAAAGCAAGATTACACTTGGTAGCATGAGCTTGGCTGATTCAACAGATAGTGGAAGGACAGCTGATGGAATGTCTTTTAAATGCCAATATCTATGTATAATTTTTTATGGCACTGTTTATGAACATATCCAGGACCTGATTCTTCATCAGACAAAACTGGTTTCAAATCTCTGATGTATGTCAAAATGACGATGACAGTATATGAATCTAAACAGAATTCAAGGATCAAGGAACCCAAACAAGGCATTGAGAACCAGATACGAGTAGTGCATAAGCATAATTCCATAATGCTTCTCAATAATGGTGGGCAAAAGAGGAAAATTCTTTATAAAATATTTTACGATTTTATATTAAAAAATAAAATGTATTTCAAAATGAATGGATGAATTTAATTAATTCAATTGTTTTTAACTAGCTTATCATGTGATTATAGATACATGATAACAAGATCCATCATTATGGGACACTGCAGCTATGATCCATATAAATGATGAACATGTAATATATTCAAAGGCCATGTTTGGGAAACAGAGCAACAATCTGCCTAAGCAAATTGTCCCAAGACTATTGCCAATTGTCGCATGTGAAAGAACATGCTCAAAAATTACAGATCTTTGATGATTCACAAATTGTGGTGAATTTGATGAATGCAACAAATTGATTGGATAATTATAAACTTCAACCTATATTTCAGGAGATTCAACTTCGTTAAACAGAGTATTTAACAGATTATGTTTGAACATGTTTACAAAGACAGGAACATGGATACTGATCGACTGTCAAAAGCAAGATTACACAAAGACAGGAACATGGAAACTGATGGACTGTCAAAAGCAAGATTACAGTTGGTAGCATGAGCTTGGCTGATTAAACAGAGAGTGGAAGGACAGCTGATGGAATGTCTTTTAAATGCCAGTATCTATGTATAATTTTTTATGCCACTGTTTATGAACATATCTAGCACCTGATTCTTCATTAGACAAAACTGGTTTCAAATTCAAAGCTTCGATATATGTTAGAATGACTATGATAGGGGTGTCATATTGACATTTTTTGAAACTGTTTATGAAACAAGATATGTTCCCAGCAATACTTTTATCACTTCCTATGCTTAAGCATATCTGTGAAATGCAGGAACATATATAATAAATGTAATTTTGTTTTCACAATAAAATAATTTTTCCTGTTTGAGCAGAATAAGGTAGTTGAACATCATATGAAAACTAATCTCGTTATAACTAGCTAACATGACATTTTAATCTAGGGTTTAAATACACAAAATGTCTTGATTCATCATTATACACAGCTACTTGCATGCATTACTCAACCTGTACTTGTTGGCATCATCTCAAATAATATTGTTGTTATGATTATAACAATTGATAATATTAATATTAATATTAATGTAAACACAAAATAAACAATGACAATTTCAGATTTGAATTCCAATATAATTGAATGACAGAAAAGATCTCAATGACTGAATACAGTTTAAATATCTATGTTTTTTAAAACAATCACAGAGCAACTCGACTATAAATCTAGAGTAACTGAACCATAAACGTACACAATGCAAAAATTAAAACCCTAACAAATTCACAAAAAGCAATTAATACAAAAATTGACAAAAAGCAATTAGTCGAATAACACTGTACCTGGAACAAAGCCGAGTATTCAAATTGCTTCTCGTCTAGACAAATTCATGCACAGCAGAGCCTGTACGAAGAACAACAGCTTCACCTAGGCCATCTCAGCCCAAATGACAAGGAAGTCACATGGTGCTCGAAACTGACATTTATGGGAATTTCCATAAAACCGATGCAGGTAACAGAAACCCTTAGTATCACAGAAAAGCTTATAATTTTTGCAAACGAAACATTTCATCCAATATATAAGCAACAGCAAACGAACAACATCTAGTACCAATATAGCAAACCTTGAATTCAACACTTGTTAACAAAGCAAATGAACTTAACACTAACTAAATGAACTTAACAAAGTTGTTAACGAAGCAACCTTGCGTTCTAGCAGTAATATCAGAGTCGAATATTCATACATCGATAACAGAATTACAGACCTGAACAAACATTAAGGACCAAAGTAAACATATACATAAATTATACGAGCGAAAAACGCTGAATGCACGCCTAAGATAGGAAACCGTGCAGTTACAAAACAGACTGCAATCTTCAATATTTTAACATTTCAAACAGTTCAAAATCTGCAATTTATTTAGATGTTCATGTGCAAAAACAGTTCAAATTACAAAATACTGCGACTCAATGTGTACCAAGAACCATAGCTTCGCCCAGGTCCAGCCGGTTCAAATGATAACGAAGCAACATTGTGGCTGAAACCCACATTTACAGAATTTTCCATAAAACCTATGCAGCTAACAGAAACCCATACTATCACGGCAGCCACCAACCGCATTGGTCAACCCAAAGTCAGCGATCTATCAATCGCATATAGTTCCCAGCAGGGATGACGGAGTAAGTGGACTATAAACCTAGAGTGACTGGACCATAAACCTACACAACGCAAAAATCAAAACACTAACAAATTGACAAAAAGCAAGCAATACAAAAATTGACAAAATGCAATTAGTAGAATAACACCGTACCTGCAACGAAGTTGAGCGTTCGAATTCCTTCTCGTCTAGAGCATATGCATGCACAACGCAGCCTATGCCACTACCATGAGAAAATGTGCAAATGACGTAATTGGTTAACGAAGTCTGCACACAAAACCCTCAGTACTCAACCAGAATGGCACTAACTTATAATGCTCAAATAACCATGGACTGTTGCATGCAGGTAACAGAAACTCTTAGTATTTAACCAGAATGCGATTAACTTATATTGCAGTAGCCGAACTTAATCTCTAAACAATACAACCAAGAATCACAGTTTCACGCAGACATTTAGCCAAATTTCCATAAAGCCCATGCAACTAAGACAAACCCTGACTATTGAACCAGAATGCTATTAACTTATAATGCTGAAATAACCATGCACTCTTGCATCCAAGTAACAGAAACGCTCAGTATTTAACCAGAATGCTATTAACTTATAATGCAGTAGCTCAACTTACCAAAGCGACAGCACACAGTCGAGCGATAGAAGCTGCACCTGGAACAACACAACCGCAACCAAACGTTTGCGATAGAGTTAACCGAACAGCCAGGAACTGCATTGTGTTTTGACCGCAGACAGTACAACAAATACAAAGGAAAAATCGCAGAGACCGCAGAGCTAAACAACCAAACACCAATAATAATCCAAATGCCATTAACTTATAATGCAGTAGCCGAACTTAACCTGTAAACAATACAACTAAGAATCACAGCCCCAGGCAGACATTTACCGAAATTTCCATAAAACCCATGTAGCTAAGACAAGCCCTCAGTATTGAACCAGAATGCCATTAACTTATAATGCTGAAATAACCATGGACTCCTGCATGCAGGTAACAGCAATCCTCAGAGCAGGCAGGAACCGCACTGTGTTTTCAGCGCAGACAATATAACAAATACAAAACAAAAATCGCACAGACCGCACAACTAAAGAACCAAGTAACAATAACAACCGAAAGCCGCACGTAACAGAAATGCTCAGTATTTAACCAGATTGCCATAGAGAAGCCGAACTTACGAAAGGCACAAACAGCAAGCAGGAACCCCAGTGCACACGAAAAATCGCACAGACTGCAGAGCTAAATAACCAAGGAACAATACCCGAGCACGCAACAACTCCACCGCAGACGAAAAATCGAACAGAGTGCAAAGCTAAACAAGCAACTAACAATACCAATCCAAAGGCCGCGAAGACAGTAAAACTCAAAGGCCGCGAACATAGTAAAACCGAAGCCGAACTTTCCAGCATGTCGATGAGCAACAGCTGGCCGCCGACGACACCACCACAGCGCATGCCGACCACAGCCAAGACAAACCGTCACTATTCAACCAGAATGCCATTAACTTATAATGCTCAAATAACCATGGACAGTTGCATGCACGCAAGACAAAACGCCAGTATTCAACCAGAAGACAAACCCTCAGTATTCATAATAATAATGCAAATGCCATTAACTTATAATGCAGCAGCCGAACTTAACCTCTAAACAATACAACTAAGAATCATAGCTTCACGCAGACATTTAGCGCAGCAACTCTACCGCAGACCAAACATCGCACAGACTGCAGAGCTAAAGAAGCAAGTAACAATACCAACCCGAATGCCGCGAAGACAGTAAAACACAAGGCGAACATTCCAGCATCTCGAGGACGGACACCTGGCCGCCGATCAGACCACCAGACCGCATGCAACCACGTGCCCCTCGCGCGCCACGTGCCATTCGCCTCGAACCATGCGAAGCACGCAATAATACCCCCAACCGTTTCCGCCCCGTAAAGCTTAGTTCGACTTAGGAAATATGCCAAATGTTTGCAAAAATCGCGTCCGTCAACCCATGGACAAAACCTTAGTATTGAACCAGAATGCCATTAACTTAAAATGCTCAAATAACCATGGACAGTTGCATGCACGTAAGACAAAACCCCAGTATTCAACCAGAAGACAAACCCTGAGTATTCACAATAATAATCCAAATGCCATTAACTTATAATGCAGTAGCCGAACTTAACCTCTAAACAATACAACTAACAATCATAGCTTCACGCAGACATTTACCCAAATTTGCATAAAACCCATGCAGCTAAGACAAAACCTCAGCATTCAACCACAATTCCATTAACTTATAATGCCCAAACAGCCATGGACTCTTGCATCCAACTAACACAATAGGCAGGAACCGCATTGTGTTTTCACCGCACACAATAAAACAAATAGAAAGGAAAAATTGCACAGACCGGGCAGCTAAACAACCAAGTAATCATAATAACCCAAAGGCCGCGAACAGGGTAAAACCCAAATAGCAATGGACTCTTGCATGCAGGTAACAGAAACCCTGAATATTTAACCAGAATAACTTACCAAAGTCACACCGAGCAGACAGGAACCCCATCCCAGATGACAAATCGCACAGACTGCAGAGCTAAACAAGCAACTAACAATACCCGAGCAGCCAGGAACTTCACCGCAGACGAAAAATTGCACAGACTGGAGAGCTAAACAAGCAAGTAACAATACCAACTCAAAGGCCGCGAAGACATTAAAACCCAAGCCGACCTTTCCACCATGTCGAGCAGGAACAGCTGGCCGCGGATCAGACCACCATACCGCATGCCGACGACAGCGAAGACAAACCCTCAGTATTCAATCAGAATGCCATTAACTTATAACGTTCAACTAACCATGGACTCTTGCATGCATGTAAGAGAAACCCCCAGTATCTAACCAGAACGCAAACCCTCAGTATTCAACCAGAATGCCATTGCCGAACTCACCAAAGCCACACCGAGCAGGCAGGAACTCCACCACAGACGAAAAATCGCACAGACTGCAACCAACAATACCCGGGCAGGCAGCACCTCCACCGCAGACGAAACATCGCACAGAACAATACCAACCCAAATGCCGCGAACACACTAAAACACACCCCATAGCTTCCAGCATCTCGAGGACGAACACGTGGCCGCCGATCACACCATCAGACCGCATGCAACCACGTGCCCCTCACGCGCGCCACGTGCCATTCGCCTCGAACCAGAATGCCATTAACTTAAAATGCTCAAATAACCCTGGACACTTGCATCCACCTAAGACAAAACCCCACTATTCAACCAGAAGACAAACACTGAGTATTCACAACAATAATTCAAATGCCATTAACTTATAATGCAGTAGCCGAACTTAACCTCCAAACAATACAACTAACAATCATAGCTTCACGCAGACATTTACCGAAATTTGCATAAAGCCCATGGAGCTAAGACAAAACCTCAGTAATCAACCACAATTCCATTAACTTATAATGTCGAAACAAAAACCTCAGTATTCAACCACAATTCCATTAACTTATAATGCCCAAACAGCCATGGACTCTTGCATGCAGCTAACACAACAGGCAGGAACCGCATTGTTTTTTCACCGCACACAATAGAACAAATAGAAAGCAAAAATCGCACAGACGGCGCACCTAAACACCCAAGTAATCATAATAACCCAAAGGCCGCGAACAGAGCAAAACCCAAATAGCAATGGACAAAAATAATTCAAATTCCATTAGCAGCTAAGACAAAACCTCAGTATTCAACCACAATTCCATTAACTTATAATGCCGAAACAAAAACCTCAGTATTCAACCACAATTCCATTAACTTATAATGCCCAAACAGCCATGGACTCTTGCATGCAGCTAACACAACAGGCAGGAACCACATTGTTTTTTCACCGCATACAATAGAACAAATAGAAAGCAAAAATCGCACAGACGGCGCACCTAAACAACCAAGTAATCATAATAACCCAAAGGCCGCGAACAGGGCAAAACCCAAATAGCAATGGACTCTTGCATGCAGGTAACAGAGACCCTGAATATTTAACCAGAATAACTTACCAAAGTCACACCGAGCAGACAGGAACCCCACCGCAGATGACAAATCGCACAGACTGCAGAGCTAAACAAGCAACTAACAATGCCCGAGCAGGCAGGAACTTCACCGCAGACGGAAAATCGCACAGACTGCAGAGCTAAACAAGCAAGTAACAATACCAACCCAAAGGCCGCGAAGACAGTAAAACCCAAAGGCCGCGAAGACAGTAAAACCCAAGCCGAACTTTCCAGCATGTCGAGCACGAACAGCTGGCCGCCGATCAGACCACCATACCGCATGCCGACGACAGCCAAGACAAACCCTCCGTATTCAACCAGAATGCCATTAACTTATAACGTTCAACTAACCATGGACTCTTGCATGCACGTAAGAGAAACCCTCAGTATCTAACCAGAAGGCAAACCAGAATGCCATCGCCGAACTCACCAAAGCCACAGAATGCCATCGCCGAACTCACCAAAGGCACACCCAGCAGGCAGCAACTCCACGACAGACGAAAAATCGCACAGACTGCAAGCAACAATACCCGGGCACGCAGGACCTCTACCGCAGACCAAACATCGCACCGAACAATACCAACTCAAATGCCGCGAACACACTAAAACACACCCCATGCCTTCCACCATCTCGAGGACGGACACCTGGCCGCCGATCACACCACCAGACCGCATGCAACCACGTGCCCCTCACGCGCGCCACGTGCCACTCGCCTCGAACCATGCGAAGCGCGTAATAAGACCCCCAACCGTTGCCGCCCCGTAAACCTTATTCTCACTTAGGAAAACGCCCAAATATTTCCCGATCTCGCCGCGGTCAACCCTAAGTCGCTTATAGTCCCCGGCAGGGACTAATAAAATGGTTGATCAATAAAATGCTATCGCCAAAATCCAATGAAACAAAATAAAAGATAATTTTGAAATTTATTTCACATCCAATGATTGATTAATATCTGGTGTCATAGCCAACTGTTGTTGTCTGATGGTCATTGCGCCATCCTTTGCTCCGACAAGCCTGCTTTATTTTGAAGGTTGATTACAACTTACATTGCTTTATTTTTGAAGGTGGCTTGTAACCGACTGGCATCTTTATCTTATCTTGATTATTGATTATCTGAATATTTTTGTAATTATAGGCGTGGTCAACTATTTGACTGAGCCTACGTCAGTGTGATTGGAATACTTTGCGAATTATTTGACTGAGCCTATGTCAGTTTCATTGGAATACTTTGCGAATCAGTAATCCAGATAAATTTAGAGATAACTCACACCGTAATTCATTGTAATTTTGTCATTCAGTTAAATTTGGAGAAAAAAATTAATAAAAATAGAGCAAAATCTAGATTCCAGCAACTTATTCAATCAATATGAAAATCAGACAAGCTTATGTAACTTTGTCATTTATTCCTTTAAAAATAGAACAAAATCTAGACTCCAGCAACTTATTCAATCAATATGAACATTGGACAAGCTTATATATATATATATATATGAGTGCATTTAAATAGTTACAAATAAATATGTATTGGAAGAATAAGAATATGATAATTAATACAAATGGTCCTGAGATAAAAATAGAAATGGCAGTGCGAGAATGAAATCCGTGTCCAGTATCCTTCTAAGAATGTCAAGCTCGAAATCCAAGCGGGAGAATGAATGTTAAGTATTAGGCGCCAATGTTTCAGGATGGTTTCGCTCCAACATAGTTTCCAGGAGAGTAGTAATTGCATGTGATGAATGTGTCACCACTGTTACATTTGATGATGGCACATCCGACCTTAGTTGTCGTTCTCCAGACAATCTGAGTGTAGTGCGTGCAGTCCTGACCAGAGCTGCAACTATTATTTGCATAAGTATACCACTTTTTTTCATCCACCCATGCACCCACTGCCTCTGTAGCGTTCCAACCTCTGCCACTCCCCCAGAATATGTTCTCTCCGAATGGACCCTCGGAATGCTGAAGGAGGCAATCTCCCCTTCTTTTCCTTGCGTAACTGCGGGCATAAGTTGCAAACGTCCCATTTCAGTGGAGGGACTCCCACTTGTTTTCTCGCCTCGTTCTGCAGAATCAAAAATCCTTGAATAGTTTCACTAATGTTCGCACCTGCTTTCGCAACCATTTGTAGGTTGCAGATTGCAACGATCAAGGAAGCTACTACAACCAGAAGACACGATGACTGCGTCATTTTTGTGGCAACAATAGCAAGGCAGCAGCTAATACTCGACAGATGGATCCTGCCTAAAGAAAATGCTTTAAGATCTGGCTACTTAGGTTGTTTATCTACTGTTTACAAAGTCAATTGACAGAAAAGGAAGAGAGATTTGTAATAAGAAGGAACGTGGCGAAAACATAAGCGGTAAAATACACGCGATAAGCTATAGCGGACATCAGATCCTCTCAACAGCAAAATGTAAGGGATAAAGACGGACAGATAGATATGCATGGCTGGGCTCATATCACGGACAGATAGATATGCATCGCTGGGCTCATATCATTTTTAATATGGAACTTCGAGAAGAGGCGGCGGGAACATATTTTCCTCGCTATACACGTGGGCTAAAGCCCAAACTATGCACGAGATGACAACGCCGGCGTCGTTGTTTGACATTGGGCGTAGGAGACACCCGTCACGAAGATGCACAGTGCGCTGATATGCGGCGCATCAACCATTTGCGAAGGAATCACAAACCACTGGTCGACGTCGGCCAACAGGCAAGTTAGCTCAACAATATCGTTTAGGTAATCATTCGCGAAGTAGAAGTAGGTCGATCTTGGTCAACAAGCAACTTAATTCACGCACAAATCTCTTAAGACTTTGGTAACGTGATTCGCTTTGTGATTCGCTTTTTCCGTTTTAAAGTAAAAATATTTCATACAAATTTAAATATATACCTTTAAAAAAATCGCTAACGTGATTCGCTAAACCTGCTAACGCCTCATGTGGCTAATCCTTCTCACGGTGCAAAATAGAGCAGATTTACGTAGCTACCACGACTGAAAATCAGTAAGTATATGCTACAACCATGCACATTTGTTTCTATCTCTGTAATTTTCCATTTTTTTTAAGACTATTGTTGGGAGGATATGATGTCGGCACTATGTTATCCCATATATCTTACTTCACGCTTACATTTGCTGAGCCACCTGAAATTCATCGACTTCTTCGTTCTTGTTACAAGTCTGCCTTGACTTTCTGTTAATAGTCGTCATCAACAATATATAAACAGCTCAAGTGTAGGCAGAGTTTAACATCTTTTGTTCAGCGAAAAATTTGCTCTGCAGTTGTAGTCAAGGATATTGCCGCTGCATCCGTCCAGACGTAGCCGTTATTTTGCTACTAATCGGGTTTCTTTTTCATTGTTGTTAAAATGAACAGGCGATTGTGTCTACTGGTTGTAGTCGCTGCCATAAGCACTGTAACGAGTAGCTTACACATGGTTGCAGCAGGTACGGGCATTAATGAGACGATTGAAGGATTTCTAGTTCCACAGAACAAGGCAAGGAGGCAAGTGGGAGTCTCTCCACTAAAATGGGATGCCACGCTTACCAAGTATGCGCGTACATATGCAAGGGAAAGAAGGGGCGACTGCCTCCTCCAGCATTCCGAAGGACCTTTCGGAGAGAACATATTCTGGGGAAGCGGCAGCCGCTGGAACGCTACAGATGCTGTTGCTGCATGGGTGGATGAGCGGAAGTGGTATAACTATGCTAAAAATAGTTGCAGCTCGGGGCAAGACTGCACCCACTACACTCAGATCGTTTGGAGAACAACCACTAAAGTTGGATGTGCGGCCATCAAATGTAAGAGCGGTGACACTTTTATCACATGCAATTACTATCCTGCTGGCAACTATATCGGCGCCCGACCATACTGAAACTTGGCACCCACCATTTAGCATTCATTCTCCCTCTTGGATTACCATTTTCCCCGTACACTGATTTCATTCTTTTAGACTGTAGAGTACCATCATTCTTTTAGAGTACCACCTATATTCATATTCTCACATTACATAGTATTTCTTTTTTTGGAAGTAATTGCACATTGCCTTGTTAATATCGTATACATTCATGATTTTCGAATATAAGCTTTTTCCATATCATCATTGATTATGTTTCATACAAAGACCATTACCGAACCTGCTCGCATAATTTTCTAGCGCTCAATAAAATTCATCATTGATTGATCAGACTAATCTGACCATTTGGCGAACGTGCTCTATTATTAATTAACGGGTTGACAACTTATAATGACTTACGACATTAGTTACGGGTAACGAGTGTAATTTACTCTTAGCATAGTTTTCTTTCAATAGTTCGAATTGATCTAAATTTCTCTTGAATATTTATGATTTAAATTCGTGTTCCATGGATCAGTTTCTCCACGGTTTTGTTACCGTATACACGGATTTTAAATTATGATAAAATTTTAATTATATTTCCTCATCAAGTTTATTTAAAAAAATGTTACTCACAATCTTCTAAATAAAACAAGCTTAGATATATGCAGTCAACAAATATATAAGTTCTACCCATACTCAAACTCAAGTATATAGCAATGCAGGGCTTCTAAAATGCTTCTAAATGATCTCTTGTAACGTTCCCTGCATTTAGTTCATGAAGCTTTTTCATTTCTACACGCGTTCTCATTTGTCAAACGCTTCTAAATGATCTGTTCTAACGTTCCCTGCATTTAGTTCATGAAGCTTTTTCACTTGTACACGCCTTTGACAGAGAGAGTAGGGACCCAAACACAGAACAGAAAACACATACAAACAACTCAGAGTTTATATTCATTTGATATCTAAACAGATATTTATATACAACAGAGAGACTTCTGGAATATTCTTCAAGAAGCTTGCTCATTTTGTCAACCATTTCTAGAAACTATGCTTAAAATATCTGCTGAATTATCTAGAATAGTCGAGCAACTACATTAATGAGGGTGGTTGGAATTAATGTCTTCCAACACTCCCCCTTAATTCCAACCATATAACAAAAGCACAAGACACTATACTCTTAATTGTCATGCCTGCTGGTCTAAGTCTCAGCTAGGCTTACAACAAAACATTTCATTTTTGACTTCTTGCTAAGGGGTCCATGCTTGTTCATTTGTTGGTGCAATTTCATCTTCACCTTTCTGGCTTTTCTAAAAGAATTCCTCTGCTCCTTGCTTATGTACTTAATATCAGTAACCTTTTCCAGATCAAGACCTTGAACAAGGTAATCTAATTCAAGTTCTCAACACTTTTCATGAGGAACCAGCGAACGAGCCATCAAAATGTAGTCATTTTTGAACATGAGCGGCCTCCGAAGAACATCCATGGTAGTATCCTCCACAGTAACAGTCATCTTGAAAGCAGATCCAATAAAACTTCTAACAATTGGGTTATGAGATAAACAAGTTTTACTCTGAGTGATTTCTTCAACGACATGATCCTTAACAACATGATCTTCATGAGTGATTTCTTCAACAACATGATACTTTTTGTCAATGAACTCAAAAATACTGCTAATCCCAAATGGGTTCATGAGAAAATGATCATTGAAAGGATCATTGTCAAAAAAGTCTAAAAAGATAGACATATCAATTAGGCTTAAATTTTCCTTACCACTCTTGGAATAGCACCTCTCGGTTCTGCCTCTCACTTATTATCCTTGACCACTGGTTTTAGCTTTACAATTACCATGTGCAAAAGAGACACACGTTGCAAGAACTTGTTAGAAATATGAGTTTTATCCCACTGTTCCTCTTCTAATATCAAATCAGGATTATGGAAAAGACTAATTTCATTCCTTAAATTGCCTCATACATGACAACAAATGATACTATAAAGATTAACACGGTTACTGCAATTAACACAGAAATTGCACAACTAGACAGACTTACTCTCCTTCCAGCCTCACAAATATTTGCCCTCTCGGATGCTCACAAGCCTCAACCACATAGCGCCACTGGCTCCAACAGCCACACATGCACAGGCAGGCACGCTACGCGTCCTGTCACTTCTCAGCAACTTCGGCTTTGTTCGAACCTCTATGGGTCATGCAGCAACACCAAAAACAACACAACTCTTCACTGCTAGCTCAAGCTTACCCCACTCCAGGCAACACTCCAACAACGATCTGTCAGGCAAGACTCCAATAGCGATCGTCTCCAGCAGCGACTTTCTTCTCCTCCAGTTGGCTCGATCCACCCTCAGTGGCGTCCACAACCCTTCAGCTTCAACGCTTCTTCAATCCACAACAAGACTCTAGTTCTTCACAAGCCGCACACACCAGGCCCACTCCAATGATGTCTCTCTTCTGGACATCAGGGATTTTTGTCAAATAATTCTCACAAATGTCAGAGAAAAAACTTAACACAATAGCTTCTCCAAATCAGATTCAACCTCTCATAGACACTACAAACAAGTTGGTCAGTGCCTCTATTTTGATTGCTCCAAACATCGTTGTCTGAGGATCTTTCACGCACACCACTCGGCGTATATCCCAGCTCTTTGTGGCTTCGGCCCTTCTACCAAGCTTTTGAACAACGTTTTGCCCAACTCCACACTGCTCTAGGCACAACAACACACTCCGGCAGCACTCAAACAATATTCAACACTCCTTAGCGACAGCGACACTCAGCACTCACAATAAGCTGCACTGACGCAACCATCGGCGATTTGGCAACCCTGAAATACAAATGCCTTACACACCTAGCTCAAACCCTCAGCTCTTCACTCCACCGAGCCCACTCGACTATGGCTTACCAACACTCACTGAGCTCACAGCGCTTTACCAGCCCTCAGTCCTGAGCTCTCGGCTCAGTCGCCCTCGCTCACGGCTCACACTCTCAGCTCTGATACCATGTCAGAGAGCAGAGGCACACATTTCATAAACACAACACACGGTTTAGAACTTCACAATATATGCTTCCATTCATCGATTAAAATGGTATATATACAGGATGGAGAAACTTATGGATATCAATTCAAGCGGTGGTTTCCTGAAGAAGCTTGCCCCTTTGTCAACCATTTCTAGAAACTATGCCTAAAATATCTGCTGAATTATCTAGAACAATCCAATAACCACATTAATGAGGGTGGTTGGAATTAATGTCTTCCAATAGCCTTCTCATTTATCGACATTACAACGACACTTTCTCTAGTTACAGTATGCCATGGTCTATTGATTTCCACGTTAATGGTGGAAAATGATACATTTTTCCGAAATTAAATTGATAACTTAAATATAAACACTCAAAAATGAAATGGCTGCGAAGATTAATGTTAATGAGTAGTTTAACCTTCATTAATTTATAAATAATATTATTAAAAGAAAATTTAAGTTTAAGATTTAAATTTTTTAGTGATTTAAAGGTTCTTTTTATTCATAATGGATCTAATCAATATATATTGCGTAAAACTTAATTATATATTATATATTGTTGTAAACCTTTATGCATTAAATTTGTTTTGTAAATTATATTCTCAAATGGATTGTTTGTTGAGAGGATTAAAGTGTTCTTTTAAAGATAAAAGAACAATATTAACAAAATGGGCATATGTTTTCTCAAGTTATTAAAATTTCTAGGAGAATATTTGTAGTTATGCTAAGAGTATATAAAATTACTGTGATAATAAGGATAATCATTCTTGATAAAAGTATAGTATGTTTAAATAAATTTCTTGTTTTATTATTGTTTTTTAAAATATATATATATATATATTCTTTTTTCTAGATAAAAGGTTATAAAATTTTTTGAAGTGGGAAGAAATTCTTTTAATAACAAATTTTGATGTAATTATATATATCTCAATTCCAAAAAGAAGTTGAATTATTAAGTTGTTAGTATATTTTAGTTGAGTTAGTATTTTGTCCCAATGGATCTCTATAACAATCTTAAGTGTACAGTTGAGGAGTTGGGTTGTTAGGATAGATGTTAAAGATATCTGTATTTTGTTAAGATATACCCAACCAATGGGAAGATATGCATATATGTACAACTGGAATCTAAAATATAGGTCCCAAAGAATTCCCAAGTTTAAAGTAAGATTATCTTGTGAAGGGGCATGAGAACTAATTAGAGGGTAGAGAGGACTATAACATTCAGATTAGCTCGTGAAGGAGCATGAGAACTAATTAGAGGGTAGAGAGGACTATAACATTCCTCTATAAATAATCCATAATCAGAATCTAAGGTTTCTAGCCAATTCTATGTGTTTAATGCCTTTGTGTAAACATATGGATTGATGCCCTACACAGATGGGAAATTGTCCTTGTACTAAGTCTTATTGAATTTATGAGTGTGTTTTTTATTTAGCATATGGTATATACGTAAACCCTGTAAGGATACAAGTAGTCTAGTCTCTAATATAAAAAGCCGAAGATGAATTTGGATATTAAACCTATGTGCCCAAATCGATATTGTTTGTGAGTTAGTGAGTCCTACATATGTGTTTATTGATGGTGTAACTAGTGTAACTAGGCTGAGTGCCCCTATTTATGATATTCGTCGGGGAAGTGTTAGTACACACAGCTGAATACACAGGCCTATAGACCCGCATCACATATAAGGGCATGAATGAGGTCCTAACTCGACCACACACTTAAATCTCCTAGCCTAATGACTAGGGTATCGGCGCACAAAAATAACACAAGGTTACAAGGGAGTTGGAACTTGCGCTAGGTGTGAAGGATGTGGATTAGACTATGGATAGTCAACGTCGAAAGAACCTAGAGCTACTAATCTCCAACATCTCATCACGACCATCGAAAGAGTTCATCGAGTAACAAAAGGCTAGGTGAGGCTAGAAAATTGTTACAACCCGACGAACCTATAACTATTGATCTCCATTGATGGGTCATGTGTTGAAAATAATAATCCCAACCACCGCAATAAACAGCTTGACAACAGCCATACTTGTCAGACGTATTTTTGCAGGTTGCGTCTATATTTGAAGATGGAAACGCAACAAAGAATTTAAAGCAGTCAATGCAATGTACTTTGATAAATAGATATGGGCAAGCATTCATTTAGAGACTATTGCCCACACTCCAAAAACACCTGTGCGATTCTAGTTACACTCAACAACAACATCATATTAATTACTTTTCTCTGTCATGAATTAAATGTAAAGTTCTATGTTGAGTTATATATGCATGTAAAAGTCATTTTGTAATAGGTTAGAGAATAAGAGGTTAGAGAAAAAGAGAGCGCAAGTCTCTGGGGAGAAAATGGTGGAACAAATTTTGGTGAGGGCGTGAAAACAACAGTTACAGTATTTTACTCTGTGTTTGTTATTTCGCATGAAATTTTAGTTTTTTCTTAGTGAATGAGCCGCAGCCTCATGTGAATGTATTTTCATGTTTTAGAATTTAATACTAAGTTTTTATTGTGTTGCTCCAAACCTACTTTGTTATTTTTGTCGTGAGTGAATATTATTCATTAAGTCTCTGAAATAGCTTTGCGGTGCACGAAAGTCGTTGTGCGAAATTAGCTTAGTGGTGCGTGAAGGTAGCTCCGCAAAAGTAGCTTCATGGTGTGCGAAGCTAGCTGCTCGAAAGTAGCTTCGCAAAAGTTATAGCTCTCTGCCCCTCCGCGAAAATTAAATTTCCTAAATTTTTCTAACATGGTATCAGAGCGGGTTAAATATTGTTAGTGTAAAAACAAGTGTTTTTACTAGCATTAAGAATTGTTTTGAGGGAAGATTGCTTTTAGCATATTTACCAACAAGTAGAAAGTTTTTTCGCTCAGAAATGGCAACATTAAGCACAAGCTTGACTAATCCTCACATACCTCAGTTTCATGGCAAAAATTATGATTATTGGGCTATTACAATTAAGACCTTGTTTTCTTCTCAAGACATTTGGGATTTGGTGAAGAATGGTTTTCAAGAACTAGTAGATGTAGCAACATACAATGCCTTATCTCAACAAGAAAAAGAAGTGTTAAAGGACAACAGGAAGAAGGATTCAAAAACCCTATTTTATATTTTCCAAGCACTTCATGAAAGTATTTTCCCAAGGGTTTAGCAGCAACAAAGTCCAAGCAAGCATGGGACACCCTTCAGATAGCCTACCAAAGCATGGCAAAAGTCAAGACAACAAAGCTGGAAATGTTGAGGAGAGATTTTGAAACACTTTGTATGAAAGAGTATAAGAATATAGATTTTTTTTTCACATGTAAGTGGGATGGTTACTCAAATTAGGTCTCATGGTGAGACACTTGAGGAAAGAAGAATAGTTGAGAAATTTTTGAGAAGTTTGCCAGCAAGGTTTGAGGCCATTGTTGTGGCCATAGAAGAGACAAAGGATCTCTCACAACTCTAAGTGGATGAGCTTAATGCATCATTGATTTCTCATGAACACAGAGTGAATAGAGTAGCAAGCTCCTCATTGGAGCATGCCTTCAAGACACAAGTATCATTTTTTCAAGGTCGAGGCAGAGGAAGATCATATGCTAGAGGAAGAGGAAGAAGCCCACACAGAGGTGGAAGAAGCAACCCTTCAAGCTCAAATGGAAGAGGCAGCAATCAAAACCAACTTAAGGCCCAAGCCAAAATCAAGCACAAGGTCAAAGGTATGATAAATCTCAAGTTCAATGTCATTATTGTAAGAAGTATGGTCATTATGCAAATGAATGTAGGAAGAAGCAATATGACATTAGTAACAAACCAAGTGTAAATCTCACAAGAGAAAATTAGAACCATGATAGCATGTTTTTAGCTTGTAATGTAGCACAAGAAAAATAGAGTGATATATGGTATCTAGATTCAGGGTGTAGCAACCACATGTCAAGAAACATAGAAATGTTTTCTGATCTAGATGAAACTGTGAAATCTGAAGTGACACAAGTGATTGATAGTAAATTTTCTGTGATGGGAAAAGGAAGAGTTAATATCCTAAAAAAGAAAGGGGATAAGAAATACATCTCAGATGTTTACTTTGTCTCTGGTCTGAAACATAATCTCATGAGCGTTGGACAACTTATGCAAAAAGGCTACAATATCTTCTTTAAAAATGATGTGTGCACAATTTTGGATAGGCCTCCAAGCAAACAACTGATTGCAAAGGTTTAGATGACAAACAATAGAATGCTTTCCCTAAAAATAATATCAAATTTGCAGAAAGAAGGTGCACAAGCACAACATTCTATGAACTCATAAGAAGATGGAAGAAAAGAGGCAACTGTCACACAAGTAAACTTTCAAGTAGAGGTAAAAGATGAAAACTGGTTATGGCACTTGAGATTTTGACATCTCAACTTTGGAGGTTTGAATTTGCTGCATAGGAAAGGCATGGTGAAGGGTTTACCACTCATAGAAAAACCAGACAACATATGTGAAGGATGTATCTTGGGCAAGCAACACAGAGAGACATTTCCAGTAGGAAAGTCAGTAAGGGCAAAGGAACCTTTGGAGATTGTCCACTCAGATTTATGTGGACCAATGCAAATACCATCAATTGGTGGCAGTCACTATGTATTGACCTTCATAGATGACTACATAAGGGAGACACGGGTCTTTCTCCTAAAACATAAAAGTGAAGTGTTTGAGGGCTTTTGCCAATACAAGGCTCTTGTTGACAAGCAAAGTGGATACTACATCAAAGTCCTCAGCATTGACAGAGGTGGCAAATATATCTCAAATGATTTCCTTTGATTTTGTAGGGAGCATGGAATTCACAAGAAATTTACAACAAGGTATACACCTCAGCAAAATGGTGTGGCAGAAAGGAAGAATAGGACCATTATGGAGATGGCAAGGAGTATGTTGAAAGCAAAGCATTTTCCAAATGACTATTGGGCTGAAACTATCGCTTGTGCAACATATATCTTGAATAGATGTCCATCCAAAAGCATCTAGAACATTGTTCCTAAAGAGGCATGTAGTGGAAGAAAGCATAGTGTCACTCACATGAGAGTTTTTGGATGTGTGGCTTATGCACATCTCCCGGATGAGTCGAGAAAGAAGTTGGACAGCAAGGGGTAGAAATGCATATTTTTGCATACAGTGATGAACCCAAGGCATACAAACTCTACAATCCATTAACCAAGAAAGTCATAATCAGCAGAGATGTGCAATTTATAGAAGAGGAAGCATGGGATGGAAGTTTAGAAAAGACAATCAATGTCAAAGCATGCATACCACATGAGGACAAAGAGGAATTACCAACAACGAGTAATTCCTCAACAATGACTCCCTCTACTCCTATTCAAGCGCAGCAAAGTAGGCAGCAAGCAACGCCATCAACAAATAATAGGACAGTTTCGCGTAGCCAAACAAGTGCTTCTCCAAGCACACCGTGAAGCACAACACCAAGTGACATGTCAATCCCATCTTCAGCAAGCATAAGAAGACCAAAGTTCAGAAATTTAAATGAAAGTTATGAGCAAGATGAAGTTGATAGTAGCGCAGGTCTAAATTCCTTATTTGCATTATTTTGTCATGTAGATGACCCAATACACTTTGAAGATGTAGTTAAAAAAGAAAAATGGGTTGCAGCAATGGAGGAAGAAATATAAGCAATAGGAGGGAATGACACATGGGAGTTAGTGAGTCTTCCGAAAGGAAAACATGTAATTGGAGTGAAGTGGGTCTATAAGACCAAAAGCAACATTAAGGGAAAGATTGAAAGGCACAAAGCAAGACTAGTTGTCAAAGGATACAAGTAGTAACATGTAAGAGATTACGTGGAGATGTTCACGCCAGTCGCGCGGATGGAGACAGTGCGTGCAGTTGTGGTGATTTCTGCACAACATAAATGGACAGTGTATCAGATGGATGTAAAATAAATGTTCTTGAATGGAGTGCTAAAGGAGGAAGTGTATGTTGTGAAACCGCCTGGTTATGAGATTGAAGGCCAAGAAGACAAAGTATATTGGTTGAGAAAAACTCTTTATGGGTTGAAGCAAGCAGCGCACACATGGTACAACATGATAGATGCTTACTTGTTAGACAATGGTTTCGACAAATGTGGCGGTGAGCCTACTCTCTACATCAAAGAGAGCGAAGGTAAGATTCTCATTATCGTCTTATATGTAGATGATTTGATTTTTACAGGCAGTGATGATTTCCTCATCATTAATTTCAAACAAGTTATGAAGAGTGAATTTTAAATGAGTGACTTGGGATTGTTAAGATATTTTTTGGGCACAGAAGTGAAGCAAACATAAAATGGCATTTTTATCTCTCAAGCAAAGTATGTGACAAAAATTTTGGAGATGTTTAAAACGCAGAACATCAAGTCTGCACCAACTCCAACTGTGATAGGGTTGAAGTTGAGAAAAGAAGATTGCAGCAGCAATGTCAATCCGACATAATACAAAAGCATGATAGGTAGCTTGATGTATTTGACCGCCACTAGGCTGAATATAATGTATGCAGTAAGTTTGGTGTCAAGGTTCATGGAGACACCCAACGAGGCACATTGGCAAGCAGCGAAAATGATTCTAAGGTATGTCAATGGGACAAAAAAATATGGTGTTTTGTACACAACAACAAGTGATTTCAGGCTGGTTGGGTACACTGACAATGATTAGGTAGGTAGTGTCGATGACAGAAAAAACACGTCAAGATATGTTTTTCATTTGGGTTCCGGAGCCATTTCATGGGCCTCCAAAAAGCAGCCAATAGTATCATTGTCAATAGCAGACACTAAATATGTCGCAACAATAGTAGCAACATGTCAGGTAGTTTGGATGAGAAGGATGATGAGGGATCTTCGTCATGACCAAGAGGGAGTGACAATTATTTTTGTGACAACACCTCAACAATTGCATTGTCAAAGAATTCTGTCTTCCACAAAAGGACCAAGCATATTGATGCTAAATATCATTTTATTAGAGAGTTGATTAACAATGATGAAATTGTGTTGCAGCATTGCAGGTCACAAGAACAATTTGTTGATATTTTCACAAAGCCATTGGCAGGTGAAAGTTTTGTTATCTCCAAAATTGTTTGGGAATTGTGAATGGCGGCAATTGTGATTAAGGGGGAGTGTTAGAAATAATAATCCCAACCACTTTAATAAATAACCTGACAGCAACCATACTTGTCAGAGTATTTTTGCAGGTTGCGTCTCTGTTTGAAGATGGAAGGACTAAAGCCATTCGTGAACCATTCTGAAACACAGCAAGGAATTTAAAGTAGTCAATGTACTTTGGTAAATAGATATGGCCAAGCATTCATTCAGAGACTATTTCCCACACTCCAAAAAAACCTGCGATTACACTCAACAACAACATTGTATTAATTACTTTGCTCTGTTATGCATTAAATGTAAAATCGTATGTTGAGTTATATATGAATGTAAAAGTAATTTTGTAATAGGTTAGAGAGTAAGAAGTTGGAGAAAAAGAGAGTGCAAGTCTTTGGGGAGAAAATGGGGGAGAAAATTTTGGTGGGTGCCTGAAAACAACAGTTACAGTGAAATTTAAGTTTTTACTTAGTGAATGAGCAGCAATCTCATATGAATGTATTTTCATGTTTTAAAATTTAAATATTAAGTTTTTATTGTGTCGCTCCAAACCTACTGTTATTTTTTCCATGAGTGAATAGTATTCATTAAGTCTCTAAAATAACTCCACGGTGCGTGAAGGTAGCTGCGCGAAAGTCATAGTTCTTTGCCCCCTGCGAAAATTAAATTTCCTAAAGAGGAATTTATGATTGGTGTTTGAGTTGATAATTTAGGAGGAATTTATAATCTGTGTATTGTTGATTTGCTTAGGTTTAATCGTGGTTGTTTAAATTCAAGGATCCTCCACGGGCGAAAGCCCTCGATCATTGTTGAAGTTTCTATGGGATTTTGAAATAAGTACAACCCAGTGGCCTAAGGAGTCCATCGTTCGTGTGATAAAAGCTAGTTGTTTGCTGACATGAGGTAAGCAAGGTGTGTGTGCGCCGAATCGAAGGTTGGTTATGGGCACATCATCTAAGTGTTTGTGACCCTCCGAAATTAAACTACGGATCACGGATGGTAAATGGTTTATGATTTTCTATAGAGGTGACGTCTCACAACCATCGGGGTAGGGCTCCATACCTTGTGGCGTGAGGTCATGGAGTGTCGGTTCATAGTTGCAATTTACACTTTGCACTAAATGCCCATTTACCTTCTAGTTTGAGCAGTAACGCGAGAGTACTAGTTTATAGCTTGGAATCAAATGCCCATCTTCCACCATTTTGTGATGGAATTAACCTTCGTGCGAGGAAAAATATTCACATTTTCTCGGATTCTTTGAATTAAACACCCATATGCCACCATTTTGTGATGGAATTAACCTTCGTATCTCAAAGTTCACCAAACTATTTTTTTCACACTCGCGGGTTTGCAGGTATGCACTGGTTTGTGGATTGTAAGTTTTTTTTCTTCACTGAAAAGCACAAAACAATTTCTCACTCAAAAAACCTATATTGAATGATCCACAGAAGTGGAGACGAGATAGAGTCTGTAAAGCATTGCGTGCATGTGGTGCGAATATCAATTTTACCAAATCTAAGGCAAGGTTACTTATGTCTATGGATACTTTGTCGATGCTTCGTGTTTTTTTTCCAAGTGGGTTCTGTTAGGTTTACTTAGTTATTATGAAATGGAACATATTTTGCCGCAAACACATTCTTCCATTATTGAATGAATCTATTATCATTAGTTTTATAAGGTCTTGAGTTTTGACGACCTTCACAATACACCAATTATGTAGACTTGGCTCACCCATAAATGCTAAGTACTGAAAATTTTAAATTGGCTGACGATTGAATACCCATAACATACCCGACATTCTATGCAACCTGGGTGTTGGACTTTAAAACGACCATATTGTATCAAAATTTTTCTGTGGACCATTTTTACACACTACAGGATTTGAGATATTAAAAATGTTTTGCGATGGTTTGCAGATACATGCATTTTATGAGTTTTGTATTGCAATAGAAAGCATTGATTTATCGACTTTATTTAGTTGAAGAGCACAACACAATTGCTTGTTCGAAAACCCTGTGCCGAATGGTCCACGGAGGAAGTGAAGACAAGATAGAGTTTGGTCTCCATGTATACTTTGTTGATGCTTCATGTTTTTTTATCAAGTGGGTTTTGTACAATTTACTTAATCAATTTGAAACAGAAACAAAATTCAGCACGAAAACATTTATCCATTATTGAATCAATCTATTATCATTGCTTTTATAAAGTCCTCAGCTCTGGCGGCCTTCAAAATACACCAAGTAGGTAGACATTTCCCACACATTAGCCTTAAACATTGAAATTTTTAAACATGCCAAGGGCCAAATACCCATACCATACGTGACATTCTAGGTAGTATGAGTGTTGGGCCTTAAAATGACCATATTGAATAATCTTTGACCATCGAACAATGGAAAATTACGACCTGAGATTATCTTGATAAAGAAAGAGAATTGATACAATTGTATGCATTTCAAAAATTGTGTGAATTCGATTTGTTTTCATTTGTTATTAAATTATTTTTATATTATAGAATGTGATTTGAATTTATATTAATGATAAGATTGGATATTGAACACGTATGGAAGAAAGTTAATAATTAACTTAGCTCAAATACAATCAACATTGTACTTTAATCAATATACACCAATTTGTTATGAAATATATTGATTTTAATGTTTGGGACTTTCGTGTGTACACATTGTTTTAAGTAATCATTTATTTGGTTGATTTTTTAGTGTGTGTTTTTTTTTTCATCATTCCCGAGTTTGGGTTTGATTATTTTCCCATCCATTGTCCTTTGATGTATACTCTCTAGTAGCCTTAAAGGTCCCATGATAGCGAGTGTTTGATGTAGATATAGATAAGGAGACAGAGAAGTTGACTCGACTTGAAAGAGAAAACAACTTCATATGCACAACATTCCAACATGCAAACTCGTGGTTAGTGAGCTTAATTTCTTTGAACTTAATTTACTTTCTCTATCTCCGTTGGAATTCATAAAAATTGTTTTCTAATTTACCTTAATCAATTTTATATCTTAAAAAAAAACTTTATTATATATATATGTAATTGAATATTTTTTGAATTAATATATTTAATTGATAATTCAACGATTATTGTGGCCAATACTAGTTTGATAGATGAATTATGATAGATATATATAATTTTGATCATTATTTTTTATTAAAATTATAAATAATGGTTTCTAAAATAACACATATACTATTTAATTATATTATAGATGCTATATATAAACAAGAAAAGCGATAAAATCTCTATTTTATATAAATAAAATATTTTTTTCTTAATTTTAATTAAATATATTAAAAAATTAAAAATATATATAGTTTCATTAATAATTATTATAGCATTTTTTAATTTTGGTCTCTTTCTCACATACACAAATACATACGACAAGATTCAATAATATAAGACTAGATTTGTAATAATTAGTTGTTTTTTGTAGTATATATACCTCATTTGGTTTTCCTTTATTCATTCACAAATAAACCAAATAGCCCATATATATGATGGCCACCTTGAACACTATCATGTGATATCCTTTTCAACATTTTCATAAAGCCATACTCAATCAAGGAAGCCATATGCATTGGGTTTGGTAATGGGCCTAAGATACTTCATACCAGAGTGGAAGTCAACTTCTTGGAAGGGTAATAACACCACAATTTAGATCCTTTAACTCTTGGTGTTTGGGCCTTCTTTACACATTTGATATGTAAATAATAGGCCTATGGCATATCCATTTTATTGACACTGATACTTTGTGGAATGAAATTAAAATTAGCTCTTTGCAATTAATAGTAGGGTGAGAAGATGCTCATCTTTTCTATCAACTGATTACAATGCTTAGTTTGAAAATATGACAAAGGAATTCTGGGTCAATTGAATGCAAACCTGTCTAAAACCTGTCTACTATGTTTGTAATATGCTTCATTGCTCAGCTGCTTGCAATCCCAATTTCACACAGTGTTCGACAAATCTTTCGGTGGAAAAATGAAGTAGGACTTAATGTTCTTCAACGATACACATTTGTGCATTCACAGTTCAATCTGAGTGATATCATGTGATTAATGGATTGCATATATAATTTATATATTTACATGCCCAATAAAATAAAGAGACACCCAGATATATGGTTGGAAGTCATTAATTGGCTGGGTTTGAGAAAAATTTAAAGGTTGCCTCATCATTGTCTAGAATGCATTTATAATTTATTTTGTAGTGAAACACAAAGGTTTAAGGAATTGGCACACTGATTATAAAGGGAATGGACCAGAAGACAACAAAGGGATGATTAGGTTGTTGCAGAGGATGCTTATGACACACTGCTGGAGATGTGTACAGTTTGTGTGGTTACCATACGTCTATGTACAATTCTAGCATAAATTCAGAAATCACATTTGGTTTAAGGGATGTCTACAGGCTCATGGATGACCAAGTCTAAACTTAAATTTTCCCATGAGAAAGAAACATTGCTAAGAGGAGAGGGGAACAACCTAGGCAAAAAGAAAAGAACTCAACAATGATAAATATGCTCAAAATAACACTAGACTCAAGTAAACCAATTTGGAAACCTCCTATGTAAGTGCAATGGGTTTGAGATAATTTCCATTGATATTCAATCTCTCAGTATAATGGATGGAGGAAAATAGTGACTTGTTGAAATTCATTAAATTCTTGTGGGAATTATAGGAAAGGATGAAACTTTTTATCATAACCATGTGTGAAACTAATAATTACAATACACCATAAATTACAACAATAATCTCACATAGAGTACATAAGGTTAAAACACACAGATATGGAGAGATGTTCGTGGAAACCCAACTGGGAAGAAAACCAAGTTGATTGAAGATTTTATCAAGTAGGAAATTAATTACAAAAGCGTGAACTATACACAGATTTAGTGTATCATTGTTCACTCACATGAAATTTGAAAATGGTTATGGATCAACAACAGCCTTCACTCACCTTTGTCCTCTTCTCATGTGATCATAAAGTAGACTCCTTCTTTGAGCTTTCATCTTTGTTATTATCCATTTCCTTGTCATCTCTTCTCTCTATTGAATGCACTTCTTCTCCACAACCTTCATTTTTAATGGACTTCCTTTGAAGGCCAACCATTACAATGGTTTGTTTCAACTTCTAAGTGAATTATGGACATTTCCTCAACTTTGCCAAAATAAAAAAATTAAATGCTTGTTACCAAATTTACAAAGATATTTTTGCCTTGTTTATTTTTTGTCAGATTGAATTTCCTTTTTACCTTGTTTATTTTTTCTCAGATTGAATTTCCTTTTTACCTTGTTTATTTTTCCTCGGATTGAATTTCCTTTTTCTTGACATGTTGTTCTTTTTTATTGGAATTGATATTCGTTACTTCGCCCACAATATTTAAACCCATACTTTTTATTTGTCTTTCTTCATTGTTCCTTGGTGTTGCCATCTTCATTCTTATATTGCTTGTTGCTTAGCATGCATGATTGGAATGTTCTTCATTTAAACTGTTGATACATTTTTTCATGCTTCATTAGATGGAAAAATCAACATTTAAAGAGCAGTGCCTTTATTGTCTACTCTATGCTCTTGTTCTTCATCCACGGATTAGAAAATTATTCTTTGTCATAGTTTGTATGGGTGACATTAAGGGACAACACTTCAAATACATCGTTATACCTCTCCCTTATTATGTCCATAGATCTAATATATTCTTCTATTATGTTTTATATTTCTTCAAACACTTACCAATACTCTAGTTGGAGTGTGCATAAACTAAAACATATAGGAGTTGACGATGGTAATTCTTTTGTTGGATCAAATTCCACTTTCCAATATTTCATGGATAAGCTTGCCCTGTCAAGGAAGCATAAATATCTTCAAAAGATACCTTCTTTATCCTCCATGGTACTAAATTATACTATTAATCATTCTTTTGTACATGACTAGTGTCTACATATTCTCTTTGGTTATCCATTTCTAATGATCCAACTGATTAGCATTCCTTTTAGTTGTACTCAAAATAACTTACTATTAATGTATGTTGGCTCATATATGTTATCTCATCTCCATGACATGTGTTTTAAATCTAGTCTTTGGGATTTCCTTTTCTCAAGGTAGATATATACTCAACAATATTTTCACCAGTGGTTTACCTATTCTTCCTCTTTGGAGCATTCTTGATTAAATCCTTTCATTTCTCAACTAACAAGTCTGATGAACCCTCCTTGTGACATCATGTTTAAAGGATATTTCATGGGACTGTTCTAGCACTGTTTTATTAAATTAAATTATTTTTTTGCTCTATTCTATGTCCATTTTTTTAACTAAGAATACATATGAGGTGATGGAAACACTTAAATCTGGCTTAGTTGAATTTTTTATAAAGACATTTGTGCTTTTTAATGTTCTATAATATTCATCAACTGCATTTTGACTCTCTAAAGTATAACAACTGTATTTTCATGACTCTAATAGTGATGTTATGTGTGTTTTTGGTTTGCATATTTTGAAACCATAATAGAGTTTATCTACAAGCGTGCAGTTCCCATCCCCAAGGACCAATGTAGTAAACTATACAACTCAAAGTGAGTTTTGCAGCAGGATAGATTGTTGGTGTCTTCTTTGCAATTGTTTAACACCCGATAGACAACTTGGTTTCTTTCCTAAACAATACTAAGGGTGATACAATTGGTGATGTAAGATATGAACCCATCTTTGAATTTTATTAAGTTATTAGTTTACATTTGTGGGTAGTCCTCGTATGAATATTTGGTGGCTTGTAGCACTAACACTATTATGGATGCTTAGTTGTTATGTGATAACCAATTGATGTTTGTTTGTGGTTATCAGGCTGTAAAGAAGATGGGTGTTGTTTGTCTCTTTACTCGTGGTACTTTTTTACATATTGTTATGATTGGAACACTTACGGGAGCACAATGGGGTATCTATGATTCTTTCAAGGTGATTTTTGGCATGTAAATTCTCTTTCCTGCTACAAGTGAATACATCATTATGGGGTATGCATGATGGTTTCAAGGTGTTTGTTTGCCTGTAAGTTCTTCCTCTTTCATGCTACAAGTGAATAGACCATTCTTATTATTGAATTAATGTTGGGGTACTCCTGAATTATTTATGTTTTTTTCATTCTGGACAAAAACCATTGATTGAATATGGTTTGTGTTTCATGTATTTCGACACAAGAAAACTACTAACTTATGTTTGGAATCTTGAATCATTTTCATGGTCTAATTTTGATGTTGTGGTCATTTATTTTTTATTTTGCTACTTTGTCAATGACACTATATTGATCTAAGAGGTTATAAAAATTAAACAAATCACTATTCAATAGCATTTTGTTCTTTGTTTTCTTTTCTTTTTTGTGCCTTCCATGAGGAAGGCTATTATAATGTGATTTAAAATTCACACACTATTATTTCATAGGCCGACCACTAGTGGAGTTACATCCCCTACTGTGGAACACAAGGAACTAAGAAAAATGAGCTAATTTGAAGAAGAAATTCTTGAGATCAAAGTTTAATGCTTAAAGTTTGTCCTGCAACACAAAACTTAGACATGGCTGAATTAAAGACCATGGAGGATTAACTCTAGATTTTTGTCTCTTCCGAATTTAGGTTGATTCACATAGCTTGCAAGTTTTATTTTTTGAGGTTATTTTTTTGTTAAAAAGGTTGGTTTCATGTTATTTTTTCCATCCTATCGTACATTAGTAGATAATTAAACATTGAGGTTGACCTTTTGGGCTAAGATGGCTAGATATTTAGTGCCCACAATGTTAAGGAAAAGTTGGGTTATAAGATTTTGTTTAGTTCCTTAGTCCCCGGCTCTAAAATTATAAAATATAAAAATAATAATAATAATTTTCCATGCAAATTCATTATGGTGCAATCGAGTGGAAATGTTATAATTATAACAATCTTGAAAACTGTTAACTCTACTGAATTTTGAATGGGATATGAAATTTTACTTTCTCCATATAAAGTCTGAAGAGATTGGAACCACTCTCAAATATCCTGAAACAATTAATGGTAATGCTAAAAATTTAAGTAAAATTAACATTCTCTTGATCTTAAAGGGAATTCTACTTTTACTTTATGAATTTAATATTACCATTAATTACCAAGGTCCTAGACTCCTCAAAGATCTATGAGTTGTTTTTTTTCTATCTTCATGGGTTGTTAGACAAAAATTTCTTGCGACGAGCACTCACGTGTTCCCATTCTTTCAGAAAGGGGGCGGGGGCACTTAGATGTTCCCCTTTTGGGGGAACATGTTCCTCACTCTGGAAAAATGAATTTGGAAAGAATGTTGTCTAAACATTGTTGAACTTAGGGATTCTTAAAAAAATGAATTTGGAAAGCATGTTGTCCAAACTTAGGTCCACATAAATCAATGATCTCTAAATACTACATTGGCATAACTAATATGGGAATTGTCTTATGGCCAACTATCATGTGTGTAGGTCTCATATATCTTTTGATGTCATTTTTCTTTAGAATATATGCTTTGATGTGCGGGGACCAAAGAAACCTGGAAGACTTTGAAGATAACTGGTATTTTAAATATTTATTTCCAGTTCAAAATGATTGAAAATGAATGTATCATCAGGTCTTGAAGAACATGTTAAGCCAAGACATACCTCCCACGCACCATTCTTCATTTATATATCATTAGAGTTGTATATTAAGTTTTTGGGGATTCAGAAGAGTTACATTTCAGAGGAATGTATATTAATGGGGCCCATGTGAGAACTGTGCATTGGATTTTGTGTTGGCTCCACCATGGTCAGTATCTTTGTTGAATTTCCTACTCTACATGATTTTGATATTTAATCATCATAGCAGTTATAATGCCTATTTTTGTCAATTTTTGCTATAGTTGTATACAATTTTTAAGTTCTTTAGTGATTTCATTCATCTGCAAACCTGTATTAAAGGAACCACAGAACATGGAAAATTTTGGTTTGTACTTTGGTTAGTCTCAAGTTTAATCAATCGGATTGGATGCTTTTTTTAGGTGGTTGAGTGTATTAACCATGTGAAAGTTGCTTCCTTGTTCTAAAACAATTATGTTCTGCATCTATTAGATAATTGTTTGTGCCAAATGATCCAAATAAATCTACAAAGACTTTACAAAGTTTTAGAATTTAGAATTTATAAAGTTTGAAGGTCTAATTCTTTGAAATGTGCTAGCTCAATGGAAGAGCACCTGCATTACAAGTAGGTGGTCAGTGGTTCGATTCCACCATTCCCTAATATTCATAGGGAATGGTGATTATCACTATTTGTCCCATTGGATGCCAAAAATGATGCATAATTAGATGCAAATTCAGCCTCAAACTTAGACACAAAATGAGGCAGAAAAAAGATGCAAATTTGGATGGCGAAAATGTTGTAAAATTAGAAACCAAAAAAGATGTAATATTGGATGAAAAAGTGAATGTAAATAATGGTGCAAAATTGGACACATAAGTAGAAATAAAAAATGATGCAAAAATGGGCATAAAAATAGCTCAAAATTGGATGCAAATTGAAATGCAATGTTGGATGCAAAACTTGGTGCAAAAATAAATGCAAAATTTGATGTAAAAAATGGCTCAAAATTGAATGTAACATTAGTCACAATATGGGATGCAAAGGTGGACACAACACATGGTTTAACATAGGATGCAAATATAGATGCAAATTTGGATGCTCAAAAGGATGTAAAATTGGATGCAAGAAATGGTGTTAAAAATGAAGCAAAAATGGATGCAAGAATTGATGCAAAGAATGGTGCAAAATGGGATGCCAAAAAGGGAGACAAATAAAACATAAAGTGGACGTAAAATATGATAAAATATGTATGCAAAAATGGATGCAAAATTTGGTGCTAAATCAAATTCAACATATGGTGCAAAGATGGTGAAAAAGTGAATGCAAAAATAGGTACAAAATTAGAAGAAAAAACTATTGTAAGATTAGATGCAAAACTTGGCGTAAGATTAGATGCAAAAACTAACACAAAATGGATGTAAAAACAGTGCTAAATTGGATGCAAAAGATGATGTAAACTTGATGCAAATGATGACGCAAAAATTGAAGCAAAAAATGACACAAAATAGGAAGAAAAAAACGATGAAAAGTAGATGCAAAAAATGACACAAAACTAGAAGCAAAACCTGTCATAAAATCAAATGCAAATCATGGTGAAAATTTTGACACAAAAAAAGATGCATAATTTCGTGTAAAAAAGGAGGCAAAATCAAGCGCAAAAAACAATGCTTTAAAATTTGTACAATAGAGCCATATTTAGCTACAAGTTGCTCATCCCAATTGTAAAAAAAATGCACTAAAATCTGGCACTCAGGCTCCCATATGGAATGGGCCTTCTTCTTTATTATTCCACTTTACCCATTGTAACCATTGTAATTAAATCCCTCATCATAATGTTAGCTTGTGAGCCACTATTACAGGAAGGAGCCCAGATGCTCGAAAGATGGGTGTTTTTGAAATTTAATTTTCGTTCCCGACTCCGGGTAAGTCAAAACATTTTATTATCTATTCTTTTTTTAAATGAAAACTGCAATCACTTATGTTATGTTATTATATATAATAAAAAGTTTTATGATAAAGTTTTGGATTCATAAATGAACAATTTTTTTTGGATCTAGTGGTTTTGTAAGTTAATTAATAAATAATTAGTTAAGGTAATTTTAATAATTAATAAAAATTAATATTTACAAAATAAGGTAAAATAAATACAATTAACATAACGAATCTAGGTTAGTGAATAAATTAAATAAATAATATTATTTACAAATTATACAATTAATTAAATATGAAAAATAAAATATATTTTATACATTTTTGAGTCTAGACGGTGAAAATTATCGAAACTTTAAATAATTACATTTTCAAACTGTATATCCAAACTCAACAAAATTAGAGTCCTTGGGAAGTTGGTGAGAAACCACACTCATTGAAACAATTAAAATGGAAATCCCACAAAATAAACCAAACCAAGCAAAATAAAAGAAATATAGCAAAAATTTACATGGAGTATCCCCATCATTATTATGGAGATAAGGTAAAAATGGGGGTTTTTTATTTTGTCACAGTAGGTCTGTATTATGTTTATATCTTGGTTATATACCTAGTTATATGATGTGCTCTCACGTTATGGCTCTTGTTCATGATTTTTCAAGTTACTGGATAGTTGATGAATGCATGTACTAACAAGTGTTGTTGTAGCTAGTTAGAGAGGGATTGGAGCCTTCTTGGTGATTCTCAGATAAAATTCAAAAGTTTATGATCTGGTATGAATTCATGACATATAGATTCCATTTTTACCATATGTTTGATGAAATGTCTATTGTGTACTAGGCATTTGCTAGTCAAGATCTTGTTGAAGTCTGAATGTTTTAAATTGTTGTCATATTAATCATGATTCAAGGAAGTTACAAGAAGTTTTGGGTAGTGGTGTGGAGGCTTTCTTAAAAATTTAGCTTAGATCTTGGGACTAAATTCACTTAACTAAGAAATTTGGGTCATAATTTCATCCATAGAAGCTTGTGGGTGTGGTTGGAGCCTCATAACCGCATGCATTAAGTCTTATGGGTGCGGTTGGAGGATAAGCCTATTGAAAAAGAGTTCCAGCTCAGAGATTGATCACTTGGGGTGGTTTTTAGGCTCCTGAGTGGTCTGTAGTCCCTGTGGGATATCAGTTGCTGTTGTTTTGTAGGCCCCACTTCCATAACTAGAACTTGGAGGTTGAGTCATATCTTTGTGACACTCATCTTATGTTTACCATGGAGAGCTTTTAAAAGTGGGTAAGTGTGGGAGGAGGTGCTACAGTTTCTCTGTGCAACTACAATACTGAGGTTGCAGATCCACTTATACTTTCAAATATGTGTGAGTTGGAAGGTATTTCTCTGTGTGGGTGGTGTAAATGAACAGAAATTTTGGACTATAAGTTGTGTTCTTACTAAATGATTTAGATTGAATCAAATACTGTGATTAACTAATTTTATTTCTGCTTGTGAACTCATGGTCTCTAGTCTTGTGCATTTTTTCATTTAAATACTCGTCATTTTGAGAACCTGTAGCTTGTTGGATCGATTTACATTAAAAAAAATTAAACCTTGTGGCTTCAATCATTGTGATAATCTATTTGTATTTTGGGATTCCCGTTGTATCAGTATTAAATTCTGTATAAGGAATGTTTTTTTGCGTTCTACAATAATGGTTCCCTGGTATTTACAATTATTTGAGTGTTGTTATAGAGATAGAGTATCTTGTTTGGAATTCTGAACAAACAAAAAAACCCCTCTTTGAATGTTTGTTCAATTGGAAAATTTAGCATTGCAAACTTCGATGAAGGAAGGTACATAAATTTTATATTGTGTTGAGGGGTCAGTCAGGGATGTGAAAGTCTCTTTGGAAGGATTCAACTCATTTTGTCTTCCCTGAAACTGCAATACATAATTTTAACGGGCGCTGCTTAATCATTTCGTAGAGATGGAACAAAAAATTGGGAAATAGGCACTATGAGATCATTTCATAGTGATTGACAGAAATTTAAATTTTGAAATATTGTTTGTGATTTTGAAATCCCCTTTTGGCCTACTCTTGTATTAACCAGTTATGTGGGTATTTTTATTATTGAGCATTGAATGTGACAAAGCGACAAATCCATTTTTATATTGGTATAAACATGAAGGACTAAAACACTCGGACAAGTGCTTAAATGAGTGTGTCAAAGAATTATTATATTGCATACATTATTTGTTAAGTTGAAGCATATGTAATTGAAAATAAAAAAGGAGGTGAGATTCCTCAGGGGGGTTAGAGAAAAATATCTCATGGAATTTATCATAATAAATTCATATTATTATATTTAGTGCACATGTTAAATGTTTCTTGAAATATTGTTGAATTGGATGTAAATATGGAGCTATGTGTAGAGTAGACTGAGGGTATTAGCGTCGAGGTGACTTGGCTACCATCAAGTGGTATCATAGCCACAAAAATCTCTTTAGCTTGATAGCTCTCAGAGGAGGAATAGAAATATTTTAAAGAAGATGAAATCTGCACCAAAACTAGTTCTGGCATGATTCTAATCTTGAAGCAGAGGATGTCAACGAGAATATGGTTTTCCTATGAAGTTGGTTTTGTCAAAACATTGCAGTGGATTTTTCTGAAAGAGATTAGAACGTAGTAGATAATGAAAATACAAAAGAAAGGAATTTGGTAAAGTTTAGAGTTCGTAGCAGAAGCATGGAGCAGAATCAAGATTAGAAATCTGATTGAGGTAGTTTTGGTTTTGTTTTAAATTTATGGTGAATTTTGAAACTGAAAATTGCAAGGTTGAAGTTCTGAGTTGAAGGAGATTAGAATAATATAACCTTGAAGTCATAGCCAATAGAGAAGACTAAAAAAAAAATGTATGTTCAACAAAGATCTAGATAGTGACGTTGAAGCAAACAATAGTAGAAAAAAGTGACACTAGTTAGACAACCAAGAATGTTGTATAAGAGAAGAGCAGAGTGAGTTCTTGATGAAGATGGAAAAAAATCCTATAGCAAAGATGGAGGACCAACAAAGTTCTCAGAGGAGAATGGTGAGAAGTTGAATGCATAAGCTAAAAGGGTAAAGAGTGTTGAGATGAAGATTTCAGAGGAAGGAGTGAGTAGAAATACCAAGAGAAAACTAGGCTTGGAAGGGTTTAGTATGGTATTTACAAACATGTTAATGGAATTAGCTTGTTGCAGTGGCTTGTTTGCAGCTCACACTAAGTAGGGGGAAGACCAAAGAAGAAGGATATTTGTGGCTAATGAGATTCATAATAAAGGTTCAAAGAGAAGCCATAGTAGATTAAGCTAGGATAAAATTGATAGAGAAGTAGTTAAAATAAAATTATAGGTAGAGATTTTGAGAGAACTGTTATAGAAAGATGAGAAAGACCAGTGTTATAGATGGACTCTCTAGAAGAAAGTAAAATCGAATTTGTTGCAGGTGAAGCTGCGACATAGATCAAATTCTCAACTGATGGAGAAACTCAAGAAGTTTGAACATAAGATAAATTCTCAGTTGGAGGAAAAACGCAAAGGAGTTGAGCCACAAGAAAGGACATTTGTTGAATACGAATCTCTTTGTGAACTTAAACAAGGAGTAAACCTTGAAGAAAGAGAGAATGATAATGTTGAAATGAGAATAGCTAAAAGTCTCATGGGCTATTTGGAAACTAAAGGTTAACATGAAGAAAATGTTCATGAGAGAATAGTTGAGAATCTCACAAGCTTTGTGGATAATCAACATATGATGGTCAATGTGTTAATGGAGGATACATGTCATGATGATTTTTACTTTAACAATTGGTGTACAAGATTAGGAGTTGTTCCAGATGAAGGATTGAGCATCAATTTGGTTGTGTAGAGAGGATAAATAGTTAGTAAGTTTTGTTATACATGTTGGAATGAAGACAGAGGATGGTCAAGATTAAGACCATGTGCCATGGGAAAATGTATCCATGGAAGAACAACCTAAGGGTGATGAACACATGTGTGTGGATATTATTGAGGATGTTGTTATAGTGGACGAGGTAGATGGAGATTTGATGGGTAGCTTGGAAGCTTTAGCATTGCCATAGGGAGATATCATTAAAGAAATTTTGAGGTATTAAATGGGCCTCCTAAGGAATATTATAAAATAATAGTGGAAATAATAAAATAAGACATCAAATTTTAGAAGAAAAAACTACTTTCTCAACTCGTATTTTCAACTTATCTCGCTAGGGTTTTACTCAACTTTTGAGTGGGAGCACTCGTTGGATGCATAATTTAATTACTCATCCAATGAGTACCCATGTTTCATAATTCAGATGAACCATGCTAATTGAAAAATGACAAATACACGAAAATATGTGATTGCAATCATGGTTTTCATGTATTTCCCATTTTTCTTTTAGTAGGGTAGATTGAAAGTATGCAACATGGATACTCCTTGGATGAGGAATTAAATTTTGAATCCAATGGGTTATCCCACATGAAACATGAGTAAAATCACAGGGAGATAAGTTGAAAATAAGAGCTAAAAAATGACAGTTTTTTTATTTTTTAATCTTTACTTTTTAACTCCAAAAATTAGTTTTCTTATTTTTTAATCTTTACTTTTTTAGTCCAAAAATGGTGAATCATCCCTCATGGTTGAAATCATCAACTCTAATCCTATTGGTTCTTATAAAACTGATTTTGGTTGTAGATTTTTGTTTTGAGGCCCATTTTTTACCTCAAAAATTCTCTAATGGCTGGAAGCAACAAAGGATACTTCAAAGTCTTGTATTTTAAAACAGAAAATTGGTTTGTGTATGAAGATGTGCAGGAAAAAATGAAATGGCTTGGAAATACTTTAATTAATGATGTATAAGAACCATTGGGAGAGGACCTATAAGATTGCATAATAGGCACATAAAAAATTACAACTGAATTGAAGTTTTTAGAAAATTGGTTGAACAATCCAACGACAAAGCGTTGAGTGAATTGTAGCATTCCAAGAGATGATAAGGATGAGTTTCCCATGGAAAAAATGTAGAAAAAAATAGACAATAATGATGATGAGTTCCAATATAAAATGCAAAGGGTGGTGAAAGAAGTTCCAAGCAATTGTTATCTTAATGTGTTAGTGAAGGACATTAGTGAATTTAAGATAGGAATTGTGCCAGCTGGAGGATAGGTTAGATATCGAAATAGAGAAAATAAGTATGTTGATGTTGAAGAATTCTCAACAGAAGAGGTATGTAGGGTAGACAAGAAAAAAGGAAAACATATTGTAGATGGTAGAGCAAGTTTTCACTAGAAAAGAAGGAGGAAGACTACAACAAGAGAAAACAATGGAGAAACAACATGACAAGGAGAAGGCCCAACTAAAACATAAATTTTGGCATTGAGGAAGATTCACTTCATCAACACATGGTTAGGATACCATGATTTTTTTTTAACTTGGGAGTCTGATTTAGGTGCATAGTTCGAGCACAAAATTTGATGAAGTCTGGACCAAAGCTTACCAATGTGATGGGATGGTCACATGGTATAACTGGGGGAATTTTTTTTAAGAAATTTTAAATGTTTAATTTAGGAGTAGGCTTTGATTTTAATCCTCTTGATAATTTGTTTTCAATTGTAAATAATTTTTAGTTTCCCTTATTTAGTGGATAAGGGGAAACGATTCACATTTTGTGACTCTTTGTTGTCATAGTTAGTTTATTATGGGAAACAATTCGAAACAAGTGTTTGGGGAGTTCCTGAAGGGAGGAGAGGAGAAGCTACAGAGTGAGGAGAATAGAGAGGGAAAGAAGAGAGAAAATTGTTGTTTCTTTGTGCAAAAACAATATGAATTTGCAGACCATATACTTTTCAATCTATGTGAACCAAAAGGTATTTCTCTCTGTGAGTGGCATAAATCAATAGAAGTTTTGGAATGTAATTTGTTTGCTTGCTAAATTGTTGAGATTGAATCAAATTGTTGTTATTAAAAAAATTTCTTTATGCTTTTTAACTCATGGTTTCTATTCATGTTCATTTGAATATTGGTCATTTTGAGAACTTGTAGCTTTTTGGACCAATTTACATTAAAAAGATTAAACCCTATGGATTCAAAAGTTGAGATAATCTATTTGTATTTTGGGAATCCTACTGTATAAGTCTTTAAGTATGTAGAAGAAATGTGTAGTTGTGTTTTGGAATAATGGTTCCCTAGTATTTACAACATTTGAGTGTTGTTACAGAGACAAAGTACCATGTTTGGAATTAAGGAAAAAAAAAACCCTCTTTGGCTATTTATTTGATTGGAAAATTTAGCATTGAAAACTATGGTGAAGGAAGATAGGTAAATTGTATATTGTGTTGAGGGGTCAGTAAGGGACGTGAAAGTTGATCTGGAAGGAGTCGATTTATTTCATCTTCCCTGAAACCACAATAAAAAAATTAACAAGTGATATGAAATAATTTTGTAGTGATGAAACAATAAATTGGAAAACAAGCCCTAAAAAATCATTTCATAGTGATTGATAAAAAAAATTAAATTTTGAAAGACTGCATGTCAGTTTGAAATCCCCCTTTGACCTTCTTCCATATTGCAAAATTGAGTGAGTATTTTTATTGTTTGGCATTCGATGTTCAAAGGGTTGAATCCATTATTATATGGGTATAAACATGAAGTATTAAAACATTGGGACAAGTGCTTAAATGAGTGTGTCAAAGCATTATCATATTGCATACATATTTGTTAAGTTGAAGCATATATAATTGAAAATATGAAATGAGGTGAGATTCTTGAAGGAGGGTGAGAAAAACATCTCTCATGGAATTTGTCGTAATAAGTTCATATTCTTATATCGAATGCAAAGGTTAAATGCTTCCTGAAATATTATTGGATTGAATGTAAATACAAAGCTATGTGTGGAGTAGAGTGGGGATATTGGTGTTGGGGTGACTTGGCCACCATCATCATTTTTGTCCTAAAAGCCAAGGGCTATTCTGGTCCTTACTGTTATTATATATATATATATATATATATATATATATATATATATATATATATATATATATAGAGAGAGAGAGAGAGAGAGAGAGAGAGAGAGAAGTACATTGTATTCACTTCCTTAAGGTATTTCTTGGTTAAAACCTTTACAACGAGAGGGTTTGTAGTATTTAACAGTTCTCCTTCTAAACATCTAGGCTATTATATCAGCTCATGTTTCTTGTACAATAATATAATAAATTATCCATCAAATTTTACCTTTCAACTAAACATTTAACAATCTTTAGTAGTGCACTTACTGGTCTTGTCGTTTAAAAAAAAAAACAAATCTTGCACAAGTCATAGGTACCTACAAACCTGCAATGCACAAAACTTCTACATACATATATGCACATATATACACACATAATCTTTAGAATTTATATAAGCGTAATTACTCACAGAACAAAAAAAAGTTTCAGTTTCATTATTTCTCTTTCTACTTTCTTGAGTTAGAGACTTATCTTAAAATTCCAAGGAAAATGCCAAAGTTTTTTCTCAGAGCACCCAACTGTAAAATAGAAGTTCACTAGCTACCCCTGAGCTACTTTCCTTTCCATTTAAAATATCAGTTTCCCAATTAGGTTTTCTCAACAACCTTAAGCAATGTCCTACTTCTTTAAGGGTTTCGCCAGTCTTCATCTTTCACTGGTGCTTTGGTAGCTACTATCTTTTTCTCCCATAGTAACACCACCCAAGAGAATGAGAATGATGGCATTTATCTCCAACCATTTATTTATTATCTATAGTTATAAGTAAATTTTATTTCTCTTTCAAATTAATGACATTTCTCGGAGCCCTTTCTTTCTCGTTTTTTTTTAGAGAGTGAACGGGCCAAGAATGAGGAAATTTTCCTCTTTTGTGATTTCTCTTTTTGGGACATAACTAAATTTTCTAACTACTTTCTATCATTAGGGAATTTTAACTCTCCAAGTGCCCCTTGGCATATTCTCAAGAATATTATACAAATAATTTCCATTGTTTTTATTTCCAGCTTAAACAAAACATTCTAATTTAATAAAACAAAAAAATTCAAATACTTACTTTAACTATAATCAAACTTTAACCAATAGAATCTTCAGTTGAGTCACTAGGGATATTACATTTCTCCCCCTCTAAAAAGAACATTGTCCTCGATGTTTTTTTCATTCCATTCTTCTTTGGAATAGCCTTGGGAAAGTCACTTCTATTTCACTTTCCCATTCCCAAGTGGCCTCATCTGGCCCAAAGTGCTCCAATTGCACTTTAAATTATGGAATCGCCTTTTTCTGAAGAGTAATTTCTCTTCGATCTAGGATTTTTACAGGTTCAACCCAGAACTATCCATCTGGTTCTACCTATTAAAAATTCTAATTAGTTGCATGATTAAGATTGGATACATACTACCTTTTTTTTTAATAAAGAAACATTTTGCGCCCTAATATGAGCAGGTAAGGAAATGGAATTCCACTCTTCTTCCAATGACAATGGGAGAAGTATTCATCACTTCTTACTCATTTTATAGGTGGCCGCCTCAAGATTAAAGCGTTTTTATTGCACTTTACTTCAACAAAGGGATCAATTTCTTTTTTAGTTGTTGGAGTAAAACTCACTCGTTTTCGACTTCCACATTCAATTTACAACATGTTCTCACCCATACTAAGTAGGTGCCATCAATTTTTATTTAAATTCCCAACCATGGTTAGTCATGTTCACCCAATAAGGGTTATCAACGTGCACCACAGCCTAATAAGGACTAGTAACCTTCACTCAAAAATAGTTAGCAACATTAATATAAGCACATCAATAATAACAATAATATATATATATATATATATATATATATATATATATATATATATATATATATATATATATATATATATATATATATATATACATATATTTATTTATTCTCTTAATTTATCCAGTGGCTATTTCGAATAACATGGACCCCATCGTGTGGTCCCGCTATAAATTTGGAAAGTGGAAATGCCAATTTTCCATTTGCACTATATATATAATGATAATAATAATTTAGGTACCATTTACTTTTCTTAACTTTTAGGATCAATTGTAACTAGTATCTTACCATACTAGGTAGCAACATTGTACTCTTATCTTTATTTTATTTGTATACCCTCCATCATTCTGCACTACAAGTTGTTACTGAGGGTTATATGTAATATGAGTACATATTTCTGGTTTCCTCCCCTTGCACTCATGTTCACATTAAGTGCCTCTTACATATTACGGTTAGTATAGTTATCCTCATCAATTGACGACATCTTTTTCAAATTGCTAGCAATAAAGAGGATCAATATATCACCTAGTAAAAGCTAAGTTTAGATACCTATCTTCATAGATATAGATTCACCACTTGGCCAGATGCTTTGCCTTTTCATTAGGTTGTTCTAAGTTATAAAATCTTGCGATTTTGCTAGATTGCTCTAGGAAATCGAATCAACATTTTTCCGTTTAGCTATTTCATCTACTAGAGCTGGGATAATCAAAGATTGCTTGCTCTTTTCAGGGTCCATTACATTTCTTTGAAATTATCTATTGAGAAATCCATGTGCACATAACACAATACCACAATACACATATACAAATGACTTAACGCCATACATATTACTAGATAGAATATAGACACCTCAATGTCTGTATTCATGTCAACTAGGCCATACTACCTATTTTGCTTTTCGATGATCATTGTGTAAGAGTCTTTCTCAGTGGGAATTCCTTTTTTGTTAGCATATTTTTTTTTTCATCTGTAAGTAGTAGCCTTCATATTCCAATGATTTTTGAGAACCATGTCAACATAATGGCATGTTCATACATATATTTATATGTATTCTGCATTATCATGTCTGTGATATGTAAATACATGTACAATTAAAGACAATATTAAGGGGATTCCTTTTTTACATCATTTCCATGAGTTGAATCAACCTACTTGGTTGTCACATTACTATTTCCAATACCAATTTTATCCTTGAGAAGTTTAATCTTCTACAAATTTGCAAGAAGCTATAATTTTATAACTCTATTTGAGCACCATACCCATGCGCCTTTTTGGTTTTCTGTCTCAGGGAATAACCAACATATTGTTATCACTCTCAATTTTGATTGGAGTGTCTTGAGACATCTTTTTGGTTTTTTTATCTTAACGAATTATCATGATATTCTATCACATCTTACCAACACTCTGCGAATGTTGATAGGGGTTGTTAAGCTAGAATTTCTATTGCATCACATAATTACCTACTTCCACACACTCCCCTTTCCTTGAAAAATATTATTGGCCATGCTTTGTGCCATCATTCTTTAAGTTATTATGATATTTGTAATAAAATAAATTAGACTATAACTTAATTCCCAATGTTCCTTAAATAGGATATCACACAAAATTTCTTGGGAATTTTCCATAATTTTTCTCTCTTTCTAGATAGGCATATGACTAGTTTACACAATATTATCATTCTTGAAGACCAAAATTTTTCATGATAGCCATGGGGAATATTCACCATCATAAGTGACATTATTTAGCATGCTCATACTTGAGTTATGCTGCTATTTCAGGTTTTTCCTTGATGAGATATTTTGTATATTTAATTAATAAGTAATGGATAAGACTTGTTACAGGGGCTTGTCTGCAGCTCACAGTGGGAAAGTGAAAGCTCATGAGAAGGGAGGAAAGGAGATGGCTACAGATGGCTATCATTGAGGTCCAAAGAAAGGCATGCTAAGAAGAATTGAATGAAGAAGAAATTATGCCAAGAGTAATTTGATAAGGAAATGGTTGAGTTTAAAGAGAGGCTCAACTGAGTGAAGATGATGCTAGAACAAGAAGACCAGAGACGAAGGTTGAACCTATGGAGAAGGTTCAATGTAACGCCTCCTCCCACATTTACCCAAATTCACAAGCTCTCTAGGGTAAACATGAGATGAGTGTCACTATGACATGACCTTACCTCCAAGTTCTAATTATGGAAGTGGGGTCGGCACATCAACAACTTACAAACATCCCTCAAGAGCACTAGTTCACCCAAAAGTTAGTCCATAACCTCTGATGATGATATCCTGAGCTAGAACTTCTTTTTCATAATCTTAACCCTAAATTTCACCCACAACACAACATCCATGCGGCTATGAGTCTATAAATGCACTCATAAGCCCGCTTCCATGCACTTATGACCTAATAACCACATGCATGTCGTTTTGTGGTTGCGGTTGGGGGTTAAGCTTGTGAAAAAATGGTTCTAGCTCAAGATCTAGTCATTAGGGGTTGTGGAGTAACTTCTAGGTGATCTAGTACTCTTGAGGGATGTTTATAAGTTGTTGGTGTGTCAGACCCACTTCCATAATTGGAACTTGGATGTTGGTTCATGTCATAGTGACACGTGTCTCATGTTTAGCCATACAAGCTTTTGAATTTTGGTAAATGTTAGAGGAGGCATTACAGGGTGGTGTCATAGGTGGTTCCATTCTCTTTGGGTGATAGTTGATGCCACATAGTGGTATCAGATCTTCCAGGTTCAAACACTTGGATTGGATGGGTAAAATGCATATGGTCATGAATGCATGCTAATTTTTTATGTGTTCATCATGCATGAGTGTAGGTTACTTCTTGTTGTGATCATGATGTTTATGTAGAAGTTGATATGCTTGTCAATATTATATTGTGGTAATTTATATTTGTTGTGCAAATGAGATTGCCTCCCCTGAAATTCACAGAGGTATGATTTGATCATGTCTAAATTTTGTTTATCTAACATGTTATGTTTGTAGGAAAAAGAAGGCCAGAGATGATGACAAGAATGGTGGACTACAATTCACATGACTCTCCTTACTAATCACATGAGAAACAAGGAGATGAGTATTCTCCCAGCATAGTATATACACTAAGAAGTATGAAGGAAGAAATAATAATTTACAGTGAAGATAATGACAAGATAATTGATTCATAGGAAAGACTTGCTAGAGCTTAGGAAAAGCATACAGAGGTTAATGCATTAATCCTTCAGAGTCTTTTAGATTCATAGAGACAGGGATGAGCTAGAATCAGTCATGGACAAGAGGAAAGGACTAATGGGGCATATGGAAGCAAATCTTGATCAAGATACAGGATGGACAGGTATGACACAGTCAAAGTTGGAAGATGGCTCCATACATCTGAAAGGAGAGGTAGTGCTTATGGATTTTATTCTAGTTCTGATTCAAAGAAACATCATGGTCATCATGGTCATCATCCTTATAGGAGGACTGAGAAACAATACTTTCCAGATGAGTTCGAAAAATCAAAGCCTCCTACTTTTTATGGGGATGTGAATAAATTGGAAGATGGAGAAGCATGGCTATTTGGGATGAATAAGTTATTAGAATTGAATTATTATACATAGAATATGAAATCCAAGAAAAATATTTTCAATCTCAAAGGAAAATGAAATATCTATAGGGAAGACGTGAAACATGTCAGAGGCATTAATGTAGAAGAGTTGAGTTGACATGAGTATAAAATAATCTTTCGAAAGAAGTGTTTGTTAGAGAGATACTATTATGAAAAGGATAAGGAGCTTTATGAGCTAAAGATGGGTTCTATGATGGATGAATAATACATGACTAAGTTTCTGGAGTTGTTGAGGTAGGTGCCATATATTAAGGATGAGAATACAAAGGTCCAAAGGTTCATTAGTGGATTTCCTTTAGCATTTAAATATCAGATTGAGTATGATGAGCCTTGGTCATTAGAGGAAATAATTGAGGAGTTGAAGCATTGTTATGACCAGTTAAAGGCACAAGTATGATCCTAAGGGGGATTAGAAAGGTTATGAGAAGAATAAAGGAAAGTGGGTTAAGAAGTGTGGAAGAGGTCATGATGCAGGTGATAATGAAAATGTGGCACCTTATAAGAAGTTGATTGTAGTTGATGGAGGGCATGGATTTCAGTCTCAAGAGCATAACAAAGGTGATGGTATGAAACCCTTATAGTTTTGGACTTATGGTGGAGAGCATCGCAGGAGATATGTTCCACAAAATCAGGGTGGAAGGCCTTAGATTTATGGTGCTAAGGAGGTACAGATAGTTGGAGATGTTGGTAAGAGTATTCCTCGAATGTAGGCAACACTTGATAACAGGAAGGCAGACCAATAGGAATCCATTATTGGCATGGAAGGTAAGATTTGTGATCGAGTTGTGTCCATTTTTATTGACTCTATATCTAATTATAGTTATGTTAGTCCTCACTTGGTGGTTAAATGTGGCTTGAATAAATAAGTTCACGTAGAATCTTGGTTGGTGTAATTAGCTATAAGGACCACAAAAATAGTTCATCATTGGGTGAGATCTTATGCATTTAAGTTGAATGGTATGCCCACATCAACACATCTAAATGTGGTTCCTTTGGGATCATATAGTATGGTTTTGGGCATGGATTGGTTGTTTACTCACACGAAGAAGGAATCTTGTTATGAGAATACTATTGAGTGTAGGGATTCATGGGGAAAATAAAATCTTGCAGGGAAAGAAGAATCCTACCTCAGTAAGAATGGTTACAACTATGTAGGCAAAGCATAGTTGTAGGAAAGGGTGTGTATTATTTACAGTGCATATTTCTAGTGACAAAGGAAAGGATGTTGAGGATGATGAAGACTTGAAGAGGTATCTTATTTTGTAGCAATTTTAGGATGTGTTTCTAGCAGATATTTCAAATTTGCCTCCTCATAGGGAAGTGGACTTTTCTATTGAGTTGATACCAAGAGAAACACCAACATCTAAGGCATTGTATAGGATGAGTACTGTATAGTTGGTGGAATTGATGTTGCAGCTTAAGGAAATACTTGATAAGAGATACATAAGGCTAAGTGCATTGCCTTGGGGTGCACTCATATTATTTGTAAAGAAGAAGTATGGTACTCTCAGGTTGTGCATTTATTACAGACAATTGAACAAGGTGACTATCAAGAACATGTATCCTTTGTCACAAATTGATGATTTGTTTGATTAGTTGAAGGGAGTAGGAGTGTTCTCAAAGATTGATTTGAGATTAGTATATAATCAAGTGCACTTAAAGTAAGAAGACATTTACAAGACTGCATTTCATAGTAGGTATGGGTATTATGAGTTTGTAGTCATTCCTTTTGGTATTATTAATTCTCTAACTACTTTCATGTGTTTGATGAAAGTGTGTTGCATCCTTATCTAGACAAGTTTATGATATTATTTATTGATTATATATTGATATATTCCAAGAATGAGGAAGAGCATGCAAAACACCTAGCCACAATTTTGATATTGTTGAGAGAGCATTAGTACTATGCTAAGCTCAGTAAGTGTAGTTTCTATCATATTGAAGTTCATTACTTGAGGCATGTTGTTTTTAAGGAAGGCATTGTAGTAGACCAAGAAAATATTAGAATTATCATGGAGTAGAAAAATCATATGAATGTGGATAAGGTTAGATCACTCATGGGATTAGCAAGTTACTACAGGAGGTTCATCAGTAACTCCTCACAGATTTCCTATCCTATTATGCCAGGGAAAACTTTAAGGATACAAATTTATTTTAAACTTTAGAAGCCTTGGCGAATATTACTAGTTTCTAACATGAAAAGTATAAAATGTTTGAAGATACTTTTGCAAAAATATTCTCATTTATAATGATTTTATATAGCGTTTCTAAAATGTTGGAAATTTTTAAGGTAAAATAATTTTATACTATAAAATTTAGGCGAATGATTTTTAGAAAATGGAAATTGGAGAATATTTTTTTTTTGGAAAAAAGATGGAAAATTAGCCCACCTATGAATATTATCCCCTAAATTTTTCCCTATATTACATACTTGTAGAGGAAAGGTAAGAATTTTGAATGGATTGACGAGTGTACAACTAGTTTTGAGTAGTTGAAGCATTTTCTTACAAACGCTTCGGTCTTGAAGATTGCAGATCCAGATAAGGAGTTTATAGTTTGTACAAATGTCTGCAATAAAGGACTTGGTGGAGTCCTAATGAAGGAAGGGAAGAAGCATGAGAAAAACTATGCGACTCATGATCTTGAGTTGCCAACTATCATTCATGCATTGAAGATGTGGAGACATTATCTTCTTGGCATGAGGTTTATTCTAATGAGTGATCACAATGTGCTGAGGTTTTTTGTTTGAACAACCTAATCTGAATTCTATGCAAGCTAGATGGTTTACTACTCTTAGTGAGTTTGATTTCAAGACTAGGTACATCAAGGGCAAGGAGAATCAGGTTGTAGATGATCTTAGTAGAAGAGTGCAAGTGAATCATATTTCAACTGTGATCTCTTATGGGACAAATTTATAGGAGTGGATCTCGTAGGCAGGGAAACATGATAAAAGGTATCAAAAGATGAGGCACAAGCTACAAAATCAGGGTGAAGATTCTATGGTTGAGAGGTATCATGTCACAACATATGGCTTGGTCAGATTTAGGAACATGATTTATGTGTTGGATAGGAGTGAGGTCAATCTTATCCTGAGGGAGTTAATGTTAAGTTGTATTAAGGTTTCCTAAGATATCAATAGACATTGACAGTAGTCAAGAAGTTCTATCATTGGATGAATCTGAAGAAAGAAGTGGTTGAGTTTGTTGCTAGATGTTTTGAATGTCAGCAAGTGAAAGCAAAGTGTAAGCATCCAACTGGTTTATTACAGCCTATTCTGATTCCAGAATGGAAATGGCAGGTCATTTCCATGGACTTCATTACAGGTTTTCTAGGGACATCGAGGAAGCATGATTCCATCATGGTCGTTAATGACGGATTAAGCAAAGTAGCTTACTTCATTGTAGCAAAGTTTATTAATTTAGCTAGCGAGGTAGCTCAGATCTTCATCAAGGAGATAATGAGGTTGCATGGTGTTCCCAAGAAGATTATATCAGACAAAGATGCCAAGTTCAATTCCAGGTTTTGGAAGGAGTTGTTTGTAGGATTGGGGATAAATTTAGCTTTCAATATGACTTATCATCCGTAGACAGATAGATAGAAAAAGAGGGTTAACAAGATTCTTGAGGACATGATGAGGATGTATGTCATGCATGAACAAAGGAAGTGGGAGGATTATCTTCCACTTATGGAGTTTTCATATAACAATGGGTACTAGGAGTCCTTGAATATGTGTCCATTTGAGGCTCTTTATGGGAGGAGTTATAATACTCCTATCAGTTAGAGTGATCCAGAGAATAGGGTATTGATTGGGCCAAATATGTTAGCTAAGATGGAGCAAGAGATGTAAGATACTAAGAGGAATTTAAACGTAGCACATGACAAGAAGAAGATTTATGTAGATCAACATAGAGCAATTGGAGAGCTTGTGTACTTGTGCATCAAGCCTAAGAGGAGCTCCTTGTGGATTAGGTCATGTGCCAAGCTAGCACCTCAGTATTGTGGACCTTTTGAGATCCTTGAGATGATTAGACCAGTGACCTACCTACTTGCACTGTCGCCAATAGTGAAATTCCATGATTTTTTCCATGTTTCATTTCTTAAGAGATATGAGTAGGATGTTGATCATGTGATTGATTGATTTGTATTACAGGTGGAACTAGAAGGAGAATTCCATCTAGAACCACAATGCATATTGCAATGGAAAAAACTCATGCTTCGGAATAGAGAAATCGATCAAGTTAAAGTGCACTTGAAGCACTTTGGACCCCATGAAGCTACATGGGAGATGGCTGATAAAATGTGCTATGTATCCTTCCTTATTTTTTGGTTGAGAAAATGTGTTGGTATATGTGTTTTGGTTTATATTTTACATGCACATGTGTATTGTAGATACTACATTGAGTTGTGTTATAAAGTTCCAATAAGTAGTATGTTGCAAATGTTGCATTGATCTATGTTATGAAGCTCCAATAAGTAGTATGTTGTAAATACTACATCAAGTGATGCTAGAAATCCCCATGGGAAGCATGTTTTGGTGGTTATAAGTATCAATGAACACCTAGGATGATGTTCCCCCAAGGGGGAAGGGGTTGTAACAACCCCTGGTTGATTTTTCATGTAAATAAAAATGAGACAAGAGTCATGGGACACATATTCTAAGATGAATGTTGGGTAAAACATTATATTTAGGAAAACATTATAGTGGGAATCACTTGTGGATTAATAATGGCTAGGGAAATTGTAAAAGGAATTGGAAAAGGAAAAGAGGCAATAATTGGCATTTAATTATGAAAATAAGGGAAAATGGGAGAAAAGGAAGGTGAAGAGAAACAAATTTCCATGCAAGGGAAATTACAAGGAAAAAGAAGGAAAATGAAGAAAAAAGGGATATCAAAGATAATAAGGAATCAATGAAATAATTCACAACTTTTGAGTTAGCTTTTTTCAATTCAGTCATTGGCTCTCTCATTTTCATTTTCTCATTCTCTCATACTCTTGCACACTTAGAGCATTTTTGGACCATCCTTGGAACACTCTAGTATTCACTTGGATTGGAGAAAGAAAGAAAAGGAAAGTAATGGAGTGCAAGGGAACAAATGGATCAACAGCTAAAACAAGGATACTTTGCAAATAATAAGTTTCCTGTGTGATTCCTTTATTGATTTTTGGATGCATAGTATATGCATGTGATTCTTTGGTTGTGTGTTATCATTGGGAAGGGTATTTGCTTAGATTGACAGTGGTTACAAGATTACCTTTCCATTTCCTGGATAGCCATGTTGTTGTGGCTTTCCCACTTATTTTTCTAGTTGGTTCTTAGGTCTCCTATGGTTGTGGGTTGGAATAAATGCTCTAGAAGCCCTGGAATATGTAACAACCTTGGTCAAAATCCCATGTAATAAAGTTAATAAAGGAAAAATAATAACCAAGGTCATGGGACACGTATTCCAAGCTTAATGTTGGGAAAAAACATAGTGATATGGATCACTTGTGATTAATTATTGGCTATGGAAACTGGCAAAGGAAATGGTAAAGGCTTTGGAAAGGCATGAGACATTTGTTGGCATTATATTTGTAAAAATAACAAAAAATATGATAAAATGAAGGGGAATGGTCACAGGTTGCATTTGAGGAGGAAAATGAATGAAAATAATGGAAAATTGAATAAAAAATAGGCCTCATTAATAAAAAGGGTTATGAGGATCAATTAAAAGACTTTTTTTTTTTCCCAGTTTGAGCTTGGAGCTCTCTATTCTACTCTCTCTCTCTCACTCTTGGACACTTAGAGTTTCTTGGAGCACTCTTGGAGGAGTGTGGCATACTTGGAGTTTTGGAGCAAGAAGGGAAATAAATATCAAGAAATCACAAGAGGACATTGGCATCAACAACTACATTGGGTTTTTCTTGCAAGTATCGAGTTGCATGTATGATTTCCTTGCTAGTTTTGGCATGCATGGCACATGCATGTTGTTTCTTGGTTATGATATGTCATTGGAATGAAGGATTTCTTGGATTGATGGTGGACTTTCCTATCCTTTCCATTCATGGATTAGCATGGTGTGGTGGGTGTCTTTCCTTTTATTTTCTGGTTGGTCCTCATATTCCCATGGTTTTGGGTTGAGTTATTAGCTCCTAGAGCCTTTGTTGGACAAACACTTTGGAAGCCCTGTAACAACTTGGGTTGAGTTACTAATCATCTATCCTTGGTTTGAAAAACGCTCTAGATCCCTTGGTGGGTTGAGTTACTAGTCCTGAAGCCTTGGTTCGACAAACGCTATAGAGCCTAACAATAGTTGCGGGTTGACTTACTAGTCTTGGAAGCTTTGGTTGGAAAAAATGCTCTAGAGCCCTGAATAGGTTGGGTGGAGACTAATATGGTGATGGTTAATGATGTCCGACCATGAGGAGGAATCATTGGTTGAGGGTTGAGGTGGTTTGACATCTGGAATCCCTGGTTCGATCTTGTTGGATTTTTTTCATGAGATCCCACATTCATGCTTTGAATATGGCACAAGGGTGATTGAATGAAAGAAAGATATAGTTCAACCCAATCTATGGTCAGGTGGTTTGTGGAAGTCACTTGCCTAGTTAGCCTATGAATCAATTAATAAGATCTCCTTCTTATTGGTATTTTATGTGTAAATGTATTGGTTCATATGTGGTTTTTATGGTTTTCATATCCTTGATATTTTTGTTGGTTATATGTTGGTTATGAGTAAGTTTTATGATAGTGATGATGTTTGGCTCTCATCATGTTTTGATTAGTAAAGGAATGTATAATGAATATATGGGCTAAGATATGATAATTCATTTTTTGTGATAAGGCATCAATGCTTCTTAGCTATTCTTAGATAAGTATGGGACCCCTATGCTAAGATGTGTTGTTATGACTTGTAGAATGCATATTTGGGACATGTTTTACGAAATGCCTGTCATGGATAGTTGGGGTAAAATCAAGTATTTATTCATTTTTTTTGAATTAGTATCATTTTTTTAATGTTATTTTTCATTTCTGGAAGTTTCATGAAGTTTTGGGCAGTGTCGTAAGACCTAGCCCTGAAAAAGTGGTACAAAATCTGGGGTCGCATGCTTAGAACTAGCTAAAAGAGACCCTAGTTGCTAGCACACCCTTCTTGTGGGATTGAATATAGGGTTCCAGTCATATGAATGCCCATGTCATGGGAGAGACTGAGGCTCTAGGTCAGTAAAATGTCAAGTTACCTTACAGGTTGTCACCTAGAAGGGTTGGTTCGCTCTTGAAGGTTCTGTAGCATGTGTAGAAGGTCATATTGGTTGTGTGTTGTCGGTTCCACTTCCTTAAATATACATGGGAGTTGAATCAAATCATAGTAGCTTCTCGTTATATGTTTACCTCAGAAGAACGATTAACATGGGTAAATGTCAGAGGAGGGTGGTTGCAGAGTGGTATCAAACTCTAGTTCATCCCTTGGAGTGGATGGGCAGTGTGTTGGTCATGCATTCATGTTAGTTGCATATATGTGTTATTTATGCTTGTGGCCTACGTACTTGTTGTATATGCATGGTGTTGGTAATGGTTTTGTTTCTGTCGCCATGTGAAAGTTGAAGGTGTCGTTGTTGGATGTGGTCGTCACAAGTGTATTCTGGTTATGCATGTCAGTGCCTATATGTTGTTATGAATACATTGACACGGTGATAGTTTTCGTGCCTTAGGTCATGGTAGGTGGTTGGTATGGTCATGTATTGATGACTAGATAATGGTTGGAATGATGATTAAATGTTGATATGATTTTTCTTACGTATGTATTTTGTTAATTTGGCTGGTCTTGTAGATGCAATATCCTCCCATGAACTACACTAAGGCACATTGTTTTGTTTATGATTTGGTTTAGCTAACATGATATACCTTGAAGGAAGAAGAGATCAAATATGACTGGCTAAATGTTAGACTATAGTTATCGAGACTCTCCCTATGGATCAGATGAGCATCGTGGTGTTGGGAATTCTTCTGACTTATAAAACACATTGAGAAGTTTGAAGGCACAAATACGAAGTTGTAAAGAAGATAATGATGGAATCATTCAAGCACAGGAGAAACAAGAAGAAGTTAATGTAGTAATCCTTCAATTTTTTTCAAAATTGCAGAGACAAGAACCACTTTAGATCAGCCATGGGAAGTAGGACAAAACTAATGGGGCATATGGTAGTAGGCCTCATGGTGGCAACAGGTCAGATAGATATGACATGGTTAGATATTATAGGATCTTGAATACTCTAGATAGGAGAACTAATGGACACAAGTACTATTGTAGTTCTAGTTCTAACATGCACTATGATCATCATCGTTATTATCCTTACAGGAGGAGTGATTGGGGATACTTGTTAGATGAGTTCAAGAAAGAAAATCCACCTACATTCAATGGGGATGAAGAATCCATAGGATGCAAAAGAATGGTTTCTTGGTATGAATAAATTCTTCAGATTGCATGATTACTCAGAAAGCATGAAGGTCAGAATAGCTACACTCATTCTTAAAGGTAAAGAAGATATTTGGTGGGAAGATGTAAAAAATGTCAGAGGTATTTATGAAGAGGAGTTGACTTGGAGTGAGTTCGAAATACTTTTCAGGAAGAAGTATATATTAGAGAGATACTATGATGACAAAGAAAATGAATTCTAGGAGCTGAAAATGGAATTTATGACCAATGAGGATTACACTAGCAGATTTTTGGAGTTATTGAGATATGTTCCTTACCTCAAGGAGGAGAAGGCCAAGATTCAAAGATTCATCAGTGGGTTGTCGGTAGTATTCAAGGACAATATTGAATTTGATGAGCCCAAATCATTGGAGGAGGCCACCAAGAAGTTAAATCATTGTTATAAGCAATCAAAGCACACATCTAAGACTAAGCAGGACTAGAAAGGTAATGAAAAGAATAAAGGAAAATGGGACAATAAGAGAACAAGACATCAATATACAAGTAACAAAGAGAATCCAACACCGCATAATAATTTTAATGCATCTTATAGAGGATATGGATTTTGGTATGAGAAGAACGAGGGTGATTGTAAGAATCCTACACGGTGTTGGAAGTGTGGAGGAGATCATTGCAGGAGAGATTGTCCACAACCTCAAAGTGGTATACTGGAGATCTATAGTCCTCGAAGGCACAAATAGTGGGAGATATTAGACAAATTATTTCATGGATATATGCAACATTGGAGAACATGCAGGCAGATCACCAAGCGTTCATTATCGATATGGACAATAACCTTTGTGATCAATTTATTTCTATTTTGATTGACCCTAAATCTAATTATAGTTATGTTAATCTTGACCTGATGCATAAGTTTGTTTTAAATAGATAATTGCATGCATATTAATAGTTAGTGTAGTTGGCTACCTATACTAAGAAGAGAGTTCATCATTGGGTAAGAGCTTGTGCATTTGAGTTGAATGGTATGCCTACATCAACACATTTGAATGTATTTCCGTTGGGATCACAAAATATGTTGTTGGGTATGGACTAATTGTATCTTCATAGAACCGAGGTGGATTGTTATGACAAGTCTATTGAGTGCCTGGATGACAATGGGAAACAAAGAGCCTTACAAGGAAAGAAGAAGGAAACATTAGTTAGAATGGTGACAGCTATTCAAGAGAAGCGTAGTTGCAAAAAAGGGTGTGTGGTATTTGTATTGAATATTTCTAGTGACAAAGGTAAGGAAGTTGAGGATGCAGATGTCTTGAGCAGGTACCTAGTTCGACGAAAATTTTAAGATGTGTTTCTGACAGAGATTTCATAATTGTCGCGTCACAACAATAGAATTTTATTTTGAGTTGGTACAAGGGGAAACAATAGCATAAAAGGCACCTTATAAGATGAACATTATTGGCATTATGATGCATGTGTTGTCCTTGATGCCAACTCACTTATAAAAGAACAAGTATATGGTAACTAGATGAATCCACAAGTTAGTTCAGAGGTGACAGAGTGATGGAACATAATAACATAATGATGGGACAAAGGTTTATAGATCAGAATATGAATTTTGATAAAGGTTAATATTTGAAGATCTATACGCGGGTTTGTTAAGGCCAAGTCACGTATACATGCAGGTACACAGAAGAAAAGTCGCTTGCATGCTGGTGCACTAATTTAAGAATACGAAGCATCCTTACCATGGTATTAGCCCATAATATTAATCGTAGTAACAGTTACTTGGTCCCGTCCAAGATTACCACTGGCACTACTGTAGTTTTGACTCATGGTATTGGCTGAGGCTCTAACTATATAAGGAGGTGAAGATCAAAGTCATAAGTTTGCATGTGAAAGGTTTTTTGATGAATACTTCAATCTAAAATATATTTGCATTGTAAGGGCCATAGTTGACACATAGATATGAAATAATTATGCACCGATGAATACAATGTTGGATAAAGATCATGAGACCTAAAATGACCTTCCATTGTATGATCTGCTCATGGATTGACTAGATCTAAGTATTGACGCGTGTTTTTATCTCTGAATATTATGATATGGGTCTTTCTGAAGTTCTGAAGAGTTGCATAATTTTAGGTAAACAATTTGTAGATCTTTACGTAGGTTGGTCTCAGTTAAGTCACTAATACATGTAGGTTTGTTTATTCAAATGCATGTACATAAAGGAAGGGTTTCTGTTCATAAATTATTGATCAACCTAATCAGTGTTGTTGGATCTTTGCTCTCTAACAATGATGTCCTCATGTTGACCTAACTTGAGTGATAATGTATGAAGTAGAATTGTTTGAATAATCAAGTTGAATTTGGTTAAATGTTGATTGGTTGAAATGATTATTGATGCTGCTAACTATATGAGGGTTTTGTAAGATAAAAAAATATTTCAGAATAACCCTCGTCAACTCTGTGTCTAATTCAGAATTACAAGTTTTTAGTATATTGAGATCTGTATGCAGGTTTCTCTACATAAAAGAACGTATACACATGAGTTGCCTTAGGTGAAGTAGTGTATACATGTTGGAATATGAATTATTAGGGTTGTGGTTGATTATGTGTGTTGATGCAATATTTTGAGTTCAGTTTTGTGTTCTGGTTACAATGATCTCACTGTTATGTTTGAATTAAGTTAGTGTTTTATTAAGTTGACCTACAAGTTGGGATGTATTAAAGCAGGTGGATCTAGTGTGAAAATTTATGAAACGCGGTCCTCGAATGTTGCTGAGGGTTGGAGCCTTCATTGAGGAAGTCTAAGCTTCCTACTAGTAGTAGTTGGTAATCAGATTAGTGGGTTGGAGCTCCCTTCCAGTAGGAGCTGGAGAATGAGTGAAGGTTGTAGCCTTTAGCAGGTGGGTGCCTCTGTACTGGCATGAGTTTGCACCAATATAAGAATGTAAGAAGTTTTTCATATTAATAAGTTTGAAGACTTAGATGACAGTAGCGATGGTTTTCTCCCACATTGGGTTTCTACCTTAAATCCTGGTGTTCATGTGTGTTGATTGTGTGTGATACTTTATTCTGTTCTTACTACACCTGCTTACTAATTATCAAATGCCTGATAAATATCTTACAACCTAGTTTTAGTTAACAGATAAAGAATTAATTGTTTTATAATTTTACTAAGCATACACTAGTTTCTTTTACAACAGTCATGTACATACATGAGTTGGGTTTAGTAAAGTCATGTACATATTTCAGAAAAGAAAATTATTATTGTGAATTTTTAGAATACTGATTTAGCCCCCCCCCTCAGTATCTTTCCCAACAATTGGAATAAAAGAAGGTCCTTCAAAGGAAGCTTGATTGCTTGAAGGAAGATCTCCCAAGATGAGCAATCAAGATGGAACGACATCTATTAGACCACCACTCTTCGACAAAAATAATTTAATATATTGGAAGACAAGAACCAGATCCTATCTTCAGTCCCTTGGAGCATATGTTTGGGAAATTATGGAAGGAGGTTACCAACATCCATCCGTACTTCCCACATATGCAGTAGAAAAGAGGACATATGAAACCAAAGCCAAACTTATCAATGCATTATTGGGAAGTATGACAGAATCAGAAATTTTCAAAGATATGTAGTTAAACACAACAAAAGAAGTATGGGACATAATCATTCAAATCTATGAAGGCGATACCAAGGTAAAAAGTGTTAAAGTCCAAACTCTCACAATTCAATATGAAACTCTCAGAATGCATAATGATGGAAGTATTTCTAGTTTCTTTCTACGTATAGATGAGATTGTAAATGACATGAAAAATTTGTGTGAAGAAATAATTGACACCACTTTAGTAGAGAAAATCTTTATATCTCTACTCCTAAATTCGAGTCAAAAGTGTCTAACATTGAAGAGAAGCAGGATCTGCAAACTCTTATTGTTGTTCAACTTCATGGGATCCTTACTACTTTTGAAATGAGGAAAGGAGGTCCTTGAGAAGTCAAAGAAGATGGATTTAAAGCATCTTTAAAGGGAAAAGAAAAGGAAGAACACAAGGAATCAGGATATATATCAGAAAAAGATGAGGTGAAGTTTGTAAATAAACTTCAACTGGGCATAGGAAGGTTCAGAGGTAAGCTTCCCTTCAAATGTTTTTCTTGTGGTAGAGTTGGTCATTATGCTGCTAAATGTTTTCATAAAGACAACCATGACAAAGGGAAGGATACTACAAAAGGTAATAGGAGACAGTTTGACAATAGAAGAAGTTATTATACTCATGAGGATAGTGATGGCTTGTCAAATAGTGAAGAAGGAGAATCTGATCAAGATCTTAAATTACCCATGGCTTTGGAGAAAAATACAAATGAGTCTAATGATAAATTTGTGGATGCTTTAGAGAAAAAAGATTTCTTTGAAGAAATTACTCAACAAATAATTTGGTTGGAAGAAAACAAAGTAGCCATAGATACATTGAAGCATCGACTCATAGAAAATGAAAAGCATAATGAGAAGTTAGAATGTGAAGTAGTAAGTTTAAGAAAGGAACTTGAGAAAATAAAAACTCTGAATCGTAGATTCGCTAAAGGATATGAAAACTTAGATGAAATTATCAAGGTACAATTCCCTCCTCTTATGAAGACAGATCTTGGATACACGAGAGAAACATATGCAGAAAAAAGAAAATTCTTTATCCACCATTGGAAGCTATCTAAATGCAGCAAAAACCAGTTAGTAAAGCTTTAGTCCTCAACAAAATAATAAAGTCATTCCACAGGTAAATCATGTTCACTCTAATCCAAGGATGAACAACAACAGAAGCACCATTCAAAAGGTAGACAATGCCAGAAGATTCTATGATCACAAAAAATTATTCTTTAATGGACAATGTTTCTCATGTCATAATTTTGGTCATAAGGCTACTCAACATGTTGCATACAAAACCAGCATGACTAGAGAAGCAATAAAATAAAGGAATGAGACAGAAGTCAAGAAGAACACTTTTAATAACTTCTCACCTCTTAAATATGAAATTGAATTCTCATTTTGCAATAACTTTGGACATGAAGAATTTGACTGCAGGAGGAAATTACAACCAACATCTCAAAAAGAACAAATATCAACAAATTCTAAGGTATGGAAGATGGAGGAGTTACATTCTGAAATCTGTGGCATAACATTCTTTGCAGAAGGACAATAAAATCAATGGTACATTGATAGCGGATGCTCAAAACACATGTCAAGTGATAAAGATAAACTTATTTCATATAATGCTATAGAGAAGGAAAAGAATTTCACTTTTGGAAATGACTCACATGCTATCATTAAGGGTAAAGGTTTTGTTTTTCTAAAAGAAAAGGTTAAATATAGTAAAGTTATGTATGTTGATGGATTAAAGCATAAATTGTTGAGTGTTAGCCAAATGTGTGACCAAGGAAATGAGGTGGTATTCCGATCAATAGAATGTGTGGTTTGTGAACTTGACACAAGAAAGACCATAATAAAAGGAGAAAGAACCACAAGCAATCTGTATATATTGAAAGGTGGCCAAGAAAAATGTTACCTAGGCAAGGTAGAGGAAAATTGGTTATGGCATAGAAGGTTGGTACATCTAAGCTTCTCTCAAATAATTAAATCAAGTAGGCTCAAAGTTGTTCATGATCTATCCAACATCACCCTACCAGAAAGTACTATATGTAAGTCATGTCAATTTGGTAAGCAAACCAGAGTTCAATTCATTGCCAAAGAAGGATCAGAAAGTAAGCCTCTTGAACTTATACATATTGATTTGTGTGGACCAGTAAGGAAAAATTCACCTCATGGAGAACAATACTATATCTTATTCATTGATGACTTTTCTAGAATGTGATGGATCGATTTATTGAAACACAAAGATGAAGCATTTGATAAATTTAAAGTCTTCAAAGCATTAGTTGAAAATGAATTAGATCTAAAAATCAAATGTCTCAGATTTGACCAAGGAGGAGAATACATATCAGATGAATTCTTTGATTTCTGTGAACACCATTGCATAAAAGACAATTTTTTGTAGCTATAACTCCTCAACAAAAGGATGTGGCAAAAATAATGAATAGAATTGTTTAACAAATGGCTCGTGTTATGCTTGATGAGTCTGGAACTTCTAAAACCTTCTAGGGTGAAGCTGCACATACCGTAGAAAATATTCTCAACAAGGATCATGTTCGTGTGAATAGTGATAAAACTCTATATGACCTTTAGTATGATAAGCCTCCCACTGTAAAGCATTTCAGAGTTTTTAGAAGAAAATGTTTCATAAAAAATAATGATGAAAAACTTGGTAAATTTGAAGCTAGAGAAGATGAAGTAATACTTCTGGATTACTCATCTAGAAGCAAAGGATAGAAATGTTACAATAAGAGACTTCATAAAATTATTGAATGCATTGATGTTGTGATTGATGAAGCATGCACATATCCCAAAAATGTAACATCAACAAAAGAGGATGATGATGATGAATTTTTTCCCACATCAAATTGAAATGATATAGAAGACGAAACTAATGAAGAAACATAATAAGACACATCAGACAAAGAAAAGTCTACATCCAGGTATGTTCAAAAGAATCATCCAGAAACTTAAACTCTAGGAGACAAGGAATCTGGGGTACAAACAAGAATAACCCTTGTAGGATCTCCTAGTTATCTAGCTTTATTTTCCACCATTGAACCACAAAATGTAAATCAAGCAGTAAAGATGAATGTTGGGTTAAATCCATGAATGAAGAAGTTGATCAATTGAAAATAATGATACTTGGGAATTGGTTCCAAGGCCTCCTGATAAAAATGTTATTCAGACAAAATGGATATTCAAAAATATGTTGAACGCAATTAGAGAGGTCATTAGGAAGAAATATAGACTTGTTTGTAAAGGTTATGCTCAACAAGAAGGTATAGACTTTGAAGAAACATTTGCACTAGTAGCCAGAGTTGAAGCCATAAGAATGTTTCTTGCATTTTCAAGTTTTTGACATTTCAAAGTTTATCAAATGGATGTAAAATTTTCTTTCCTTAATGGAGATCCAGAAGAAGAGGTATATCTTGAAAAACCAAAAGGATTCATTCTAGGGAATGATGAAAACCTTGTATGAAAATAAAAAAGGCTTTATATGGACTAAAACAAGCTCCGCGGGCATGGTATTATCATCTTGACAAATATCTTCAACAATAAGGTTTCACAAAAGGATCCACAAAAAACAACTTGTACACAAAAATTGAGGATGATAAACTGCTAATTATTGTTGTTTATGTTGATGATATCATCTTTGGTAGTAATGAAGAATATATGAGTCAAAACTTTACTTCTGTTATGCAGCAGGAATTTTAAATCTCTTTACTTAGAGAAATAATCTATTTTCTTGGTCTACAAGTGAAACAAGCAAAAGATGGCATCTTTCTCTCACAAAAAATATATCTCAAGTAGATTTTGAAGAAGTATGGGATGAAATATTGCAAACCTGTATGTACTCCCATGATGACAGGATGTAGCCTCAGTTATAATGATGATTCTCCCACAACAAACCAACCAAAGTACATGTCTATGATTGGAAGTTTTCTTTATCTAACATGTACCAGACCATATATCATATATGCAGTTGGGATTGTTGGACGTTTCCAAGCCAATCCAAAGGAATCACATCTTTAGGTAGTAAAGATAATATTCAAATATCTCCAAGGAACCCAAGACTTTGGTCTATGGTATCCTAAAAATGAAGATCTTACCCTTTATGCATACACAAATGTGGATTATACTGGAAATGTTGATGATCGGAAAAGCACTAGTGGAGGTGCATTTTACATGGGGCCCCAATTGGTATCTTTATTTATCAAGAAACAAAGTTCCATTTCCTTATCTACAACTAAAGCAGAATATGTAGCTGCTGCATCTTGTTGGACACAACTTCTCTGGATGATGCAACCATTACAAGATATACAAATCAAATGTTCTCCACCGATCTCCATCCTATGTGATAATACAATTTCTATTAGTATTTCAAAAAATCATGTTATGCACTCCAAGACCAAGTGTATTCCAATTAAGTATCACTTTCTACGCAAACAAGCGCTTGAGAAAAATGTTAAATTGGAGTATGTTCCCTCCAAAGAACAAGTTGCTAATATATTTACAAAACCTCTTCCCAGAGAAGCATTTGAATATCTCAAACAGAAACTGGGAGTTGTCTCTGCCTCATTTTTTTGTTAATATAGCCTGCTCAGTTTATAGGTGAAAATTCAAAAGGTTACTTTCTGTATGTGGGTTTCATGAAGTACGGTCACGTATATACGTGAGTTTCATTGCATACGATCGAATATATTTTTATCTGATAGAAAAACATTAGGACATACTCAAGATTAGCCTCTAACATGCTACTGACAGTATGATTTGATCTTTCTCAGTCTGGTGTTGATGGGTACAGTCCGTTGATATGGTATTTAGTTATGTTTTTCTCATTGATATTTATCTGATTAATGAATATGTTTTGATGAATGAATTATTGACAATGAATAAGTAGCACAAGTTCAGGGGGAGCATTAGCCTTGCAAAACATAATGCATTGTTGACATTATGGTTGCTGAATTATGCTACTATTAATATATTTTGATCTAAGTTATTAATGTCATATCTATCATTTGATGTAAAGGTCATGTGGAGACCTATGATGTAATAATTTCCATATTCAGTCATCTATGGACTTTTGATGTCATGTAAAATATGTAGTCCCACTTGGTTGGGTGGTAGTGTCAAAAATGTAATCCCACTTGGTTGGGTAGTTGAGTAAAATATGTATCCCCACTTGGTTGGGTGATTGATGTAAGTATGAGTTCTTGGTTATAAGAAGGTGATACTCAGTTGAGTTATAGTCATGTTCTTCATTTGAAAACCTTTTTGAAGATTTAGCATGTGCTGAGGGGGGGCATGGATAGTATAGTGCAAATCAAATCCAAGGCAGGAGCTTTGGTCCACCCTTTTCTCTTGATGTCAAAAGGGGAGAGCATCTTGGTGTTTGAATAATGGTTATTTGATGTATCTAACGGGTTTATACAGGTTGAGGTGATCAACACCAACATGCTTTCCATCAATTCCAAAGGGGGAGATTGGAATTATGATAAATGTGTTGTCCTTGATGGAAACTAACTTGTAAGAGAACAAGTATATGGTAACTAGATGAATCCAAAGGTCAGTTCAGAGGTGACAGAGTGATGGAAAAAGTTAACAAAATGATGGGACAAAGGTTTACTGATCATAATCATAAATTTGATAAAGGTGAATATTTGAAGATCTATATGCAAGTTTGTCAAGGCCAAGTCACGTATACAGACAAGTACAACGAAGAAAAGTAGCGTACATGCTGGCACTCTAATTTATGAATACTAAGGGTCCTTACCATGGTATTAGCCCACAATATTGAGCCCAGTAATGGTTACTTGATCCCGTCCAATATTACCACTGACACTAGTGTAGTTTTGACTCATGGTATTGGCTAAGGCTCTAACTATATAAGGAGGTGAAGATCAAAGTGCTAAGTGTGCATGTAAAAGGTTTTTGGATGAATACTTCAATCTGAAGTATATTTTCATTGTAAGGGGCATAGTTGATAGATAGATCTAAAATAATTATGCATTGATGAATACAATGATGGATAAGGATCATGAGACCTGAAATGACCTTCCATTGTATGATATTCTCATGGATTGACCAGATCTAAGTATTGACGCATGTTTTTATATCTGAATATTATGATCTGGTCTTTTTGAAGTTATGAAGAGCTACATAATTTTAGGTCAAAATTTTGCAGATATGTATGCAGGTTGGTCTTGGTTAAGCCACGCATACACATGAGTTCGTTTTGTCAAATTCGCATACATAAAGGAAGGGTTTATGCTCATAAATTAATGATCAACCTGATTAGTGATGTTGTATCTCTATTATTTGTCAATGATGTCCTGACCCAAAAATGGATCCTGGATAAACCTCTAAGTCTAAAATACTTCATGTAAGAGGTGAAAAGTGCCAAATGGCACAAATCCTTTGTAAATCAGAGGAAAATGAAAATCGCAGGCTGCTCTTAGACATAGTCTCATTGCAGGGATCCCTCCATTCTGAATCCAACACAACTTAAATGGGTGAAAACGGACTTCAGATGGGAAAGCTATCATAAAATGAAGCTGCCCTTTTTCTAAGGAAAAAGAGGCAAAAATCCCTTGAAATATGGGTCTAAAAACCCTTTAAGTATTCCTAATCTCCCTAAAGGGCGAGACTACCGAGAGAAGAGAAGTGTTGGAATTATCACATTACACTATCGGGCCTTGAAAACATGGAGAAAACTCTAAAAACAAGGCTATCAGGAGGCTTGAACAGTGGTTTCACAAGGGTTGTCGGATCTGACTGATCAACAGTCTAGATCCGGTTGGCAATCGCAATCAGCGGTGGCATAATCCATGATATATGGGAAAGACCTCAGGCCTATGTGATCTGCAATTGTGACTTGTCGCATCACAGTATCACGTCAGCACATTACCGTGGAGTGGGGCCGATATGTTATGTATTATATCTACGATGCAATGGCTGGACCTGACGGGGTAGTAAACAACATTGGATATATATTGAAGTCCGTCAAAGGGCCGTTTTATATGTATTTTCGCATATTCTTCTTAATAAATGAAAAGCGAAGGGGAAGCGATATGCAATAGAGATTCCCAAGCGGACCCGATAGGGATATAAAGCACAGTTGTGAATATTTCAAGTCTAGATGGATAGTGTTTTGCGGACTTTCCCGTGTATAGAAGCCTTTTTCTATGTAAACATAGAGCGACTGTTTCAGGTGCATCCAAAGCACTAGTGGCTTCCTTCTGTTGTGGAATAGGTGGCATTCATCCCCGAGAGCATTTATCAATGATTGTTAATGCTCAAAGAAGGGATTTGAGTAGACTATGGTGGGAAGACAGAAAGCCCAAGAGGGACAATGAACAGGCAGCGCAATTTGGCTTTAAAAGCCATGAATGCCAAAGACAAAGGGTTGCTGGGTCGTTGAGGGGGTTGTTGTTAATCCTTGAGGGATTTTCTGTGGGAGCAGAAGCCAAAGGGACAGCGCAGAATCCAAGGGAGTCACTTAGAGTTCAAGTGGAAAGCCCAAAGAGAGCTGTAAACAGCCAGAGGGCCAAAGAAGCCAGAGTGGAGAGCCAGAGAGCCAAAAGTCAGAGCCTAAGAGCCACATTTTCAGATTAGGTGGTATCAGAGCTTAAGATTGATTAACCACACCTTCAAGGAAGGATTATATCAGAATGCTTGATTGACAAAGTAAAGGCTGCTTGTCTGAAAGGTGTTTGAACAACAAGAGTCTGATTGTATGCTTGTTTGTAGACTGACTATTTGTTGAGTTTGCAGAGGTGAAGGGAAAGCTATTGATAGCTCAGTCAAGGAAGGAAAAGAAGGAGAAGGGCTGAAGGCATTCCTATATCCCAAAGGACCTCAATGCAATCTTTGGAGCATAAGAGGTTTGTTTCAAAAGGTTGCTGAATAAGCTCTTTAATTATCTTGTTGAAGTTTTTTTTTTTTATTCATTGGCATAATGACAACTTCTACAATTGGGTCCTCAAATTCTGCGTTCTTCACAAGATTCCTTGATGAAGACATGAGGCAAGAATTGTCCATCATGATGGATATGGTGAAAGAAATGTATGAGGATGGAAGGAAGAGCAACATGCTTACAAAGCAGCTGAATTCCATGAAGGAAGATAAGCAATTGCTTGCTAACAAATTGCAAGAAATGGAGAGACAACTTCATATTACAAATATGAACCTGAAAGGGATGCATGAGTTGGAAACATAGCCCTTTGTTTCCCAAGAAGCCTTAGTCAAGTACCAGATTGAAGAAGAGGTAAGCCATTCTAGTTTGTCTTCAAATTCTTCTGAGAATGCTTGTATTGGTTCTTTTGAGAAACATACTAAAGGCACAGGTTCCAAGCTAATGTCCAAGATGGGCTATGAAGGAAAGGGCTTGGGAAATCATGTGCAAGGTATTGTTGAACCAATAATGGTTGAGGAAAGGCCTAAATATTTGGGTCTTGGCTATGGATAGTCTTATGGACAGAGTTCCAAAGCTGTCATGAAAGCCATTGAAACAGTCCCAAGAAGGAGTTTCATTTCATGTCCTCTACCTCAAAAGTGTGAAAGTTGTATCCAAGAGGAATATAATATCTTGAAACATCAATTGTAGGAGGTAGGTGTTCAGAAGCACACACTTGAACCAGAGAGTTGTGGAGACTCTAACAGCCTCGAAGAGTTTGATGGTGTTCCAAAGGGAGCCACTTCTTCATTTGCTTCACCCCCTCATGAAGGCAAAAAAGGTGAAAGAGGCTGGTATAAATATGGCTCTAATTATATTCCTTTTGATTTTTCAAAGCATGGTAAATTTCCACATAAGTATGGGGAAAGAGTTGCATGTTCCTTTTGTGGTTTGGATAACCATGATGTTTCTAGATGTTGGAAGAGAATGGCCGCATACAGGAAGCAAAAGAAGGAAAAGAATCAAGAAGCCAAAGGTCCATTGGACAAGGAAAATCATGCTATCAAGAGGATGCACATGCAGTGCACTTACTGCCATAAGCAAGGACATCTTGCTGCAAAGTGTTGGACACTGAATCCAACAATGCTTCCACCAAAGCTGAAGAAAGTGGAAAGGGAAGATGGCAAAAATGGAAGTGAAGATTCCATGAATGATGTCTCTCAAAATGATTCACATGATGATGCTGATATGCAGGCAAAGGTAGTACCTTTGAAAGGGATTGGTAAGGAATGGTTAGAGTTCTTATCCAATTAAGATTTCATGTCTATTGATGCATCTATATTATATTTCATTTCAGCTTCGAAATCACAGTGTGCTTAAGTGAAAGTTGAGGGATGAAATGCATGCATTGCATGTGATGCCATGTTGAATTGAATGAAGTTAATGTGGTCTCCAAATGGAGATAATGATGAAAGTTTCATCTTTTGGAAAAAGGGTCCCAATGGTCTTTTTATACATGCTTGACTTGAAGGGTCATTTGCTTAAAGGCACATTTTGTGGGCTTGTTATGTAGTCCATCATTTATATGCAGATATAAGACATGGATGGGTTCACAAGTTGTGAAAATCTGTTTCTTTTGTTGAAGCAAGAGTTTAGTCCTCTAGTTGTTGTCTGTATACCTGTTGTTGTTAACAATTGTTGTGGACAGCTTGTCAAACAAGTACAAATGAAAGTTTTGTGGAGAAGATGTACTTCACATTTGTTGATACACCTTGGATCAATGATCAAGGCAAAGAAGCTCAAACTACCTTCTATGACCATTTCATTAGAAGTTCTACAGAAAGGCAAGGAGGAAGACAGTTCTTCTCAGGAATACCAGCCTATTGAGAGAAGGGAAGTGGTCAGAAACTTTGGTTCAAAGGCACTATGCAAAAGCAAGTGTAGGGAGGCTGAAAGAAGAGGGTGAGTCACTCTCATTTACTATTCAGATCAGTATATCAGTCTTTTGGAGACCAAAAGTTCTTTTAGTGGGAAGGCATGATCCAAAAATGGATCCTGGATAAACCTTTAAGTCTAAAAGACTTCATGTAAGAGGTGAAAAGTGCCAAATGGCACAAATCCTTTGTAAATCAGAGGAAAATGAAAATTGTAGGCTGCTTTCAGACATAGTCTCATTGCAGGGATCCCTCCATTCTGAATCCAACACAGCGTAAATGGGCAAAAATGGACTTCAGATGGGAAAGCTATCATAAAATGAAGTTTCCCTTTTTCTAAGGCAAAAGAGGCAAAAATCCCTTGAAATATGGGTCTAAAAACCCTCTAACTCTTCCTAATCTCCCTAAAGGGCGAGACCACCGAGAGAAGAGAAGTCTTGGACTTATCACATTACACTATCGAGCCTTAAAAACATGGAGAAAACTCTAAAAACAAGGCTATCGGGAGGCTTGAACAGTGGTTGCACAGGGGACATCGGATCTGGCCGATCAACGGTCCAGATCCGATCGGCGATTGCAATTGGCACTAGCATAATCCATGATATATGGGAAAGACCTCAGCCATGTGTGATCTGCAATTACGATTTGTCACATCGCAGTATCACGTTGACACATTATCATGGAGCGGGGCTAATATGTTATGTATTATATTTGCGATGTGATGGCTGGACTCGACGGGGTGGTAAACAACATTGGATATATATTGAAGTCCATCAAAGGGACGTTTTATATGCATTTTCACATATTTTTTTAATAAATGAAAAGTGAAGGGGAAGCGATATGTGATAGCGATTCCCAAGTAGACTCGATAGGGATATAAAGAACAGTTGTGAATATTTCAAGTCTAGATGGACAATGCTTTGCAGACTTTCCCGTGTATAGCAATGTTTTTCTGTGTAAACACAGAGCGACCGTTTCAGGTGGATTGAAAGTGCCAGTGGCTTCCTTCCGTTGTGGAATAGGTGGCATTCATACCCGAGAGCATTTAGTAATGATTACTAACGCTCAAAGAAGGGATTCGAGTAGACTGTGGCGGGAAGACAGAAAGCCCGAGAGGGACAATGAACAAGCAGCCAGAGGGCCAAAGAAGCCAGAGAGGAGAGCCAGAGAGCCAAAATACAAAGCCAAAGAGCCAAGAGTTAGAGCCATGAGACTAAACCAGAGCCAAAGAGCCAGAGTCGGAGCCAAGATCCAGAACCAAGAGCCAAAGAGCTAGAGCCAAGAGCCAAAATTCAGCTTCAAGGGCCAGGAGGGATTCAAAGGGTGTCTGAACCCACTGTTTCGTGTAGAACAATAGGAGTTGAGCCAAAGAGCTTGTAAAAAGACTTACACCATAATCCCAAAGAGCCAAGTCAAATTGAAAAGAGCTCACGAAGATGTAGCCCAAGAATTGTGGGTGAAATCCAAATTAATTTGTTGTCTTATGTGTCTGTTTTTACTGCTACCTTATTCACTGTTATATGCATTTATGTATATGTTCAAGCACATTTAAATATCAGCATGCACAACAAATTTTAAAGCACATAACAGCCAACAATGAAAACAAGCATATGCCTACACTTTCAAGCATTTTTTAATTTTGCATTGGTTAATCATAAAATACTTGGGAAAATTCAAGCTTTGGAAGTGGGAGAGGTTCTTGTAAGCTAGAGAAGAAGCCTAAGAGCCCCATTTTCAGATCATGTCCTCATGTTGATCTAGGTTGAGTGATAATGTATGAGGTAGACTTGATTGAATGATGTAGTTGAATTTGGTTACATGTTGATTGATTGAAAATATTATTGATGCTACTAACTGTATGAGGGTTCTATAAGCTAACCAAATATTTCAGAATAATTTTGGTCAACTTTGTGCCTAATTTAGAATTACAATTTTTTAGTATATTGAGATTTGTACGTAGGTTTCTCTACAGAAAAGCGCATATACACGTGGGTTGCCTTAAGTGAAGTAGAGTATACATGTCGGCATATGAATGATTAGAGTTGCAGTTGATTCTGTGCATTGATGTAGTATCCAGAGTTCAGTTCTGTGTTCTCGTTAAAATAATCTCACTAGTCTATTTGAATTAAGTTAGTGTTTTCTTCAATTGATCTATAATTTGTGATGTATTAAAGAAGGTGGATCCAATGTGAAAATTTATGAAACGTGGTCCTCAGATGTTGTTGAGGGTTGGAGCCTTTAGTGAGGAGGTTGAATCTTTCTGCCAGTAGTAGTTGGTAATCAAATCAGGGGTTTGAAGCTTCCTGCTAGTAGTAGTTGGTAATCAAATCAAGGGGTTGGAGCTCCCTTCTAGTAGGAGCTAGAGAATGAGTGATGGTTGTATCCTTCAGTAGGTGGGTGCTTGTTTACTAGCATGATTCTGCACTAGTAAAAGAATATAAGAAGTTTTTGATATTAATAAGTTTGAAGATTGAGACAATAGTAATGGTGGTTTCTCCCACATTGGGTTTCCACCTTAAATCCCGGTGTTCATGTGTGTTGCTTATGTGTGATACTTTGTTATGTTATTACAACTTATCAAATGTCTAATAAATATCTTACATTCTAGTTTAACTTTAATAGATAAAGAATTAGTTGTTTTACAAGTTTACTAAAAATATGCTAGTTTCTTTTACAATAGTCGAGTACATAGGTGAGTTGGGTTCAAAAAAGTCATGTATATATTTCAGAAAAGAAAATTATTATTGTGAGTTTTTAAAATACTGATTCACCCCTCCTCTCAATATTTTTCCCAACAAGCATGCCTGAGTTAGTGGAATTGAAGTTTCAATTGAAGGATAGGCTTGACAAGGGATACATTAAGCCAAGTGTATCACCTTGGGGTGCACAAGTGTTGTTTGTGAAAAACAAGGATGGTACTCTCAGGTTATGCATTGATTGCAAGAGGTTGAACAAAGTAACCATAAAGATCAGGTATCTGTTTTCGAGGATCGATGACTTATTTCATTAGTTGAATGGAGTAGTAGTGTTATCGAATATTGATAAGAGATCATGATACCATTAGGTATAGATTAAAGAAGAGGACATCTAAAAGAATTCTTTCTGGACCAGGTATGGGAATTATGAGTTTACTGTAGTTCCATTTCACTTGACTAATGTTCTAGCTACTTTTATGTGCTTGATGAATAATGTGTCCTATCCTTCTCTGGACAAGTTTTTTATTGTATTCATTGATGATATATTAGTATATTCTAAAATGAGGAACAACATGCCAAATGTTTAGTAGCATTATCGAGATTACTGAGAGAGAATCAATTATATGCTAAGCTTATAAAATGCAATTTATTTCACATAAAGGTACATTACTTGGGCATGTGGTCTCCAAGGAAGGCATAGCAATGCATCTGAAGAAGATAAGGGCTATCATGGAGTGGGAAGCTCCTAGAAATGTGGATGAGGTAAGATCATTCATGGGGTTAGTAGGTTATTACAGAAGGTTCATCTCAAACTTCTCATAGATTACTTACCCTATTACATCGTTGCTAAGAAAATGTAAGAAGTTTGGATGTATAGAGGAATGTCCAACAAGTTTTGAGTAGTTGAAGCAATTGTTGACGAATTCTCAAGTGTTAAAGATTGCAAATCCAGACAAATAATTTGTGGTATGAAAAAATGCTTGCAAGAGAGGACCTAATGGAGTCCTTATGCAGTAAGGAAAATTTGTATATTATGAATCAAGGAAATTGAATAAGCATGAGAAAAATTATCCAACAGACGATCTTGAGTTGGAAATGATCATCCATGCTTTTAAGATGTGGAGGCACTATCTTCTTGGCAGGTGGTTCATATTGATGAGTGATCACAGTGGATTGAGGTCTCTATTTGAGAAACCAAATTTGAATGCCACAGAAGCTAGATGGTTGGACATGATTAGTGAGTTTGACTTTGAGATTAGGTATATTAAAGGCAAAGAGAACATGGTTGTAGATGCTCTTAGCAGGAGGATACATGTAAATCACATAGTAGCTATGAGTCCTTATGGGACATATTTACGGGATCAGATATTGCAGGCAAGTCAGCAGGATGATAGGTACAAGGATCTTATGCACAAGTTAAAACAAGGTACATGTGATCATGATGTGGACTATCATCTCACAACAGATGGCTTGGTCATATTTATGGACAAGATAGATGTGTTGGACAACATTGAGCTCAATAAGCTTATCTTGAGGGAATTTCATGCTAAGCCGTATTCAGGTCACCCAGGATATCAAAAGGCATTGACATAAGTGAACATTAGGGTAATTTTGAGGTCTAAAATGGGCCTTCTAAGAAAAATGTACAACCAAAATAAACTTTATGAGAACCAATAGAATTCAAGATGGTGATGTCAACCATGGGGGATGATTCACCATTTTTGGAGTAAAAATGTAAAATGTTTAAAAAATAATAAATAATAAAACTACTTTTGCAAATCATATTTTCAACTTATATCCCCAAGGTTTTATTAAAATTTCAAGTGGGAGAACTTGTTGGATGCAAAATTGTATTCCTCATCGAAGGAGTATCCATGCTGGATACTTTCAATGAACCCTGTTACACGAAAAATGAGAAATACATGAAAAAAACGTGATTGCAACCACGTTTTTAATGTATTTCTCATTTTTCATGTAGATAGGTTCATCAAAAATATGCAACATGGGTACTCCTTGGATGAGAAATCAAAATTTGCATCCAACGAGTGTTGTTGCTCGAAATTTGAGTAAACCCATATGGAGATAAGTTGAAAATATGAATTGAAAAAATAGTTTTTTTTCCCCTCTAAAATTTGATGATGTAATCTAATGTTATTTTATTATTTCCACTATTATTTTATAATTTCCTTAGAATGCCCACTTTATACGTCAAAATTCCCCTAATGGAAGTTTTATTATTGGACAAATTTGAAGAAAAAAGTGGCAGAGTTTGTGGCTAGATGCTTGGATTGTCAACAGGTAAAAGCAGAGTGTAAGCAGAGTGTAAGCATTCAGGTGGACTACTACAACCGATTTTGATTCTAGAGTGGAAATTGGAGGTCATTTCCATGGATTTCATCACATTTTTGGCGAGGACATCTAGATAACGTGATTCTATTGTGGTATTTCTGGATATGTTGACTAAGGTAGTACACTTCATTATAGTGAAGTCTACATATTCAACTAATGATGTAGCACATGTATTCATGAGAGATATTGTGAGGTTGCATGGTGTACCAAAGTAGATCATATCAAACAGGGTTGCTAATTTCAATTCTAGATTCTGGAAAGAGTTATTTAGAGGTTTGAGTACAAATTTGGTCTTCAAAACAACTTGTAATCTACATAAAAACGGATAGATAGAGAGGGTCAACAGTATTTTGGAAGACATGTTGAGAATGTATGTAATGCATCAACAAAAAAAGTGGGAAGAATATCTTACACTGGTAAAATTCACTTACAACAATGGGTACTAGAAAACTTTGAGAATGAGTTCATTTGAGGTATTATATGGCCGAGGTTGTAATACTCCCATCAGTTGGAGTGATCCCGTGAATAGGGTGTTGATTTTTCTAGACATGTTGGCATAGATGGAACAGGAAATGTAGGTAATCAAGAAGAACCTGGAGGCAACACAGGATAGACAAAAAAGTTATGCATATCAGAATAGGTTGTTTAAGGAGTTTGAGGTTGGGGAACAGGTAACAATGTAAACTTTGAAACGGGAACTATAAATTCAAAATGGGAACACTAGCCAAAAAACACCCAAAAAACATGAAAAAGCATTGCTAAAAATGAAAAGCGTTGATGCTCGAATAACAATTTTTTTCTAGGGTAAATTTTCAACATGTTTTAAAAATGATAGTGAAAACCACTTTTTTGTGCAAAAATTGTGCAGAAAACACCCTCAAAACGAAAAGTGTTAACGCTGGAATAACACTTTTTTTCTAGGGTAAATTTTCAACATTTTGAAATAGTGGCGTAAAAGATTTTATCATGACTTCGAATTTTTTTTTTTCAAAAGAATAATGAAAACATAAAATTAAAAATTAAAACAATGGAAAACACAAAAACAAAGTTAAAAAAAAACAAAATGTAAATAAAAATATATATTAAAAACAAAAGATAAACTAAAAAAAAACAAAAAAATCAAATATATAAAAAGACAAAAAAAATATCAATCATAAAAATGTAAAAAAAATAAAAAAATGAAGTTAACCTATAAAAAATAAGAATTAAAAAACTAATTGTTTTTTTTTTTTCTTTTTTAATATAAAGAAAGAAATAATAGGAAAAACATATTTTCAAAAAAACTGAAATATATATATATATATATATATATATATATATATATATATATATATATATATATATATATATATAGATATATATATTTTTATCTCGTAAACCATAAAAAAATTTGGAAAGAAAAAAACAAAATTTTAAAAACCTATAAAATTAAGTAAATAAAATAGAAAAATTAAAAAAAGCATTAACAAAAAATAAATAAATAAAAACAAACTAGATTAAAATAAAATAGAAAATTAACAAAAATAAATAAATTAATTAATTAAACAACTACTAGAATGAAGATTAAAAACATTTAAAAAGAAACCTAAAAAACCCAAAATATACTCAAAAAAAAAAACCATATATATATATATATATTCGTTTAAAAAAATCATATTTTAAAAAAATATATATATTTTTGATAACAAAAAAATTGCGCCTTGTCCGTTGCCCGTGGGGGTGCGTCCTTGGGCGGCAGAGCTGCACACAACTCTGGTGCCTAGGGTCGTGCCCCCATGGACAGTTAGGTGGCGACGGTCCTATCTTGGGAATTAGCGTGCCGTCGCTCAGCTGCCCATGGGGGCACGACCCTGGGTGGTGGGGTTGCACGCAACTCTGTCGCCCAGGGCCGTGCCGCCATAAGCGTACGGGTGGCAACAGTTCGATTCCCAGAATCAGACTTTTGTTTCCCGACTGCCTGTGGTGGCGTGGCCCTAGGAGGTGGAGCTGCGTGCACCTCTGCCACCCATAGTAGCGCCCCCACAGGCAACTGACGAGGCGTAATTTTTTTAATTAAAAATATATATTTAAAAAACAAATTAAATGTTTTTTTTTTTTTTAATCGAAAATATCTATTTTTACGCCGTAAGGCGTTTCCCTCTAAAATAAACTTCCCTAAAATCTACCTGTCATCCCCGTGTTCCGTTAGATTATGTGTTAGACAATTAGAGGATTTTTAATCATTTGATTAAGGGAAGGTAGTTGGGTGGTTGTAACTGTTCACGATAACCTCACGTCACCACAATAGTCGCAGGGTATGGAATGAGCCTGCATTGGGAAGCTGAAGCGAACAAAGTTGTTTCACAGAGCAATGGGTGTCTAGATCGATCCTCGCAATGGATAATGTAGCTCCAACTAGACGTACTACAACAATCGAAAACTAGTAGATTTTCTCCAAGACAAATTCCTGGATCTCCCCACCTACGTCTCCTCACTTCGCCACAATGGCCGCATAGCCCTCATCGACTCTGCCACTAGGGAAACCACCACATTTCCCCAACTATGGCAGAGTGTAATGTCACTTGTCACTGGTTTAGCCGGCCTTGGCATCAGAAAATCCGACGTTGTACTCATCCTCTCGCTGAATTCAATCTATTTCCCCATAATCTGCATGGCTGTCTTGTCCGTTGTCATCTGTTTAGTGTCTTTTTGTTCTCTGAGAAGTGGAGACTGCCAGGCAACACATTTTGAGACGTTGTTTACTCAGGACTTGGAGCTCTTTACTGGGTTCCAGCAGTAGCCCTTTTTTAAGCACTACTAGTGACAGACAGAGATTTAGTATATCCAGTGGCATGGCTAATTTCATTAAGACAGCCAGTAAAAGAGCATGCAGCAGGGCCAATGGCAGAGGCAGGGACAGGAGTTTTAGTTGACCTAGTGGACAATTTCAGAATCAATAGAAGTGCTAAGGTTTCGTAATCCTCCATCATGATGCTGTTAAATTTCAAGTAAGCAATATCTCCCATTTCAGTTGCTGGGATTTGGGTATCACTAACTTCGAATAACCCTATCTAGAGAGAGAAATAAGAGCAATGGGGTTGTTGGATAAGCAGTGTAACAGTACTCTCATAGGCCCTCACCCTGAGAATGGCCTTGTTAAACTCAACAAAATTGGTAGTGATAATTCTGCCATGGAAAACCCCTCAGCTCCAGATTGGTTGCTCTATATGAATTGTTAACGTTCGTTTTTATCTCAATTCTATAGGTTACAACTCTGTAAGTTAAAATAGTATAGAATTGTAGATCCATATTAGCCTTTGTGTGTGTGTGTGTGTGTGTGTGTGTGTGTATATATATATATATATATATATATATATATATATATATATATATATATATATATATGGAAGAGGGTTTAAACAGGTTGAAGGAATGTACGGCGAGTGCAGAGCTCCAACAATTGAATGATGAGGCGACACAGGTAACGTAGATTATATTTATCTTAAAATTCTTTGTGTGTATCCCTCTGATTATTGGTTACAAATAAGATTGGCTCAATAAATGGGGAATTGATTTGATTTTAAAAATTTCATGCAATGATGTGAAGTGAAGCAATTGAATGATGAGGCGACACAGGTAACACAAAGTATATTTTTCTTAAAATTCTTTGTGTCTATCCCTCTTATTATTGGTTACAAATAAGATTGGCTCAATAAATGGGGAATTGATTTGATTTTAAAAATTTCATGCAACAATGTGAAGTGATATACATCCTTCATTCCTGTAAATTTATGTTCAATGTTTTTCTTTTTTCTTTTTTATCTGATAGCAGGCGTCTTACGAATATGGAGTGCCAGTAATCATTGAGAAAGAGGTTAATCATGCAGCATTTGCCTTTCTTTAAGCCGAGAATTTCAATTATTCCTCAGTCTAGAAAATTCAGTGGTAGATTTGTGAGTAGTGGGTATTGGGTAGTAAAATGAAGAATCTGAGCATTTATCTTGATTAGATCCTCTGCATCCATGGTTAGGTGGTAGCAAAGTTTGATCGCTCATTGCACAACAATCGAGAGAAATATGGCCTGCCAATGTCATTGTTCGAAATGGTGCAAAAGTAAATTCAACCATCAGCTACATGGATTTTGTTATGGTCTCTTAAGCGCATTTGATTAATAATGGTATTTTGTTATGGTCTTTTAGGTGCATTTGATTAATAATTGTTTTTTCAAAATTTAAGGATGAATTTTGAATTATTTCTTCTATTCCAGAAGCATTGACAACAGTGCAAGGATGAGAGAGCAACAGAAAATGCTTGGCAGACTGTGCCCTTGAACTTGGCAGGGATACCTTTAGAGGTATTTATCTATTGATCAATCCATGTCAGTCCTAATGCTATGGAGATTATGTGAAGACTATTTGACCTCACTGTTATGAGAACATATGAAGCAATTTGATATTAGTTCACTTTCTAATTCATACCTCTGTTCAAAGGAGTGAAAACTGCCCCGACGTGTCTACTTTGTGGTTGATCTATGGAGAACTTCCTCCGAATTTTAAGGAAAGGCTTCAGGTTGTATATTTCCTACATCTAGGGCTTTAGTCAAGACTGTTTTTTGCAACCCTTGACCGTTTCTTCTTGAGTGTAGGGTGAGTATTAAGCTGATTTTGCATTTTGATTCAAATAATTCATTACAACTAATTGTTGTAGATGTGCTCATGCAATTTTTGATGTGTTATGCAATTTATACTAGAAACTGAAGTATGTAAAATCATCTAGAATTTATCTGGGATTACATTAGGAAGGGACAGATTGAGATTCCTGATTTTGTGTATGACCATGATGATCAACTGGAAGACAGACCTTTTATGGACTATGGGGTTAGAAACAGATCCCGTTCAAGTTTATGACATGCCTGCCATTGGATCATCTGATTCTCGATACTCCTTGAGATGGGCCTCCTAGGCACTGTGCAAACTTTATCCATCAATTATGGCCATTTGTTGTACAACATTGTATTTTCTTGCTTTTCCTTCTGTATGCAAATGTGAGTGATCCCTTTCCAAGTGACTTCCCTTGACAGGAGACTGTGTTCTTGAGAGAAGGCACTTTCTTGTTTTTCTATTGCAGTTTAGTTAGCAAAAATCCTTGTGCTATAAAATTATGCCATTCTGCATTGGCTGTACATATATGTAAATAGTCAAACCTGAAAACATGGCAGCATGCAGTTACTATGCTTTAGTAGTTCATCTTGCCGAAGGTGTTGATGGAAAAAAGGGTGTGTAGTGCAGAAGCATGGTGCAGATTATTGTCATTGGAAAGAAAATCTACTTTTTGTGTTAAAACTTGGCTTTCAAAAGCATGCCTAGCACACATTGTCTGCAGGGTTTTTGCCTCAAAGCTAGCCAATTTCCACTACTTAACTGAAGAAATACTGTTATAGTCAAATTTGTACTTTGACTATTGAATTAACTTTTGATGTACCTTCTATGTACAAAATAATATATCCTGTCATCAAGAAAAACTTCATAACTCTTCCTGTTTGCTAAAATTTAAAAAATTTGCAGTGTTTATAATATGTCTGGTCTTCTTCTTCATCTTGGATATCACTGCAGAAGCTCTTACATGGTTTATTTGTGTTTGTGTGATCAGAATTAAAAGAAAAACATGATTAACCAACTATTCTGGACAAACATATTTATAATGGCTTGAAAACAAATTACTTGTTTCGCAGTGCTTTCCCTTTGAAAAATATGATAATGATAAGTTTACTTGGACAATGTTTAGTTATTTGAATAAAAATCCTTTTTGAATGATAGATAGGTTACTTGGACTATGTGGATTTTGGTCCCATCAAATCATGAAGTTTGTTCTTATGTTCATGGATCTTTTATCAACGATCATCAACTTTACAACATCAGATCAATAAATTTTGCCCAATTCAGATTCTAGAACATGAATAATTGGGTTTGAGAGGCAAACACACCTCTGAGCTCACCAAATTTATATTAGATCTATAAAGATCTTATAATGAGATCCAGACATATTAATGTGAAAATTTCTGTGCATATTAGATATAAAAGATTTGAGTTTTTGTTTATCAAAGCTATAGATTGAGAACTACATGGATTGCTTGATAGGATGGTTGGTTCGATTTGTATATCAGGATTGCTAGCTTCTTTGTGGTGGTAGTGTACTCGTTTCATACTTCAAGAGGGAAATGAATTTCCCAATGATGGTGGTGATGAAGGAACCTAGCAAAATCACAGAGAATAGCATAGTTGATTAAATAAAAAAATCAATTGTGTAAATACAAATAACACACCCTACAAAGTGATGTCTTCTTTTTCTGTAAGATTATCATTTTATCAGTATTTATAGAACATAAACAATTATCAAAGCTACAAATGTGAAATGTTAATTGGTCTCTGTTAGTCAATTCCAATTTGTGCCCATATGGAATACTGTCCAGCATGTTTCTTTGCAAAATAAACACATTGCTAAATAGTTATTTTTCAATAGTGAGTTACTGCTGCAACTCCACGTTGTAAATGCTAGAGCCTGTGGAAGGAGACCTCCTTATCAGTATATGTTGTGTTACAAAATTCTTGGATTATATAGTTTATTAGATATTCATTGGGGCATACGACACATTGGCCAAGGTTAGATACAACGCATTAGATTCCACCCACAAAGGTAGCATAGTATTTGGTTCTCATTGGTTGGCCACGAGAATTCAATATATGATACAACAAGTTCTATTGGACGTATACTAATATAAATAGTGTACCTTTTTATGTTTTTGGCGATGATAATCCTTCACTATTCATGGTTCCAATTGGATTTATGGTTTAGCCAAGGTTACACCATTTTGGGTTTCGTAATATACTCACTAATCCTGGATTGTTCATGGTTCCACTTGGATTATGGTTTAGCCAAGGTTTCACCACAATCCAAGAGATTTTGGCTTTTGTAATATAGTCAACATCAGAGAAAATACAAACGACCCAGATCCATTAAAACCTTGAAAGTTTGTTCATGAACTCTCCGAATCTGGTATAAAATGTGTACTGTATTTGAAATTTCAATTTGCCATTAAATTAATGGGACATGAATTCCCACAAAGGAGTTCAGAAAGGTGCAATTAAGTTGAGCTTTCAACTTGTCATTCAATTGATGGACACTGAATTTTAAATATAAGATAAATATATAAGAATAGCATGTGAGTGTTAGTTTTATAAAGAAGATTCTTTTTATTATTAATAAAAATATGGATAGTTAGTTTCATTTTAAAGGGTTATAAATATGAGTTATAAATACCAGACTTAAAGGGTTGTAAATATGAGTTATTAATTATTTTTACTCAAAACTTCATAAGTAGCATTTTAGCAATTTCTTTTTAATTGAGTGACTCAAATTCATGTTTCTTTAGGTTGAAGGTAAAGCCACTAAAGTGGAAAAATTTGTGATGCCAATAATCATAGGGATTGTCATCATGGGGTGATAAGAAATTTAATATTCCAAGAAGAGGAGGTAGTAGTAGATTTTAAATAGATTAGCAATGCAACAACATAAATGTTTTCAACAAATTTAGAGAGATCCACCTTCTTGAATAATGCACACACTACATGGATAATGGATTTCTGCACTTTATGCCTTACGACGTTTCCTTTGCAACATCTGGTGCAAATGACTGCCCCTTTTTTTAGAACAACTTTGAGCAACCAAACACTGACATTTTGTCTTCATAAGGAAGGTGTTCTCTACCAAGCCTAGCTTCTCTCTCAGAATCTTAACATCCCCTTTGCAAAGGGTTTCATTAGAATGACAACAACTAACATTTAAAGCATTTCTCCACCCCTCCTAATTAGAAATACAATTTTGGGTTCTCCACTAATTTTCTCCACACCCATTTAATCTAACAATGGACATAGAGCATGTATATTTATACTTGTGTGTTGGAAATACCATTTTATACTTTAATGTTTATTATTTTTGTTTTGTTATTATTACTTGAATTTCTTCTTAACAAATGGTTGTGTTTCTTTTGGTTTTAGTGAAAGTATGGGCTCCAATGTTGGCTCTCTTATTATGGAGTATAATTCATATTTGAGAATTTCTCAATTATTAAATTAGGTTAGTCAATTGCTTAAAACATTAAATTTATTTCAAAAAGTTTTTGTTACTTTATAGGTTAGACACTGGCTTGAAATATTAAACATATTCCAAAATGTTTTTGTTACTTTATAGATAAGGCGTAGATTTCTTGGCTCTATGATGAAAATAATGAAGGGAAAATACATGTTAATCTATTACTTGTGCTCTTTGACTGAAAAATACACGGTGAGAGAAAAATGCATATTATGCTAATTGAGGAATGTTTTTCGCTTGTCGAACTTATAGTATTGAATTTAACACACTAACACTTTACAACAATGAACTAACAATATTCATGATGAAAATAGCAATATGGAAGATTTATATGCATAATGAAAAAGGCAATATGGGAGATTCCAATCACATTCCAAGGCATTTTTTAAAATGTGGATGTGACAAAAGGTTGTTGTGGAAGGTGTTGTTTGTATATGGGAAATTTCTTGATCATTGTGTATAATCCTAATGTTGATAGATATGTCTACTAAGTGGTTCCAGTTAATGGGGCATTGATTTGAGTGTTCAATATATTTTTATTCTTTATCAAAGTATTCTTTTGTTGTATTTGTGTTCTTCAATTTATGCCTTACGGCATTTCCTTTGCAACATCTGGTGCAAATGCTAATTATAAAAATTTTAATTTTTTTTAATCATATATATATATATATATATATATATATAATAATTGTTTTTTGGTTTTTTTTTGTTAATTTTATAAAAAAAAGTTAATCTAGTTTGTTTGTATTTTTTTTTAGTTTTTTGTTACTTCTTTTTTCAATTTTTACTTACTTAATTTTATAGTTTTTTAAAATTTTGTTTACTGTTTTTTTTTTCCATTTTATTTTTATTTTTATTTTTATTTATTTATTTATTTTAAGGTTTACAAGATAATTTTTTTTTTTTTTTTTACATTTTTTAATGATTTTTTTTGTCTTTTATATATATATATATATATATATTATATTTGTGTTTTTAAGTAATCAACATTTAAAAAAAGAAAAATATGACAACTAGAAAATTTGTTAAGTAACCATGATTTCACAAATATTTGGACATCAAAAAATTTAAAGTGTCAAAAAATGTAACATTTAAAAAAAATATCCACACTTAATACATTGAAAAATTTAAAGTGTCAAAAATAAGCCCTCTAAAGAAAAGGTTGATGCTGCATCAACACATTTCAAAAGCACCATGAAAATCACTAACATTTAGAAGAAAATATTTATATTTGATACGTAAGAAAATTTAAAGTGTCAAAAATATGCTTCGAAAAAAATGTGTATTCTGCATCATGACTTTTCAAAATCGGTTGAATTTTTTAGTACCTCAACGAAACGGTTAATCATATCAGTTCCCATTTCAAAGTTTACATTTTTAGGTGTACTTGCGCATCAAGCCTAGGAAGAGCTCCTTGAGGATTGGATCATGTGCTAAGTTGGCACCTTGGTTTTTTGGACCTTTTAAGATTCTTAAAAGGATTGGACAAGTAGCCTATTGACTTGCACTGCCTTCGAATGTGAAATTCCATTGTGTTTTCCATGTGTCATTTCTTAAGAAGCATGTTAAAGATGTTGATCATGTGATTGACTAGTCTCTATTGCAGGTAGACCTAGAAGGAGCATTCCAGCTGGAACCTCAGTGCATTTCACAAAGAAATATGTTCATTCTCTGGAACCGAGCAATCGAGCAGGTTAAAGTGCAATGGAAGAACTTTGGGCCCGATGAAGCTACATGGGAGATGGTAGATCAGATGCGAGCTATGTATCCTTCTTTATTCGTTGGTTGAGAATTTTTTTTGGTAAATGTTTGTTCTGATATTTTAGTATATGTATATATATATATATATATATATATATATATATATATATATATATATATATATATATATATATATGTATATATATGTAGATGTAAATACCACCATGAGTTGTGTTATAAAGCTACAATAAGCGGCATGGGTGTCATGTCATTATGGTTTTCATGTTGTTATGTTTCTCATGTTGGTTTGCTTCTCAGTAGGTTGATCATTGTAAATACTGCATCGAGCTAAGTTATAAATCTCCATGGGAAGTATGTTTGCTTTCAGCAGTCTTGTTTGTTGTAGGTTTCATTGAACACTGAGGACAATGTTCTCCCAAGGGGGGGAGGGGTTATGTAACAACCCTAGTCAAAAATTTCATGTAATAAAGTTAATAAAGGAAAAATAATAACTAAGGTCATGGGATACATATTCCAAGCTGAATTTTGGGAAAAACATAGCGATGGGGATCACTTGTAATTAATTAATGGCTATGGAAATTGGCAAAGGAAATGGAGAAGGATTTGGAAAGGCATGAGAAATTTATTTACATTTTATTTATAAAAATAATGGAAATTAGGACAAAAGGAAGGTGAAAGGTCACAGGTTTCATGTGAGGAGGAAAATGAAGGAAAATAATGGAAAATTGAAGAAAGTAGAGGCTTCATTAATAGAAAGTCTTACGAGGATCAGTTGACAAACTTTTTTCAATTTTAGCTTGGAGCTCTCTATTCTACTCTCTCTCTCTCTCATACTCTGGAACACTTAGAGTTTCTTGGAGCACTCTTGGAGGTGTGTGGCATACTTGGAGTTTTGGAGCACGACCAAAAAGGAAGAGCATGAAAACATAAGAGGAAATCAATATCAGTAGCTATAGTGGGTTTTTCTTGCAGGTACTGAGTTGCATGTATGATTTCCTTTCTAATTTTTTCATCCATGGCACATGAATGTGGTTTCTGTGTTATGATCTGTCATTGGCATGGAGGATTTCCTAGATTGACGGTGGATTTTCCTAGCCTTTCCATTATTGGATAGCCATGATGTTGTGGGTGTCTTTCCTTTTTCTTTCTAGTTGGTCCTCGTATTCCTTTGGTTGTGGGTTGAGTTATTAGCTCTTGGAGCCTTGGTTGAAAAAGTTCTTTGGAAGCCTTGTAATAGCTTGGGTTGAGTTTCTAGTCCTGGAGCCTTGGTTAGAAAAATGCTCTAAAGCCCTTGGTGGGTTGAGTTACTAGTCCTAGAGCCTTGGTTGGACAAACGCATTTGATCTTGACAACAAATGCAAGTTGAGTTACTACTACTAGAAGCCTTCATTGGAACAAACACTCTAGGGGCCTAGACAACTTGGGTGGAGACCAATCCGGTGATGGTTAGTTATGTTTGACTGTGGGGTGGAATCACTGGTTAAAGATTGAGGCGGTTTGGCCTCTGGAAGCCATGGTTCGGTCTTGTTGGATTCGTTTCATGAGATCCCACATTCATGCTTGGAATATGGAATCAGGGTGATTGGATGAAAGAGAGATTTGGTTCAGCCCAATATATGGTTGGGTGGTTCATGGAAGTCCCATACTTGGTTAGCTTATGCTCTCATTAATAAGAGCTCTTTCTCCTTGGTATTTTATGTGTAAATGTATTGGTTCATATGTGCTTTTTATGGTTGTTGTATCCTTATTAGTTTTGTTGGTTTTATGTTGGTTATGAGTAAGTTTTATGATAGTGATGATGCTTGGCTCTCATCATGTTTTGATTAATAAATGAATGTACAATGAATAAATGGCCTAATAGATAATAATGTAGCTATTGTGATAATGCATCAATGCTTCTTAGCGATTATCAGATAAGTATGAGACCCCTATGCTCAGTTTTTTTGTTATGACTTGTAGAATGCATATTTGTGACATGTTTGATGAAATGTCTTTCATGGCTAATAGGGGCCAGATCAAATTGTTGTTCAATTTTTTGCATTAGTATCATTGTTTTGATGTAATTTTTCATTTCTGGAAGTTTCATGAAGTTCTCAGTAGTGGCCTAAGACCTAGACCTGAAAAAGTGACACAGAATATGGGGCCATAGGCTCAGAACTAGGTGAAAAAGTCCCTAGTCGCTTGCATGACCTTGATGTGGGAGAAATTGGAGGGTCTCAATTGCATGTATGCTCATGTCAAGGGAGTGACTGGGGCTCTAGGTCAGTAAAATGGCTAGTTACCTCAAGGGTTGGTCACCTAGAAGGGTTGGTTGGCTCCTGAAGGTTCTATAACATGTGTAGAAAATCATATTGGTTGTGTGTTGTCGGCTCCACTACCTTAATTGTAGATGGGGAGTTGAATCATATCATAGTAGCCTCTCGTCACATGTTTACCCCAATGAACTAGTTATCTTGGGTAAATGTAGGAGGAGGGTGGTTAGAAAATAGTTTTGGTCGAGTTATTAGTTCTTGGAGTGGTAGGTTTGGACAAACGCTCTAGAGCCTGCGGTGGGTTGAGTTACTAGTTCCTGGAGTTATGGTTGGAAGAAACACTCTTGAGGGCTAGAAGGATGTGGGTTGAATTACTAGTTCCTAGAGCCCTAGTCAACTTTGGTAGAGACTGATCTAGTTGATGTTAGTGATTTCTAGATCGTATAGGTGGAATCATTGTGGTTGACGGTTGAGGTGGTTTGTCCTCTAGAAACCCTAGTTTGGTTTTGTTTTAGGTTAACCCATGATATCCCACATTCATGATTGGAATATGGCATGGCAGTGATTGGATGAAAGAGAGATTTGGTTTATCCCAATCTACGGTTGGGTGGTACATGGAAGTACTTGACTTGGTTATATGATGTATTCTATCTATGGATATTGACATGTTTGATAATTTTTTGAATGGCTGATGAATGCATGGGCTAATAAGTGTCATTACAACTAGCTAGAGAGGTCTTGGATCCTTCTTGGTTATTATTAGATGAAATTTAGAATTTTATGATCAAATATGCATTCATGACCTGTAGCTTACACGTTTAACACATGTTTGACGAAATGTCTTATGTATACTACGTAGTTTAGGGTAAGCTATTTCTTCAAGTTTGAATGTTTGGCATTTTTGTCATGTTAATTATGGTTCTGCAAAGTTACAGGCAGTTCTGGGTAGTGGAATAGAGACTAGCCTAGAAAGGTGGATCAGATCTTGGAACCGTTGTCACTGAACTAAGAAATTTAGGTCATAACCACATGGAAGGAGGCTTATGAGTGCGGTTATATCCTCAGTGCCACATGCATGTTGTGTTTTGGGTGTGGTTGGGGGTTAAGGTTATTAAAAAAAATTCTAGCTCAGGATCTGGTAATCAAAGTTTGTGGATTGGCTTCTGGGTGATATAGTGCTGCTGAGGGATGTTTGTAAATGGTCACTGTGTTGGCCTGACTTCCATAACTAGAACATGGACGTCATTTCATATGATAGTGAAACTCATCTCATGTTTACCCTAGCATGTTTATGAATTTGGGTAAATGTGGGAGGAGGCGTTACATTCAAGTTGCTTTCTAGATAGAATGGTTTCAAGAAGAAGATCCCTAAGGAACTAGGGAATGAATTGGAACACCTGTTGAGTGTTTCAATAAGAGAGGAAGAAATTAGAGAATTTGAAGTAGTTCACACTCGTGAACCAATCAGAGGTGACATCCTTAGAGAAGAGGGTAATGAGAGACAATCTGAGAGTTTCATGGATTGTGTGCAAAGTACAAAGTAGTAAAGGGAGCTATCAATAAAATATGCTTGTGAGATATTGGAGGAAGGTCAACAAGGAGAGTTGGCAACAATGATATCAGAGGTGTTAAGGTGACCTTTTATCTTTAAAGTTGGTGAGTTTTATGTGAATGTTAGCCAGAGGTATAGACAAGATGTCTTGTGGATATGAGAAGACATAAGAAATGCCTCTCAATACTAGATGCAAACAAAGAAGGAATTCTACAAGTGATTTCAAGATATTTCCATAATGGTGGATGCAAATAGTGATGTTGAAGGGTCCTAAGAAGATATCATACAAAGTCGCTAAATTGATGACAAGGATGAAGAGAAGAGATTGACCAAAAGTCTCATGGACCATGGGAAATGTCAAGAACAAAAAATGGCACTAGGAGCATTTGCAAAGGCTAAAAAGCCTTACATTTTTTAAACTGATGTGTTTTGTTCATGAGTATGCCTTGAATACCATGAAGGAAGACAATCATTACAAATTTTCATAAAAGAAGGGTAGGATATGAAGTTTCTTTTAGGAGACATGGGCAATAATAGAGTTCTAATAGGGACATCTTCACAATTATATGAGATAGATACTAGACACATATTTAAGTAAAGAGGTCATGGAACATGATGCAGAAATTCAGTTTCTAGAAGAAATGCAATTGGAGTTTGAACAAGGAGAATGGATGACAGATGATGAGAATGAAACTTTCTTTGAATTTAGTTCTTATTATTTATAAGAGGAATATAATTCCCTGAAGAGAAGGGGAGTTGATTTGAAGGAGTGCATTTAGAATGGTAAGTTTGAATTAGAAGAAAATGTAAGCGAATATTCACAACCATCATTTTTTTAGCAACAACTTTTTCAAGATGATCTTGTAGTTTGGGCTTTTTTGGAATCCATGCAATGATTGATGACTTTCTTGTTATTGGAAAGTTATTTTTCTTACCCAAATTAATCTTGGTTAGAATATATATTAAGATTCAAACATGCTTCTTCCCAAGCGTATTCCAGAATTACAGTTAATGCAAGGTGTATTCTAGGTTTTGAGGCAACGAAAGGTCCTAGTACACCTATGGTTAATTATAAAGACTAATTTTATGTAAGAAATAATGAACAGAGAGATATGTAATCCATCATAATAAGGATATTTTGATTTTCCATAATGAAGCTTAAGATGAATTTCTCATTCTCATTAGAATTTATTGTGATAATCTACTTACATTTATGGAGACACAGTTATCCTACAACAGTTTTTTGCAGTGCTATTTATAGTTTTGGAGATTCTTTGGGTGGCAAGGGGAACTCATTAGTCTCAAATCTTATTGCCACTAGAAACATCGCTAGATCGTCTGATGGTGAAACTTATTTTAATATAGCAACAAGCAAGTTTTTAGACAATCAATTAGTCATGGATTATATTGGTATGTCAGAACCTTATGATGAATAAACAATCTTTTGATGTTTTCCAAGTCATGGACTAATTATTTTTTGTATTTCACAGCTCAAGGTATGCCCTCCATATGTGGAGAACACTAGTAACTCATAAGTGGCTGGTTTGTAAAAGGCTTTTATATCAAGGTTAGGTGATTAATGACATATACATTAATTTTATTAATGAAATATAAATTAATTTGTAATTTATTTTCGAATAAAAAAATCATAGTTTATTTGTGAAATGTTAATGAGGATATATATTATGGATTCTTATTTGAAAATATGGAGTAGCTCATTATTGTTATTAAAATTGTGTACCATATAAAATAATGTATTGTTGATTTTAGATAAATATATATGTTATTAAAATTGTGTACGATATAAAATAATTTATCGTTGATTTTAGAGAAATACATATGTATTCTGAGTAGGTAAAGTAGCTAAATATTAGGTGCTACTCTAGAATTAGAGTATTTTTTAAATTTAAATCATTTTTTGGCTAATGCAAGAGCAGAACCTTCTATTAAATCAGAAACAAAGATAAAGTACACAAGGCTAAAATAAATAAATTATACGTTAGATCCTGAGCTAAGGATCCAACGAAGGAGAGAAAAATCGGGTGGCCTATAAGCACACCGAAAGCCACCCAAAACGGACCCCAAAAGCTGAGAAAAGCAAAATTCAAGATCCTATCAGGTCCGAAATAAACCTTAACTTTCGTTCACATACATCCCCCGAAATTCGCCAGATGCGTGTGAGACATGATAGCATGTGCTAGCAGCATGGAAGTTAATCTAAGAAACAGACCCACCAACATGCCCGAGAAATCCTGGCCGTCGAATGCCCTCAATAGATCCAATGGTCCTTATACATATCGCACGACCCAACCTTACCGAAGATTACCGCGCGATGAGGGTGGAATTGCCAACCCACCCCGGGCCACGTGTTGGAAAGTGAGTGGAATTGCTCTCGCCAAAGGAAAACCGCTGCCCGCCTGAAAGTGGTGCGATATGTCGGAAACCGTTTTGAGGTTAGTAAACTTGCTGCCGACCAAGAAAGCCAGGTAAAGCAGCCGGCGAGAAAGACTAAGTTTCGTTTCCTCGACCATGAGAAGAGGAGGACCCCTGAATCTCGCCAATTCACTGAAACTTTTGTAAACTGATACCAAACATAGACTTGCACACCTAGAACAACCTTGCTTATGTAAGAACTTTGCATAAAGGTCAATCTGATCCCATTTCTATGGCCCTATTACAATAAACCTGGTAATCATCTTCCACCTGACTGAGGCATTGTTCCCTTAATCCGTTCTGAGGCATTTCTCGCCAGATTATCTTGACTCTGTTTTTAGTACAAGCCATTCCTTGATTGGCCAGGACGTCCTCTAGTTTATTGGCCGTCCGCCTCACATGAGTAAAACTCAAAGTGCATAAATCTAGGAGGTGAAATTGAATCCTTTGAAAAACCTATATCAACCTCCAGTGACTTGAGACTTTTTCCAGCTTTGTGCCACATAAAATTCTTTTAACCGAGTTAATAATCATTTCTGAATCGGCTTCAATAATAATGTTTTGTAGATTATCTTGCTTCAGGAAATCTAGAAATTGTTCAAGTGCCATTAATTCTCCCATATTATTAGTAGCTTTTCCCAAATGGAAATGGAAAATGAGAAGAATCTAACCACTATTATCTCGTAACACTCCTCTGAAACGAGCAAGACCAGGGTTACCTTTAGAGGCCCCATCTATGTTGAATTTTAGGAAACCCTGAGGGGGAGGATGCTAATAATCTGGCTTTTTGGGCAGATTCATGTCCTTCCTATCCATTCCTTGTGGTATGAGACCTTGCATCTTCAACTGACAGAGAATCTGTCTCTCTTTTCTGAAGGTGGATTTGTGGGGGAGGTGCGAACAATGGTGCCAATTGTCTCCTTGAGCTGTCTAAGGATCTGCTCGAAGATGTGTTGGGTGGTGGTGTGAACATTTTTGAAGAGTATATTGTTCCTTTCTTTCCAAACATTCCAAATTAGGAAACTTGGACTCAGAATCCAAGCCAGGCAGAGAAACTCATACTCAGAAAAGTTTCGTCTCCAATTATTTAGGGTGTTGATAATGCTATCTTTGTCCTTGTCAGTTTGTTGGAAGATTGTAGCAAAAGCATCCCACAATTCATAGGTAAAGGTGTAGTCATTGAGAAGGTGCTCCATTGACTCCTCTTGGGCTTCACAGAGCTGGCATCTAGAAGGTCCTAGATCATCCCTTTTTCTAATGTTTTCCCAAGTCAAAATTTTCTTGTGATGAACCAAGCACATGAAGATTTTGATTTTCATCCATCCTTGATGCTTCCAAAGGTTCTGCCATACCTTGTCTGGAACTTAGGAGTCCAGTTCAAGAGACATCTTCTTGGCTTCGTTGATATTGAAGGTGCCTTCTTTATTGTTGCCCCATCTGAGTTGATCATGTCCTTCAGAAAAGCCCTTTGGTGTTTGTTTCTTTCTTTAGGTCTAAAAAGTCCTCTCTTAGTAGAGTATGTTCTTGTTGCCATCTATCCTCCCAAAATAGAGAAAGGTCCCCTTCTCTGATTTCCAAAAAACTGTTTTTCTGCACTTAGTCTCTATTCTCCTAGGCCTTATTCCAAATGTGTGATCCTTTTATGGTTCCCGTCATCCTAATATGGTCATTCTCTTGCCAAGTGCTGCCATTTTTTTCTTTCCAGACACTAGCCCATTGACCCTTTGGCTCTTTAACCCACCACCACCATAATTTTGCTCCTAAAACCTTGCTGAGTACCTCTGGATCATCCAGACCAAGAGATTTCGGTTTGCAGAGCTTATCCCAGGCAACCAAGGCCCATTTATTTTTCCCTTCCCCCTTTCCCCATAGAAAGTGTCTTTGAATATTTCTCATTTGTTGCAAAACTCCCTTAGGAGCTGGAAGTGCTGAAAGCATGAAAATGGGGATTGATTGCAAAACAGCTTTTGCCAGCACCAACCTGCCTGCTAAGTTTAAAGATCGGATAGTCCATTTCCTAATTTTGTCTTGCATCTTATTAATGATTGGCATTTGTACAAAGGTTTAATAGTTAGAGGAACTCCCAGATACTTGGAAGGAAGGACCTCCCTTTGAAAGCCTAGAATTATGGCTATGTTTATCTGAATAGCAATATTAGTATTAAAGAAAAAAATATTAGATTTGGATAGATTTACCTCCATACCTGTGGCCATATCAAAGTCATGCAAGATTTGTTTATAAGCAAGAGCTTCTTTCACTGTGGGGATTCCTTGCAACATAGCGTCATCAACAAATTGTTGATGGGACAAAGCTTGCCCATTGTCAGAAAGTTGGATACCCTTGATATGACCTCCATCTTTCCCATGCTTGATAGACCACCCAAGTCCTTCCATCATGAGGATGAAGAGGAAGGGAGATAGTGGGTCTCCCTGTCTAAGACCTCTAGAGGGAGTAAAGGTTTTGGAAGGAAATCCATTGACCAATATTGAAAAACTAGAAGAAGTGACCAGTGCCATAACCCATCTTACCTAGTTATGATCAAAGCCAAAGGCTAGAAGGACCTTCCTAATATAGGTCCAATTCAGTTTTTCATAAGCTTTGGCTAGGTCAAATTACATAATCATACCAGCCTTCTTATTGCTTATCAATGAGTGCACCACTTCATGTGCCTGAATGATATTATTGAGAAGTTGTCTACCTTCCACATAACCTGATTGCTCCACGGACACCAGAGAAGGGAGAAGGGGTTTGAGTCTATTGGCCACAACTTTGGATATAATTTTATACACCATGTTGCACAAATCTATGGGTCTAAACCTGTCTGGAGTCTGAGCATTGTCCTACTTGGGGATAAAGGATAAGAAGGAAGTATTAAGTGCCTTTAGAATAGTTCTACTCACCCTGGAATCTTCCACCACATGCAAAATATCTTGTTTAACAATGCTCCAACAGGTTTTGAATAAATCCACATTGAAACCGTCGGGGCCTGGTGCTCTGCCATTCTGCATTTCCTTAACTACATCACTGACCTCCTCTTTAGTCACTGGCTTGTTAAGATTGAAATTGTCCTCTCTAGACACTAGCCTAGGTATATGCCTTGTTAAGTTTCTGATAAAGAGTTCTCTGTCTACAGTTGACTCCTTTGCTATACCTTGAAAGTGCTGGACTAGAAAAGATTCTATATCTTCATGGGAGTTACATAAATGACCTCTCTCATCCTTGATTGAAGAGATCCTATTATGTGATTTGTTTGCCATGGTGGATCTGTGGAAAAATTTGGTATTCCATTCCCCTTCATTTAGCCACTGAAATTTGGATTTTTGTCTCCAATATATTTCCTCCTGTTTACATAGATTATCCCATTCTTGATGAAGTTTGGTGACTTGGTCTTCTCTCGCTCTATCAAATCCATCTGCAATAAGATTTTGATTAAGTTTCTGCATCTTGTCTTCAATCTCTTTCTTTGCTGCAAAAATATTGCCAAATACCTTCTTGTTCCAGTCTTTGAGTCTAAGCTTCATGTATTTTAGTCTTTTGTGAAGCAAAAACATTCTTGTTCCCTGAATGTGCAGATCCTATTTCCACCATCTTTCTATGTTACTAATGAAATCTGGGTGGTTAAGCCAAATATTCTCAAATCTAAAAGGCCTATTCTTGGGGGTGCTGATGCCCTTCACCTCCATTTGTACAGGCCAATGGTCCGAGCCACCAAAAGGGAGAATTCTCATTGTCATTACCTTGTTTGTGAGCATAAGGTCCTCTGAAATTATGAATCTATCTAGTTTTGATGCTACTTGTGCCTCCCCTCCTCTCTTGTTGTTCCAGGTAAAGAGGCCATTATTCATATTAGTGTCAACTAGCTTCATATTATCTATGAAATTTAGAAATGTTGTAGAATCTTTATTTAAAGTTCTTGTTCCCCCTTTTTTTCCGAGAGTGATTTGATCATGTTGAAGTCCCCACCCATAATCCAGGGAACTCTTGCATGTCTATCTCTGAGTTCTACCAGAGAATCCAGAAATTTGATTTTATCATCCAGTCTTTGCGGCCCATAAACATTCGTGACCAAATAAGTCACGTTGTCTCCCAAAGGTTGTATAACTACTAATAAATAGTTCCTAGAAGCCTCAACATCTATAACGCTAATCTTGTGGGGGTTCCAAAGAGTGAGTATGCCTCTAGCTGTATTATCTGCTTTAACTTCAAGAAACTCATATTTATCAAGCCATTTACTATTAAGTTCTTTGATTTTTTGAATGGAACACTTAGTTTCCTAGATAAAGATCATATCTGGAGCTTCTTGTTTCATTCTATTGCTAAGTAATCTTTGCTTCCTTTTATTACCTAAACCTCTGATATTCCAAGATGTGAACTTCATCATTAAATATTTGTGAAGGAGCAACTGGATAGGTCTTTCATCTTACCTGAATCAATCATTAGTTTTCCACAATCCATCAACATTTTGTTCTGCATTTTTCTTCCTCTTTTATTTCCTCAGTTTCTGGGAGCTAGTCCTGGTGTAGTTTACATAGATTTCACTCCCTCGATGCCCGATCTTTCGATTCTGTTTTGATTTTCCATCCCTTTGTCCTGAGTTTTCCATAGGAACAGTTGTTATACTCTGTTGAACTCTTCTTAAGGTAATGAGTCTACCCCTCCCATGGTTCCCTATTTCAAGAATCCTTCCAAATCTAGGTTTTCTTTATCCAAAATTTCCTGCAGTTCTTGATCCTCATTTTCCATCTCACTTTAAATCATTTCTTGATCCATCTCTAGTTCTTCATCATTAAACATTATTTCCTTCTATTTAGTAGCATCACGTGCTTGTTCCCTATTCTCTTCTTTCTCCTTTTCCTCTGAACTTCCTTCCATAACCTGATCTTCCTTTGATAATCCCTCCTCTTCTTCAAGAAATTGGAACCTATTTAGATTAACCTGTTGTCTTTATGGTTTGTTGTTGTTTTGGTCCCCTTTTGCTTCCTTTTCCTCTGTGTCCTGTTTTGTGAAAGCTTGCAGTATCTTTCATAGTGGTCACTTTATCTTTGTTCTCTGTTTTGCTAAGGGGACAATCTCTAAAAAGGTGCCCATGCTCATGGCATCTGTGACATCTAAAGGGAATATGTTCATAATCTACTCTTTGTACCCATTCTTCATCAAAAACTTCCAAGATGACCTCGTCTGGCAGTGCTCTGATAGATCCATCTTGACACATATTCTTGCAAAAGAGGTGTATTTTCCCCTTCTGGTGGCTTTAGAGGCTTTGATAAAATGTCCTAGTTTATTTCCTATGGCAGATAACGATTCCTCTTGCCAGTAATCAAGAGGTAGGGAGTAGAGTCTTACCCAGACCGGCACTGAGGTGAAAGTCTCTCTCTCCGGAACAAAATTCATCATCCACGACCGCATATAGAGGCCTGCTGCTGCATAGAAGTAGGGTCCTCCTTCAAACACTCTGTCTTTATCCTCAATATTTGTGAAGACCATAGTGAAGAAACCCTTTGACCCAAGGTGTAGGTCAATGCTTCCTTTTGGTTTCTAATGGTATTTGATCCATTTTTGTAGATCCTTTTCAGTGGGCCATAATCCTATGAATTTACAACTGATAGCATAGGTCCGCATGTGATCTTTGTGCGCCTGCAGGGCAGGATCATTTAAAACAACTCTGGGAGTGACCTCAGCTTTGGGTTTGCAGGGCCCCTTCTGTGCCTTGTTTTCTGATCCCTGTTTTTTGTCTTCTTCCTCCTTATCTTTCGTGCTGTTGTCCTCTCTTGGTCTGGTAACCTATTGATCCTCTTTGAGGTTCTTATCCATGTTTCATGAAGTTCCTCTGACAGATTCTAAAGGTTTCTTGCCTCTGCTGGCCACTGCCTACCTGTAGGAGGGAGTGGAGTCCCCCCTTGCGCACCTCCATGGTACTCAGAAACCTGCAACCCTAGTTGTTCTCCCATTGTTCGTTACTTCTCCAGCCTCCTCCAACAACTCCCATCCTTTCGCTTTCTCTTAAATTTAAATCATTTTTATTATAAAACAATTTTAGATATTATTTTAAGATCAAATCATTTAAATATTAATAATAATAGCTTTTAAAAAAAACAAAAAAATCAATGCAATAATAAAGAAAACTATTTCCAATAAAATTATATTTTTTAATTAAAATTTAACCATTAAATCAAATCCTAAATAATAAATATTATATGTAATTACAAACCTCATTTTATTTTCAAAATACTAATTAAAATACATTTACAAAAGTTACCGTTTAAAAAAGAAATCTCCACATTATGAAAGTCTCCAAACTAACATAGAGTGAATATATACATATACTCACATTATCCTTTTATAAAAATGTATAATTAAATAATTTCAAAAATATATGATCAAAATACTAATTAAAATACATTTAAAAAAATTACCATTTAAAAAGGAAATCTCCACATTAGGAAAGTCTCCAAACTAACATAGAGTGAATATATACATATACGCACATTATCCTTTTATAAAAATGTATAATTAAATAATTTTAGTAATTTGAAAAATATATTATTTATAATATACTTTTAAAGTATTTATCAATCCTATGTCATCTATAATTTTAAGTGTTATTCTTTTATCGAATATTGGGTTTGTAATAATACATTTTATGGAAAAGTATAAACCTAAAAGTTGAATATGTGCTATATCCTTTTATACTATATAGTAGTATAATGATGGATTTTTGGTGGTGTTTTTTTTTTGCCATGTGGTTATGCAATGGTGACGTAATTGGCGCTTATGTTATCTTTTAAGATAGTTGTCTCTCCATAAAAGATTTTAATTTAGAAGGTGTTTTGAAGTTTGTAAGGGTTTTATTCCAGTGTTAGGTGGTTTAAGTTGGAAATAGTTTTAGTTTTTGGGTATAATTTTTTTATAATATATTGATAAATTAGGTTATAAATAAGCATTTTTGGGATTAATCACATCATTAAGATTTCGTTGATGTTTCAAACCAACTAAATCACATTATTAGGATTTGGTTCAAGTTTAGGACCAACTAATGTGGTTCATCCAACAAGGTGAAAAATCAATCAATCTTCACAAATAAATAGTATGGATGCATCATTGCCCAAGGCATTGAAAAGTAGTTGTTAGTAAATAGTTAATAAGGTAAATAAAATATTCTACAATTGAAAAAATTATTCGTTTATAAATCATTTATTAGGGGCTTATTTATTTTAATTAAAAATAATTAATCCCTAATATACTAAAAATAATTCGTAAAACAATTAAAATGATGCTAAAGGGGTTAAGGTTGATTGATTTTTTCGTGAAGATTGATTGATTTTTCATGAAGATTGATTGATTTTTTCACCTTGTCATGAGGATAAACCAGATTAGTTGGTGTCAAAGGTGGACCAAATCTTAATAATGTGATTAATTCGAAAGACATTTATTTACAATATAAATCACAAAAGTCTTCAATCTAAAATTAGGTATCTTTATTCTTCTTTCCATTCTCATTAGTTTTTCTCGTTTCTTATAAAATTTTATAAAATTTGTCACAATAAAAATGGTTCATCAACCTCACACAACGAGAAAAACATTATCATAATAATAACAATGGTACATAAAACTCTCATAGCCATACAATAATGGAAGCACTCGTGAAACTCAAATACAACAATACCCAACAATCTAGCACAAAATTGAGGATGCTGAGAGCGCAGCCAAAAATGAAAGTAAGTTTACAGAAAATGAAAGGTCTTCGAGCACATCAACTATTGGATTCCTAACATAAAGAGTAGAAGAATGAGGCACACCAAATACATGAAAACTATGGATATTTATTTGCAACTCAAAAGAATAATGGGAAAGATATTTATTTGCAACTCAAAAGAATAATGGGAAAGACTGCTGATGGAGCCATAACGACTGGAGCAAAATATTTTACTGAGAGGAGCAACAAAAGATTTTACTATGATTAATCAGTTTTAAAAGCAAACAAGAAATCTAGACCTTGTCAATATAAAATTTACATAATATTGAAATCCACATGCCATCATATAAAATTTACATAATATTGAAATCCACATGCCATCATCAACTATTAATATAAAATTTACATAATATTGAAATCCACATGCCATCATATAAAATTTACATAATATTGAAATCCACATGCCATCATCAACTATTAATATAGTTTGTTTTTGATGACCAATAAAGATATAAGTTCTTAAACTTATAATAAATACTAATTTTATAATAGCAATAGTTTAAATCGGAATTAATTTTGAAAAAAAATGGTTTTTAAATAAATGAGTGAAAATGATTTGATTTAAAAGAATATTTTTAATTTAATAGATCATATAATTAAATGATATGAAAAATATTTAAATAATTTTTTAGTTTCAAATTTAAATTTAAATATAATTTATTTATCAACCTATTAGACAACATTGACCTAATTGGAATCAGTTCATTTGATTTAGTTAGTGGATAGACCCACTTTGCTCCAATGCAAATAGAAATGTTCCTTTCTTGCGTTTGATAGGAATAGAGGAGCGTTAACAATAAATAATGGATCTATGCTTTTCTCCGTTGTCATGTTACAGTAGCCTCCCAGTATATACAAGGCGATCTTAATCTGCACCGCTGAATGTTTAAATAGATATGATCCTTTCTTGGGTTTGAAAAATAACGGACTGCTACCCAAGATCGTAATCTGTACCACTCTATGTTTGAATAGATATGATCCTTTCTTGGATTTGATAAGAGAGAGAGTATTAAAGATAAAGAAAGGATCTCTATTTTCTTTGTTGCACTAACGGCCCATTATATTCATGGAGATTGTAATATGTACCGCTGTATGGAGACATGATACTTTCTTGGGTTGGATAAGAGGAGAGGAGCATTAGTCACAGAGAATGGATCTCGGCGGCTAAATGGCAGCAGATCTCTGATCTATACCGTCGGATGGATAGGGTTTGATAAGTTTTACGAATTTCTGTGGTTGCATGCTAACCTGTCTCTGATGGATGGATCGTAACGGATATCTCATATCTGCTGCTGGATGGCTAGGGTTTACACAAACGTAAAAAATAATTCATGGTCACGATCTCTGATGGTCTGAGTAATAGATAGAAGGTGAGTTTGATTGTTTTGGAAATTAATAAAGAGAAAAGGCCACCATTTTGTTATTTCAAGAAATAAATTCATGATGGAACATTCTTTGGTATCATATCGAGCTCTGGCTGCTACCTGTGTGATTTCCTCATTGTCCAACCAAGAGAATATATGTTTGTAATAGCCTATGAAAACTATATTGAGAAGAGTATGTAATTTAAAGTAGGTTGAAGTTTTACCAGGAAAGCAAATTGATTTACAAGTAGAGCATTCCTATTTTGGTTCAGTTTGTATAATTTTTCGTGTTAATTTTTTATTAAATAAATTTTAGTTATTTAAATTAAAATTAGGGGTGTCATTATACATTTAAATAATTTGATGTTTAAAGTATATATCAACAGCATTAATTTAGTAACTATAATATATTTAGTAAATAATATTTAATAAATTTTCATGAACAAAAATACAAAAGCTATATTTTAGTTAGACACAATAATAAGCCAAGCTAAATTATAATTATATATATATAATATAATAATCGGCCTAATTCCCAATTAAAAACTTATATATTCTTACTTTAATTTTTTTTTATTATATATTCTTACTTTAAAAAAATTATATGATTCAAAAAACATAAATAAGAAAAACAGACCAAACAAAAACTCTGCACGCTAAGTTAAACAAAAACCCTGCACGCTACGTTGAAAATGAAATACAACGATGTTAGGGACGGTTGAGAATGGCCATTCTTAAAAAAAGTAATATTTAAAAGAATATATATATATATGTGTCATGTCGATTGGCAGATCCCTAGGGCAAGGGCTAACCAGCCATATATTGAGTCATAAATGCCCTTGCCATCTATGTATGTGGTGCACAAGCTTGGGATGGCATACATAACTCCGGCGGGCGACCTCGCGTTTCCGGTGACATACCCGGGACCCACCAACGAGGGCCCGCCCGCCCCGTCCCTCCGTTCCCGCCATCCACGTCAGCGCACCGGGACCCATTTTCATTTGAAACCCTTCCCTCGCGCCCATTTCATTAAAATTCATTTTCGAACGTGGATTCCTCTGCAACCTGCTCTGCGCATCCGCTGCTAACAACCTCTGCATCCTGCTCTGCATATCCTCTGCAACCTGCTCTACGCCTGCTCTGCGCATCCGCTGCAACCATCCGCTGGTTTCTGCGAGCGTGAAAACGATTAAACCGACTACGAGAAGTACAGCAGAAACATATTCATGCACAGGATACTTCCGCTTCAGCCCAGGTATAAAAGCTCCCATCACCATCACCGGTAGAACCTGATCAATTCGATCAAAGGTAAATAAATTCATCTCTAATTGATGTCTGAGATTTTATCCGTCACAGAACAGATACAGAGGTCCTCAAAACAAAATCCAGCAATAATATTCAAATTTGGAGCATACCATTATATTTTGAATCGAGTACAGATTAAAAAAAGAGTACCCAAATTCGCAAAACACATTAAATAATCAAAATAACTGTAAATGGCTGCCTGTTTTGAATGTGAAGACCATGATCTGAGTTATACTCCTCTATCATCATTGCCTTTTAAAGCAAAATTGTGTTTTGCAGATACCTACCTTTGTAGATTTGAACATCAGCTGAGCAGGATAATTAAGAAAAGCAAGGGATCCTTTGGTCAGTCCATGGGATCCCATAAGAACAGCAGAGAGTTTCACATATGTTTTCCATGGATTTACGATGTGCTTTACTCTGAAGCCCTGCAAATAAATAAGAACCAAGTACACGAAACCTTGTACAAAAGTGAAATACCATCCATAGCTGCAAAAAAAATGAAAACACCGAACCCCGGTAAGGGTAAACCATTGCTGAAATTCTATCCCAGGAATCAATCAACAGAATAAAAACAAATAGAAGCCATAACCAAAGAAAATTATAAAGCTAAACAGACGTCGCATGAAACTTTAAAGCGTACCTGAATTGCAGCCTGTTATATACGTATTCCTGCAAACATAAACAGGGTTAAGCAGCTTTACTAAATTATTTTTCTCATTTTGAGATTCAAAGTTCAAACATCAACTCGTTTTCAACAAAAAAATACCGATATCACAGATTTCTTCACACTGCAGTGTTGAAACTTCTTTCAAACCCGAGATGCAAGAAACCATATAAATTTCTACTTAAATTTCCAAAGATTTCACTAAGAACATCAAATTTGATACTATGCCATTTAGATTTGCAGTGAAATCTTCCACGATCATCAAATTTCTCCGAAGCATCTCTCCAATAGAGAAATAATGAAAAAGAAATTATGCCTTCTCTATTTTGGAGAGCAAGAAACGAGATTGAACAGTAACAGAATGCAATTTCAAGATAATACGCAGGTACCCGCAAAGAAACGAATATCAAGACAATATACAGGTAACCAGAGAGGAAGGATTTAAAGGATGGGCAAGGAATTCATTTCCCGTAGGAGAAATCACTCCCTTTAAACTACTCATTGACATAAAAACCAGTTTATGCTGGGATATATATAGCCATATCCTTCCAGGTCTCACAGGCATCAACACATTGAAACAAAAGGTAAAATCTCCTAACAGAATTCCCTTCAAGCATGCATTCTCTTTCATGCCCTTTCTCTTTAATCCCCTTCCAGCATGCATTGTCTTTAATCTTTAACCAGACTAAAGAGTCCAAGCACACCATGGTACAATCTTTCAAAATTACAGCAACCTTTGGCTTACCTCACAGACACCATTGATCAAATATCCAAAGAAGAATCCAAAACTGCACAGCAAAAGCTGCTGCCATTTAGGCCTTCCAGTGAGCGTTATGCCGATCAAAGTCTTCTGCAAGCTTGTTTGGATAAACAATCTGCTTTCTGGTTGTGCTCAGATGTTATGAAAGTATATTTCGGAAAATCTGATTTTAAATGGCTTGTCCATAAAAGGACATGGATATGCTTAATGAACTATTTTTACCTTGATAATCCCAAAAAAATAATGTCTCACATCAATACTTCTCTGTCTTCTAGATGGCCTGATGTCTCCAACTCCTCCTAGAACTATTGCCATCAAAATGGAGATCACTTAGATTCCTGAAAGTTGTATACCTCTTTCTCCACATCGATTGGGAGATTTTGTAGTTGCCTGTCAAAATACCCCTAAGAGATTTTTGTTTGAGATATGATACCGCTTTCAATGATTGCTTGAATTCATTTTATATCTAGTTACAATGGACGGGCAAGAGCTTCTATTTCTAGTTTCCCTGTCTCTTTCACTCAAAGAGAATAAGCACACTGCCATCATGTAATCCTCCAACATAGCCATCTGCAGCTTCCACATCCATATTCAAATGGATGTTGGTCATAGACCTCAGCCTTCGGTATCAACATGGAAGGTCCATAGAATAGACTCATCTGCCTTGCCATGATTATAATCCCTTACAACATCAACAACATGAAGCATTTATGCATTCAAAATCATTATCTGCTCAGCCATATCTAAGCATATGAAGAATGATACAACCTTTTAGGTTGTTAATTAGGCTGAAGTTATGTAAAAGCCTTAAGGACTAGTAAAGAACATGACTAAAAAATTTAAAACATAAATACATTGACTATAATAATGATTTCCTGAATCATTAATAATGATTTCTCAAATTTTGTTTTGCAATTGTCATATTTTTGACTGCCCTTTACAGCCCAGAAACTTCGGCAATCATCACTCACAGAAGCACAGGGGAGATTTATTCAGGATATCAAAGGGTTTTTTGTCACAACTAAAATAAATACTTGAAGCGGCTTGGTATGGACCTCTCAAAGAGGTTGAACATTTAATACTCACATTTTGGTGTATATTTTGACCCTCTGCCAGTTTCTTCTTCAACAGGACAGTCATTAGTTCTCTTGTCACCTCTAGAAATTTTTCGAGACAGAACTTTCTGCAATGTTAAGCAGGTGAAAATTTTAGTTTGTTATAATCCATGGTTATGAAGTCCCATTCAGTAACTTGCAGGACAGAGAAATTTCAAACTAAATAATAACAGATAATGATCACTTACAGTAAGCTTTGGGTTTCCAACATCCTTTGCACCAAAATTTTCAGTTGAACTGAAATCTGAAACTTCGATATCTAACTTTACACTCGATATTGATGTTTTGTTATCATTTTCTGCTGAAAAGGAGTGGTCACTGTGATTGTTGCTTACATGCATTTTTGGCATTGGCTGCTCCTCATATAATGCTCCACAAGATGTTAATGAAGTTGAAACTGTCATATGAGGCATACCATTAAGCAATTGTAAATCCTGGCCAGTCACAAAAGAGGTGTCTGATGAATTGAGTAGTGGTTCTGAAGATAATTGTAACAGTGCATCAGTTCTGTTAATCAATGTTGTATTCTGCAACAGGAAAAAGGGGAGAGTTTTAAGTATATTAGACTATCTGAATTACTGTTGCAGCATTTAGCAATCTTCTCTATATAGGACATGGTAATATTCTCAACATATATGTGGTTCTTGATCTTCAAAGAAAACTTCAGATTTGTAGGTCCTGCTGCAGGCAAGGGCACAAATCAAACATTATCTTATCCTATATTCATAAACACAATGCCTCATACAAGATAGCATTACTATATCATACATAAATTGTACCTTTACAAGAACATCCTCAATTATTTTGCAGAGCATGGAATTTGATTTGACAAGATGTTGCTCCGGAGGCCATATCTGATGACTCATCCTCTGACACTTGCTGATGCTGAGGATGTAGCAAAAGAAGCTTCATTTAATTGGAGTAGTGGTAACCATAATTCAATGCTTGTGTAAAATATTTGTATGGTTATTGTATTTTAGGTATATCGTTTTGTACATATTTCTAATGTCTCTCTTCAAAGATGTACTATTTTATCACTGATGTAACATATAAACTCGTTAATATGCTGCTATGGTATGTTGGATGCTATTTTTCTTGAAGTTTTTGGCAGAGGATGTTGTTTTTAATATATTGTCCTGTGCACACCACTTGTGTCTCTATTAAACTATATGCTTATTTCCATTGTATATCACATTTATCTATGCCATCATTCCACACAGAATTCTGAAATATAAATCTGTACATAAATTGTGCAATGTTAAATCAAAAAGAATTGCTTTAAGAGAAACAGGACATCATTAAATATGCACGCATTGCACCTTTATGCACTTACAGTCTTACACACTGCATCAATCTGAAATATGACGGATCGTGTGTGGGAAGAGAATTCTACAAGTCAAGGGTAAAAACCATTGCATCAATAAATATGTATTCCCTGAAAGGATAAAATAATGACAACACAAATATGTACATCTTGAAAGGGTAAACTGATGATATGCTGCTTGACTAACAAGAACATGATCAAGCAAAATGGATTCACTGCATGCAATTTTGATTGGCCAACTTGATCCACAGATCTGAGACTAGAAGGATTTGATTGGCCAACTTGATCCGCGGATCTGATTGGCCAATTTTGATTACATATAAATTAGAAGGCAGTTTGCTTTAGCTTGAAATACAGAAGAAAAATAGTTTTGTTCGTATCACTTACCTATCAAAGCATGTAACTAAACAAGATTAATACCAACAGAATTAAGGAGAAAACTTCTAGCTACTTAGGCAATGCCATCCAGCACATCAATAATATTATTGCAAGATCTTCTAATTGATGATGCAAAAGAAGTGAGGAAGCTAAAAATTAAAGCCCAGCTAAAGCAGCTCAGCCTCAAAAAGAACCCAAACCCCATTATTTCATTCTTTGTCATTCTCAGCCTTTGGTGGCATGAATGGCTAATATTATTACTTTCAGTGTTGTGGCCTATTAGTTAGAACCATTACTAACAATTGTACACATTACAATTATGCATTTCTACAATGTCTGCAAATCAACCAATCCCTTCACAGAGTTCCTGTCCTTTGTTCAGCTAGTTAGTTATTTAATAATGATTAAACTATAAAGATTGTAATAATTTCTCCTGCTCATAGGATTGCACTCATCATGAACAATCCTGATTAAATGTCATTTACTACTGTTTGATTTATCATTTATACTTGAAATTAACATCGACTATCACATGCTGGAACCAACAGCTTCAACCAGGGCAGCCACAACAAGAATTAGGAGTCATGGATTTTCTACTAAGTTTGCAAAATCATATTGACTAGTCTTTAAATGATACAAATTGAATTATAACATAATCATCAAAATGGTTGAATAGTGTATTACGTTACACAGTTGGTTTCACATTAATTTGATTGGATCCATGGGGTGCTTTGTCATTAAAATAACTATTAAGAATGGATTTTATTATATTTTGACGATTCATATTTTATGTAATCCATGAATGACCTCACACGGATCAGGGAAAATGGATTGCTGCTGGACTATTGTAACAAAGAAGCATCAAGTAATTAAACTAGAAAATCTGTGGTTACTATTGATATAACGTCATTTTATTATGGTTTTTGATTTAACATTGCACAATTTATGTACAGATTTATATTTCAGAATTCTGTGTGGAATGATGGCATAGATAAATGTGATATACAATGGAAATAAGCATATAGTTTAATAGAGACACAAGTGGTGTGCACAGGACAATATATTAAAAACAACATCCTCTGCCAAAAACTTCAAGAAAAATAGCATCCAACATACCATAGCAGTATATTAACGAGTTTATATGTTACATCAGTGATAAAATAGTACATCTTTGAAGAGAGACATTAGAAATATGTACAAAACGATATACCTAAAATACAATAACCATACAAATATTTTACACAAGCATTGAATTATGGTTACCACTGCTCCAATTAAATGAAGCTTCTTTTGCTACATCCTCAGCATCAGCAAGTGTCAGAGGATGAGTCATCAGATATGGCCTCCAGAGCAACATCTTGTCAAATCAAATTCCATGCTCTGCAAAATAATTGAGGATGTTCTTGTAAAGGTACAATTTATGTATGATATAGTAATTCTATCTTGTATGAGGCATTGTGTTTATGAATATAGGATAAGATAATGTTTGATTTGTGCCCTTGCCTGCAGCAGGACCTACAAATCTGAAGTTTTCTTTGAAGATCAAGAACCACATATATGTTGAGAATATTACCATGTCCTATATAGAGAAGATTGCTAAATGCTGCAACAGTAATTCAGATAGTCTAATATACTTAAAACTCTCCCCTTTTTCCTGTTGCAGAATACAACATTGATTAACAGAACTGATGCACTGTTACAATTATCTTCAGAACCACTACTCAATTCATCAGACACCTCTTTTGTGACTGGCCAGGATTTCCAATTGCTTAATGGTATGCCTCATATGACAGTTTCAACTTCATTAACATCTTGTGGAGCATTATATGAGGAGCAGCCAATGCCAAAAATGCATGTAAGCAACAATCACAGTGACCACTCCTTTTCAGCAGAAAATGATAACAAAACATCAATATCGAGTGTAAAGTTAGATATCGAAGTTTCAGATTTCAGTTCAACTGAAAATTTTGGTGCAAAGGATGTTGGAAACCCAAAGCTTACTGTAAGTGATCATTATCTGTTATTATTTAGTTTGAAATTTCTCTGTCCTGCAAGTTACTGAATGGGACTTCATAACCATGGATTATAACAAACTAAAATTTTCACCTGCTTAACATTGCAGAAAGTTCTGTCTCGAAAAATTTCTAGAGGTGACAAGAGAACTAATGACTGTCCTGTTGAAGAAGAAACTGGCAGAGGGTCAAAATATACACCAAAAGGTGAGTATTAAATGTTCAACCTCTTTGAGGAGTCCATACCAAGCCGCTTCAAGTATTTATTTTAGTTGTGACAAAAAACCCTTTGATATCCTGAATAAATCTCCCCTGTGCTTCTGTGAGTGATGATTGCCGAAGTTTCTGGGCTGTAAAGGGCAGTCAAAAATATGACAATTGCAAAACAAAATTTGAGAAATCATTATTAATGATTCAGGAAATCATTATTATAGTCAATGTATTTATGTTTTAAATTTTTTAGTCATGTTCTTTACTAGTGCTTAAGGCTTTTACATAACATCAGCCTAATTAACAACCTAAAAGGTTGTATCATTCTTCATATGCTTAGATATGGCTGAGCAGATAATGATTTTGAATGCATAAATGCTTCATGTTGTTGATGTTGTAAGGGATTATAATCATGGCAAGGCAGATGAGTCTATTCTATGGACCTTCCATGTTGATACCGAAGGCTGAGGTCTATGACCAACATCCATTTGAATATGGATGTGGAAGCTGCAGATGGCTATGTTGGAGGATTCCATGATGGCAGTGTGCTTATTCTCTTTGAGTGAAAGAGACAGGGAAACTAGAAATAGAAGCTCTTGCCCGTCCATTGTAACTAGATATAAAATGAATTCAAGCAATCATTGAAAGCGGTATCATATCTCAAACAAAAATCTCTTAGGGGTATTTTGACAGGGCAACTACAAAATCTCCCAATCGATGTGGAGAAAGAGGTATACAACTTTCAGGAATCTAAGTGATCTCCATTTTGATGGCAATAGTTCTAGGAGGAGTTGGAGACATCAGGCCATCTAGAAGACAGAGAAGTATTGATGTGAGACATTATTTTTTTGGGATTATCAAGGTAAAAATAGTTCATTAAGCATATCCATGTCCTTTTATGGACAAGCCATTTAAAATCAGATTTTCCGAAATATACTTTCATAACATCTGAGCACAACCAGAAAGCGGATTGTTTATCCAAACAAGCTTGCAGAAGACTTTGATCGGCATAACGCTCACTGGAAGGCCTAAATGGCAGCAGCTTTTGCTGTGCAGTTTTGGATTCTTCTTTGGATATTTGATCAATGGTGTCTGTGAGGTAAGCCAAAGGTTGCTGTAATTTTGAAAGATTGTACCATGGTGTGCTTGGACTCTTTAGTCTGGTTAAAGATTAAAGACAATGCATGCTGGAAGGGGATTAAAGAGAAAGGGCATGAAAGAGAATGCATGCTTGAAGGGAATTCTGTTAGGAGATTTTACCTTTTGTTTCAATGTGTTGATGCCTGTGAGACCTGGAAGGATATGGCTATATATATCCCAGCATAAACTGGTTTTTATGTCAATGAGTAGTTTAAAGGGAGTGATTTCTCCTACGGGAAATGAATTCCTTGCCCATCCTTTAAATCCTTCCTCTCTGGTTACCTTTATATTGTCTTGAAATTCGTTTCTTTGCGGGTACCTGCGTATTATCTTGAAATTGCATTCTGTTACTGTTCAATCTCGTTTCTTGCTCTCCAAAATAGAGAAGGCATAATTTCTTTTTCATTATTTCTCTATTGGAGAGATGCTTCGGAGAAATTTGATGATCGTGGAAGATTTCACTGCAAATCTAAATGGCATAGTATCAAATTTGATGTTCTTAGTGAAATCTTTGGAAATTTAAGTAGAAATTTATATGGTTTCTTGCATCTCGGGTTTGAAAGAAGTTTCAACACTGCAGTGTGAAGAAATCTGTGATATCGGTATTTTTTTGTTGAAAACGAGTTGATGTTTGAACTTTGAATCTCAAAATGAGAAAAATAATTTAGTAAAGCTGCTTAACCCTGTTTATGTTTGCAGGAATACGTATATAACAGGCTGCAATTCAGGTACGCTTTAAAGTTTCATGCGACGTCTGTTTAGCTTTATAATTTTCTTTGGTTATGGCTTCTATTTGTTTTTATTCTGTTGATTGATTCCTGGGATAGAAATTCAGCAATGGTTTACCCTTACCGGGGTTCGGTGTTTTCATTTTTTTTGCAGCTATGGATGGTATTTCACTTTTGTACAAGGTTTCGTGTACTTGGTTCTTATTTATTTGCAGGGCTTCAGAGTAAAGCACATCGTAAATCCATGGAAAACATATGTGAAACTCTCTGCTGTTCTTATGGGATCCCATGGACTGACCAAAGGATCCCTTGCTTTTCTTAATTATCCTGCTCAGCTGATGTTCAAATCTACAAAGGTAGGTATCTGCAAAACACAATTTTGCTTTAAAAGGCAATGATGATAGAGGAGTATAACTCAAGATCATGGTCTTCACATTCAAAACAGGCAGCCATTTACAGTTATTTTGATTATTTAATGTGTTTTGCGAATTTGGGTACTCTTTTTTTAATCTGTACTCGATTCAAAATATAATGGTATGCTCCAAATTTGAATATTATTGCTGGATTTTGTTTTGAGGACCTCTGTATCTGTTCTGTGACGGATAAAATCTCAGACATCAATTAGAGCTGAATTTATTTACCTTTGATCGAATTGATCAGGTTCTACCGGTGATGGTGATGGGAGCTTTTATACCTGGGCTGAAGCGGAAGTATCCTGTGCATGAATATGTTTCTGCTGTACTTCTCGTAGTCGGTTTAATCGTTTTCACGCTCGCAGAAACCAGCGGATGGTTGCAGCGGATGCGCAGAGTAGGCGTAGAGCAGGTTGCAGAGGATATGCAGAGCAGGATGCAGAGGTTGTTAGCAGCGGATGCGGAGAGCAGGTTGCAGAGGAATCCACGTTCGAAAATGAATTTTAATGAAATGGGCGCGAGGGAAGGGTTTCAAATGAAAATGGGTCCCGGTGCGCTGACGTGGATGGCGGTAACGGAGGGACGGGGCGGGCCCTCGTTGGTGGGTCCCGGGTATGTCACCGGAAACGCGAGGTCGCCCGCCGGAGTTATGTATGCCATCCCAAGCTTGTGCACCACATACATAGATGGCAAAGGCATTTATGACTCAATATATGGCTGGTTAGCCCTTGCCGATCCCTAGAGCATATCGACACAGAGACGTGAAAGGCAATAACTCGAGGAACACCCGTTAAAAAAACATTTCATCAAATTTTAAATTGGCCCCCTATGTTGAGATCAGAATTCAACCCTGGGAATTATGCATATTATGGACTTATTGTGAGGCACGTGTCTCCTTGGACGTATGTCATGGTGTCTCCTTATAATGAAGATTTAATTCAGTTTACATTCAATTCATTCTCTATTTTGAAAAGGAGATTCATATGACTTTATAGTATTTTCATTGCAATTCATTAAACTTTAAACTTCATTAGATTTAAAATTTTGTTATTCTTTTTTCCATAATGATGTTTAATTTAGATCAGGTTATTTCCCATGTCAGATATAACTATCTGAAGTTTGTGTTAAACTCAATATGGGATAGAAATTGATTAAAGTCTGAATATTAAATAAAATGATCTGAGGCGAACATAGCCGCATTATTGTTAATTGTTCGGATTAAGTCATCTAATATTATTGGATGGCCATTACGCCATACTTTACTTCGACAATCGCCGCTCAGTTTGCTTTATTGTGAAGGTTGCTTATAAGTAAGCATTGCTTTATTTTTGAAGGTTTATACCTTCGTTGTAACTTTGTCATTCATTCCAATAAATTTAAGAAAAAATAATAAAAATAAAGCAGGTTCGCTTATGGTCATTTTATGGGGATGGTACTAACAACAAAACTAGGGCACTCCTATGTTCTGAACAATATGAGCCTACAGAAACTTATTCAATCATTATGAGCATCGGACAAGCTTATGTATGATTACATTTAAAAATTGAAATATAGATATGTATGGGAAGAATAAGAATATGATAATGAATACGTATTGGAAGAATAAAATTAGGACAAGGAATACAAATGGCCCTCAGAAAGAAATACGAATGGCAGTGTGAGAATGAAATCCGTATCCTCTTTCTAAGAAAATGGAGGAAGCTTGAAATACATGCGGGAGAATGAATGTTAAACAGTGGGCGCCAATGTTTCAGTATGGTCTCGCTCCAACATAGTTTCCAGGAGGGTAGTAATTGCAAGTGATGAATGTGTCACCACTGTTACATTTGATGATGGCACATCCAACGTTAGTTGTCGTTCTCCAGACAATCTGAGTGTAGTGCGTGCAGTCCTGACCAGAGCTGCAACTATTATTTGCATAATTATACCACTTCTTTTCATCCACCCATGCACCCACTGCCTCTGTAGCGTTCCAGCCTCTGCCGCTCCCCCAGAATATGTTCTCTCCGAACGGACCTCCGGAGTGCTCGAGGAGGCAATCCCCCCTCCTTTCCCTCGCGTACGTACGCGCATAAGATGTAAGTTTCACATCCCATTTCAGTGGAGGGACTCCCACTTGTTTTCTCGCCTCGTTCTGCGGAACCAGAAATCCTTGAATGGTTTCACTAATGTTCGCACCTGCTTCCGCAACCATTTGTAGGTTGCAGATTGCAACGATCAAGGCAGCTACTACAACCAGAAGACACGATGGCTGCCTCATTTTTATGGCAACAATAACAAGGTAGCCGCTAATACTCGACAGATGTAGCCTCGATACTGTTTCCGAAATTGCAGAGCAAACACTTCGCTAGCTGGCTAAAGAAAATGCTTTTGAGATCTGCCTACACTTAGCTTGTTTATATACTGTTTAGGAAGACAATCCACAGAAATCCAAGACAGATTTGTAATAAGAGAGAAGGGGTCGATAACTAGTAGGTGGTGGCGCAAACGTAAGCTGTAAAATACAAGGGGTAAGCTATCGCAGACATCGGATCCTCCCAACAGCAAAATGTAAGGGATAAAGACAGACAGATAGATATGCATGGCTGCCTCATATTATTTTTTATTTGAACTTCGAGAACAGGCGGCAGGAACACACTTTGCTTATGCACGTGGAGTAAAGACCAAAATATGCACGAGATGAGAACGCCGGCGTTGTTGTTTGGCATTGTTTGAAAGACACACCAGTCACAAAAGACGCGCAGTGCCCCGACATAAGCCGCGTCTACAATTTGCGAAGGAATCACAAACCGCAGTTTGACCTCGGCGGACAGGCAACTCAGCTATCATTTAAGTAATAATTCCCGAAATACAAGTAGGTCGATCTAGGCCAACAGGCAACTGACTTCACGCAGAAATCTCTTAAGTAATAATTCCCGAAATACAAGTAGGTCGATCTAGGCCAACAGGCAACTGACTTCACGCAGAAATCTCTTAGAATTGATAAGGTGCTTCGCTAGGCTTTTTAGGCAGTTGGAAAAGTTTGGTTGCTATTCTCTGTTTATTCATCATTGTTATTTTAAACAAAATTTTAGGAAAATTTATTCAAAGAAGATTTTAGGAAAATTATGGTACAGGGAAGGAATTACTTATTGATATCCCTTAAGCCGTATATTTTTGTCAAATGTCTTTTAATCTTGAATTCTTAAAAATAAAAACAATTATAAAACATACTACAAACTTCCCTAAATTTTATAAATAAACCAAAAATAAAAAGTAATAATAATTAATTAAAACACCTTCAATTTTATAAATAAACCAAAAATAAAAAGTAATAAAAATTAATTAAAGCACCCTCAATTTTATAAATAAAACAAAAATAAATAAATAAATAAAAATTAATTAAAACACCCTCAATTTTATAAATAAACCAAAAAATAATAAATAATAAAACTTAATTAAAACATTTTATGAGGATGACATAAACTGCACTGTAATCAAATATTTTCATATAAAATACTCAATGAAAAACATACTTGTAATCAAATATTCTCATATAAAATACTCAATGAAAAACATACTTGCTTTTCTAGTTGATAATCAATTAAAAATTTACGTGCCTTTTTAGTTAAAAAAATGTTATTAATATTTCTTTACATTTTAATTAATTAATTTTAATATACTAATTTTAATATTAATTAATTTTAATATTATATTCTCGCTAAAAATAAAATTAACTTAAAACTACATTTAAATATAGCTAAAAAAATTCACTCAAAACTATATTTAAATATTTATTATTGACCATGTTATAAGAAATTATTTTAAAAAAGTCAAAAAAATCTTATAAATATAAGTTGGATAGTTTTTGTTTTTTATTGTGTTTATATTTATTTAGTTTAGTGAATTGTTGATTTTTTTTGGTTTTGTACAAATGTCAGGCATCACCTCGCCATTTCCAATATGAAATCAAAATGACTAAATACTCACATGGCTAATTTGCCTAACAAATTGACAAATTGTCTGTGTCATAGATAGAGGATTTGCAAGCTCCCTTAATTTGTTATATGTTTGGAAATTGTGAAGAGATAGATGACTACATTTTCAATAGTTTCATGAAGGATAATAAACTATGAGACAAAGAAGTGATGTTATCTAAACAATCTAATAAGAATAGGGGTATACATTAAGCACCATGCAATATGCCAATGATTGGATTACTACTTTTTCATATCTTTATCATCATGCTCAGTATTCTTAAACTTGAGGAGTTAAGATTGGTTACTAGAGGAATGCTTAAAAATTGATTGTGATGGTTTTTGGAGGTTGAAAGAGTGGAGAATAGAAAGAAAAAGTAGGATGGGAAGAAAAGAAAGTATAAAAGAAGACAACATGTAGGAAGAAAGGAGAGAAGGAAAAAGAAAAGGGTGGAAGTATACATGGTTTCTACTCCTGTGAGAAAAGGTAATAAAGAGTGGTAAGGATATAAAATAATGTCACCAAGGTACAACTAAAAAATATGACAATAGTTAAAGGTTAAAAATTAACTTAAAAAATAATTTTAAATAAGTTTATTTAAATATTCATTAAATAAAAAAATGCCCCAATATATTGATATAAAATAATTTTAAATTAATTTATTTAAATATCCATTAAATAAAAAAAGTGCCACAATATATTGATATAAACATGAAATTGTTACCACTATAATTTACCAAAAATAATTAAAACCTAAAATTAGTTTTTTAAAATATTAAGTAAAGTATCCTTAAAAACATAAGCTTTGTGAATTATTATAAAAGAAATATAAATAAAATATCAAAATTTAAAAAGTTTATTTGTAATTAATTTTTTTAATTGATTTGTATTTTATAAATAAGATTTGTATTTATTTGTATTAAAAGGTTTTTTAACTATTCTAATAATTTCCAATTTTAAGATTTCAATTCTAGCATACCTTATAAATACAATTATTTGTCTTACTTACATTATTGTTCTAAACCTAATTGAATTCAACCATAGCCAAACTAAACTAAATTAAAAAATGTATATATAGAAATTTAAATAATTTATTTATTTTGAGAAAATTGATAATCTTTTATCATAAAAATTACTATTGTTGTTTTTATTATTATCCATTTTCATTTTCAATTTGGATATGAACTCACTCTACTCCAAGCTCTCTTACGAAATTCTTGAATGTTATACCATGAGAATCTATTATTATTGAGACTCCTTTCTTTTTTCGAAGGGATTTAAACATGTTGAAATCACGTCTAATTACCGAGTTATGTTTCAAGGCAAGTTCCTGAGTAGCCTTAAGGGAATCTAGGAAGGGATCCTTAAAACATGGGTTGGTGGGTCTATAAGCACTTGAGCAAGCGACCCATAAGCTAATTGAGACGGTTTGAATGGTCAAATGTCGCGTTATGATGGCTAATACAATGTCTTGGTGTTGGAAAGGCAGAGGAGAAAAAACACAAATTCACCCAAAACACACGAGCTACGGCTCATGTATTGATCACACAAAACTTGATACTTACAATGATCGATGAAGGGTATTTAACCTTTTCCAACTAGCGACTTGCCTAAAATATCTTACATGAATCCACACACTAAAAGTCATCTATTACTTAACTTGACTGGACTCAACACTCCAATACTCAACACTCAACGATTAACTAACTCTCTAGTTTTAGCCAACTCCTCATGTGGGAGTAATTAGCTTATTTTAACACTCCCCCTTAATTATGACTGCTAAACTAAACATGACTCATGACAACTCAAACATGCCTGCTGGTGTATGTCTCAGCTAGCCTTACAACACCCAAGTTTCTTCTATGAAACTCAAACACATCTTTTGCTAATGATTTAGTAAATATATCAACCAATTGATCACTAGATTTACAAGGTTTCAAGTGAACTTCTCCATTGCTCACAAGTTCTCTAATAAAATGATATCTAGTATCAATATGCTTTCTCTTATGATGAAACACATTATCCTTAGACAGTGCAATCATTGAGGTGTTGTCACAATATATTGATGTTGATCCTTTTTGTTTATGCTTGAGTCTATCAAACACTCTTCTTAACCACACTACTTGACATGCTGCTGATGTTGCTACTACATATTTTGCTTCTGCTGATGAAAGTGTCACAATGGGTTGCTTCTTAGATGCCCATGAAATCATGCCTGAACCAAGATGGAACACATAACCGGAAGTTCTCTTCCTATCATCCAAACTTCCTACAAAATCACTATCTATGTATCCAATCAAATCCTTCTTTTATGTGCTTGCATACATTATGCCAAAATCTCTAGTTCTTGTTATGTATTTCAAAATTCGTTTTCCTGCACTCTAATGTGTGTCTTTTGGAGACTCCATAAATCTGGAAATCAAACTCACTCCTTGCATAATATCTGGCCTTGTAGTTGTGAGATACATGAGGCTGTCAACCAATCTTTTTAATAGAGTTGGATTGACATATGATCCTTCATCATCCTTGCTTAACTTTGTACTTGTTGCAACTGGTTTAGGGACAGGTTTACAATTTTCCATCATGAATCTTTTCAACAAATATTTGGCATATTTATTTTGAGAAATAAAAATTCCTTTATGAGATTACTCAACTTCTATGCCAAGAAAATATTTCATGAGACCAAGATCTGTCATCTCAAATTCTTTCATCATGGCTCCTTTAAATTCATCTAACTCAAAATTACCTGTAAAAATCATGGCATTAACATATAAGAAAACAATCAAAATATTTACGTGCTCATTTACCTTTGTGTACAAGGTAGGTTCAATTTTACTTCTGCAAAATCCATTCTTGATCATGTAGTTCTCAATTCTACTAACCAAGCTCTAGGAACTTGCTTCAGTCCTTAGAGCGCTTTCTACAACCTATAAAATTTCTCTCTGTTACCTTCAACTTCATATCTTCGAGGCTGCTGCACATGAATTTCTTCTTCTAGAATTCCATTCAATAAGGCTAATTTCACATCCATCTGATATACTTTCCACTTGTTCTGAGTTGCTATGGCTCGAACTTCTCTTACAATATCCAATCTAGCCACTAGAGCAAACGTTTCTCCAAAATCTATTCCCAGTTGCTGCTAGAATCCTTTTGCTACAAGTCATGCTTTAAATCTGTCAATTTCACCTTTCTCATTCAATTTTGTCTTTTACACCCACTTCACACTAATGGGATTTTTTTCCTTTGGCAAATCAACCAAATCCCATGTATCATTATTTTCAATAGCTTCAATTTCTTCATTCATGGCTTGCACCCAATTTTCATCTTTGATCGCTTCTTCAAATGAGGAAGGTTGGAATGAAAACAATGCAAAGTGTGAACTAACATCCAAATCATGATAAATATCTTTCGAACTTCTCACCTTTTTCTTACCATTTCTTCATTCATCACTTGATTGATTGTTGGGATTATCTCTATCTGCTAATCTGCTTGAAGATCCATGCTGCTCTAAAAATATTGGATTCCTTATTGGTGTGTCTCTATTTGGTGTCTTCAATTGTGATTCTTGCTGCTCCTTTTCTTGCTACATCATCTTCTTCCATCAATGACACTTATGCATCAACTATTTTGTCTGTACTATCATTCCACGACTCTTGTTCTTCGAACATAACATCTTTTCTAATTATGGTCTTCTTTGTGATAGGGTTATACAATTGGTAAGCTTTTGATTGCTCACTATAACCAGTAAATATGCATTTTCACTTTTATAATCCAATTTTCCTCTTCGCTCCTTTGGTACATGTGCATAAGCTACACATTCAAATACTCTGAGATGAGATATGCTGCAAGATATACCTGACCATGCTTGTTCTGGTACTCTGTTCATCACACTCTTTGTAGGAGATATGTTGATCACATAAATAACATATGCAACTGCTTCTGCCCAATACTCATTAGACAAGCTTTTGCCTTTCAACATGCTTCTTACCATGTTTATAATGGTTCTATTATTTCTCTCTGCTACACCATTCTGTTGCGGTTTGTAGCTGGTTGTAAACTATCTTCAGATTCCATGTTGTTTTAAGTAATCATGGAATGCCTTTGAGTCATATTCTTCACCATGATTTGACCTCAATACCTTGATCTGTTGATCACTTTGGTTCTTTGTTAAGGCTTTGAATTCCTTGAACTTTGCAAAAGTTTTAAACTTTTGCTTCAAGAAGTAAACCCAAGGCTTTTGGCTATAGTCATCAATGAAAGTGAGGAAGTAACAACTTCCACCAATCCATTGTGTCCTCATAGGTCTGCACAAGTCTGTATGCACTAGACCAAGAGGTTTCTTTTCTCTGTATGCAAGTCCCTTTGGAAAACTTTCACGGTGTTGCTTTCCCAAGATGCAACACTCACAAGTACTAGAAGGTTATTTGATGCGAGGTAAACCTCTCACGATATGTTTCTGCTGCAATAATCTGAAGCCAGAAAAGTGTAAGTATCCAAACTGAAAGTGTCATAACTAATAATCATCAGAACATGCAACTGTAAAAGAACTGAACTGATCATTGTAGTTCCTAATTAGAAGAAAGAGTTTGTTCCTCATCATCTGAACCTTCTCTATCAGTTGCTTACTTGGAGGCTTGTCATATATAAGACATTCTTGACCTTGAAAGATAACTTTGTATTCTTTTTGTTTCAATTGACCAACACTTATCAAATTATGTTTGAGACTAGGAACATAATATGCCTCTCAGATTGTCTTCGGCTCCCCCTGCTTGGTCAGAATGTTGACCACTCCTTTGCCATCTACTTCCACAGTCTTATCAGTACCCAAATTTACTTATGTTTTCACAGATTGATCTATATTGGCAACCAAATTCTTGTTGTCTGTCATGTGGTTACTACAAGCATTGTCTAATAGCCACACACTAACAGAAGGTTGATGCATGATATGACAAGCTATGAACATGGAGTTAGTACTCTCTGTCATGACATTAGATCTCTGGTTCCCTTTATCAGCTATCTTCCTCCTGTAATAACGAGCATAGTGACCAAATTTACTGCAATAATAACATCTCGCCTTCAATTTGTCAACTATTTGATTATTTTTGAAGTTTATGTAGTTGCTTCCACTTTCATGTTCATTTCTTCTAGGCCATCTCTCTGACCACCATATCTTCCACCTCTTCCTCTGCGTCTTGATCTACTTTTGCCTCGACCTTTGTCTCTTGAAATAGAAACCTGACTTTTGAAAGCGGTCTCTAAAGTGGAATCCTTATTTCTTTTTATCCTTACCTCATGTGATAGAAGTAATCCCATCAAATCATCAACTGTCAATGATGCCAAATCCTTGGCTTCTTCTATGGTTGTTACCACAACATCAAATTTGGTAGACAAAGACCTGAGGACCTTCTCAACCACTGTTTGATCTTTAATTTCTTTACAATAAATATTTAACTGATTTACGATAGTTATGGCCCAATTCATGAAAGAATCAATGTCCTTTGTCTCCTTCATCTGTAGAATTTCAAAATCTCTCCTAGTATTATGCAACTTAACAGTATTGACTTTGGCCATATCTTTATAGTTTGTCGCCAGGGTATCCCATGCTTCCTTTTCTGAAGACGTGATCATAATCTTCTAGAACACTACTCGGTCCACTCCCTACAGAATAAGATACAATGCTTGTGCATTCTAATTCTTGTTTTTCTTCCATTGTTCCCTCTCTGTATTTTTGAGAGCTCATTCTGCGGCTTCATCCTTAGGTTCTAAAAAACCAAGCTTAACATAATCCCAAACATCATGAGCTTGCAAAGTGGTCGTCATCTTAATGACCTGCACATCATAATCCTTCCCTGTAAACAGTTGTAAGTAGCGCTGAAATTTTGAGAAAATCATTATTCGTCAAAAATATCATTTTTAAAAAACCCTAAAATTTCTCCTTTAATAAACTTTTTCAAAAATACACCTTTCAATAAAACCCTAAGATTTTATTTTATATGTAAAAAAAAATTAAAACCACTTTTTCAAAGATTCGTTTCAAAAACCCTTTTGAAAAACTTTAATACATTGAAGCCCCTTATAAAATCAATCCTAAAAATAACCACTTTAATATAAAGCTTACGTGTCTCCTTTGACATATTAAAAGGGATTTTAAAAAGCCACTCACATAAACATGAATAGCACCACGTGAACTTGACTTCACAATTTAAAAATGAAACGTATGTTCTTTGGTTTATTAATGCTTCCATTGCGGTGATGGACAACGTGGTAAGGCCTTCCAGAGTGACTAACTTCCGCGTTAGTCATCTAACCCTACAAACACCAAAAGAACTCAAGTGTATGCAAATCGGAGTAAGTTTAAGACTTGTAACGCCGTTTTTGCTTACACTGGTATGCATTGTTACAGTATTAACAAAGAGAAAAATATATTTCTCCTCTTACACGGACTGTTAATCTGTTTTTCCGTTTTTGCTTACACTGGTATGCATTGTTACAGTATTAACAAAGAGAAAAATATATTTCTCCTCTTACACGGACTGTTAATCTGTTTTTCCTTATTCTGGTTAACTTTTTTTATACCAATTCGATGGAAAGGTGGAAGAAACAAAATAGAAATTCACTCAAAATACACAAGGTGCAGCTTTTCTATTAATCACATAAAACTTGATACTTACAATAAACATGAATAGTGTGTGAATCATGATATATGCCATGAATATCTAGATGGAATTTATGATTCTTTGTCAAACCACAAACCGTCATCCCTCAATCTGTTGTCACCTCTATCTCCTTCAACCAAGTCAAACCTCAAAACACGTTGCTTTTGTAGGAAGCGTGAGATAAGATGTATTCATTGCATGCTCAGGTGCCTGAACCTTCTAACGCCTCATATGCAAAATAGTGCCGATTTTTGTAGCACATCAATTGAAAATGAAAAAGGATATGCTATAACCGTGCACTTTTCTTTTTGTGCTTATATATTTCGCTTTTTTTCTCTAGACTGCTTTATTTGGGAGGATATAATGTCGGCACTATGTTATCCCATATATATTCTTTAACGATTACATTTGACACACCGGCTGAAATTCATCAGCTTCTTCACTCTTATTACAACACTTCCTTGACCTTCTATTAATAGTTTTCATCAACTATATACAAACAAGGTAAAGTGTAGGCAGATTTTAATATCTTTTCTTCAGCGAACAATTTCCTCTGCAGTTGTAGTATAGGATATTGCCATTGCATCTGTCCAAGCCTAGCCCTTACTTTGCCACTAATCAGGATTATTTTTCATCGTTATTGTTAAAATGAACAGGTTATTGTGTCTACTGGTTGTAGTCGTTGCCTTAAGTGTTGTAATGAGTAGCTTACACGTGGTTGCAGCAGGTACAGGTATTAGTGAAATGATTGAAGGATTTCTAGTTCCACATAACACGGCAAGGAGGCAAGTGGGAGTTCCTCCACTAAAATGGGATGCCACGCTTACAAAGTATGCGCGTACATATACAAGGAAAAGAAGGGGCAAATGCCTTCTCCAGCATTCTGAGATGCCATTCAGAGAGAACATATGCTGGGGAAGCAACAACCGTTGGGTTGCTACAGATGTTTTTGGTGCATGAGTGGATGAGAGGAAGTGGTGTAACTGTGCTAAAAATAGTTTTTGCTTGGGGCAAGGCTAAACCCACTACACCTAGATCGTTTGGAGAGCAACCACTAAAGTTGGATGTGCGGCCATCAACTATAAGAGAGGTGACACATTTATCACATGCAATTACTATCCCGTTGGCAAGTGTGTTGTTTCCAAATAATACTGAAACTTGGTGCCCACCATTTAGCATTCATTACCATTTTCCATTGCTCTGATTTCATTCTTTCACAATACCACCTATATTCATATTCTTCCATTACATATATATTTCATATTTTGGATGTAATTGCACATACCCTGATTGATATCTTATTGATTCACAATGTTTGGATGTAAGTTTTTCCATATAAGAGCCTCACATAATTTTCTAGTAGTTTATAAAACTCTTCATTTTTTATGGATCAAACTAAGACCATTAGTGCACCAGCTCGCATAATTTTATAGGCTCAATAAAACTCATCATTGATGGTTGATCAGACTAATGTGACCATTGGCTAACGTGCTCTATTATTAATTAATGAATTGAGAACTTATAATGACTTACGACATTAGTTATAGGTAATGCCTATAATTTACTCCAAGCTTAGCTTTCTTTCAAAAGTTTGAATTGATCTAACTTTGCACTAAATGTTTATGGTTTAAATTTGTATTCCAGGAATAATTTTCTCAATGGTTTTTTGTGACCGTATACCCAGATTTTAAATTACAATAAAATAAGATAAAAATATTTTTACACCAAATTTATTAAAAAATAATATTTATTAAAAATTTCTAGATAAAACTTAGATGTTTTTTTCAAAAGAAAAAACTAAAACATTTTCATTAAAAGCGAAATGTTTTACATATTCATATATCTTGAACATTTTGTATTGTGGACAATATCATAGTCATTCATCAATTGATAGACTAAGGAAAAACCCTTGTTTCACGACTGAAAAAACAAAGGAAGAAAATCTCCAACATCAAATAGAAACAAAGTTATGTTGCAAAAATAGACCATCAAGGGAAGCAAAAAGTGATATGGATGAAGATACATGACTAAGGTAGAAAACACGAATCGCCACCTCAAAGGCAATATGAAGGCCGAAGAAAAACTAGTGTGAGATCATAAATACACAAAGGATCCATCACTTCGAATGGATCCATCCACTATCTATTCAAAAAACATATAACCAGGAAAAAGAGATAGGACATGCTTGGAGAGGGCATCAGCTTCGACATTCTTCTCTTTATAGACATGTTGAAATGAAACCTTTGAAAAGAGAGCCTTAAGGTCTAAAATCTGTTGCCTTCAATTGAGAAGGGTTGGAATGTGGAAGAAAAAATAGTCTTGTATCCAATAAATCATGGAAATGGAGTTCCCGACTATCAAAATACTACCAATGCTAAGCCATTGAGCCACATGTAATGCTCCCCATAATTCCAACATATTAGCCTTGCATTTGTTTCCCAGACTGCTGAACCATCTAAAGCAAAATGATAGAAGAGATTCAATATGGAGAGAGACTTCAAACCGACAATGCCCATTAGCAGAGGCCCCATCAAAGAAACAAATAGTAAAGGTGTTAGTGAGATCAAAAAAAAAAAACAGACCAAGAAGAAACCTTAGGGGACCATGGCCCCACCTCCATGAGATATGCCACAATATGGAGGGAAATAAAAAAATGCATAAGTGGAGGATCCTTCAAATATGTAAGAATTTTGAGCACTCCAAATACCCCAGAAGACATAGAGTGGAACTGCTCTATAATCTCAATTTTATCATTCCCGAGAACTTATGCAAGATACCACATAAGTATGGTCCATTTCAAATTGTAATCCCAAGAGCAAAATCACATGTTTCCAAACGTCCTGGGAAAATGGGCAAAGGATGAATACATAGAAACAATCCTCTCTCACTAACTTACAAAGCGAACATCTACCAGGGCTTTTAAAATCGTTCTTCAAAAGGAAATCCCAAGTGAGAATACAGTTGTGGAGGATTAACCAAGTAAACCACAAGATATTAAGTGGGACCTCCCAGCTCCATAGAATATCAGTAATATCAACAAAGGGGAGGGATAATGAGCAGGATGTAATGTGCTCATATGCTTTCAAAGCTACAATGCAACCCTCAAATAATTTTCCACCCCACACATCTATTTGGCCGAGTGGAAAAGGAGATGTCAGACTAACAAATATTTCCTCTGTAGATTTCCCATCTGGCCATGATAAACGTTGGAATCCCAAGATCACATGCATGTGGAAATGAAATGGAGGATTGAGGCAACAATTGTCCCCTCCCAATTCTGGCCAAATTGCTTAGCCTCGACAGGATGAGGAAGTTGATTAATGGGGTTGATAGAATATGAATTCCTGAAATAAATTTGATGGCATCTAATCCCACTTGAATTTTTTGCCCATCCCCAATGCCCCAACACATATTGCTTCATAATCATGGAATTATAGTCCTTACACTTCTTCAAATGGCAGAAATGCAAGATTTGAATGGTGTTCCTACCAATATCGTCAACTCCATATCACCCTGGGGAATGTACTTGGCCATCATGATGGATTTCCATATACCTCTTTCCCTAAAAAATTTCCATAAACTGGTCGTCAGGAGCACATAATTTAAGATTTTGATGTTCTAGATTCCCCAACCACCTTTGTTTACAATTCTAGAAATTAGGTTTAGCCCAATAAGAGAGACCTTTTTATGGGGACCAAATCTAGACCACACAAAAATTGCTACAATAGACTCAATCTTTTTCATGATAGTGTGTGGAATTTAGGAAATTTTCATCCTAAACACATGGATTCCTTGAAAAACTTCTCGGACCATGATTAAATTGCCTCCCATTGATATCCATTTATGGTCCCATCTGAGAAAAGTCCTCTCACATTTTGCAATGACCTAATCCCAATCTGATATTTTATGATTGTTTGGTTTCAAGATGCATCCTAAATATTTAAATCTCTGAGATAAAGATTGAACCCTCACCTCAAACAAGGATGTTATTCCTTTTAACTCTGACAAGTCTCCCCCATCCGAAATAAGCTCAATTTTTTTACTATTTATGCAGAGACCAAAGGCCCTATGGAAATTTTGAAAAGTCTTATGAAAGGATTTCTATTCAGTGAGTTTAGCCTCTCCTACGCAAACAATATCATCAACAAATAATAAATGCAATAATTGACTATTTCTAGAAATCATGCATCCCTTAATCACACCTAATTCCATCATAGCCTGTAGTCCTCTGTTGAAAGCATACATGATTAATGTAAATAATAGAGGGGATAATGTGCATCTTTGTCTCAGCCCTCTGCCCATTTTGAATAAATTTGCGGGCTCCCCATTTATAAGAACCTCCATTGAAGCCAACGAAACACATCCCATTATCCATTGAACATGCCTATGCCTGCAACCAATATTATAGAGAATTATTGTGAGGAATTCTAGTCAACAAAGACATATGCCCAGTTCAGATCAATTTTCATAATACATGAATTTTACTTCCTCGATTTAATCGAGTGGATATATTCTTAAGAAATATCCACAACATTTTAAATTCTCTCGTTACACAAAAAACTAAATTGCTCAAATGAAATATGGGGAGAAATGATCTTTTTGACACGATTCACAATGAGTTTAGACATCATTTTGAAGACAAGTTTACATAAATAGGTTGGCCTATAATTTGAAAGAGACTTAGAATTCACAATCTTAGGAATTAGATTTAGGAAGGTCAAATTGATTGCACCTAGAATACGTCTAGTTGTTATGACTTCTTCCACCATCCTCACCAAATCCGACCCCATTAGGTCAAAAAAATGGAGAAGAGAGTCGGTTGGCCAGCCATCAAGCCCAGGGCTCTTGTCCTTGGCCATATCCTTGAGAGTTTGGTGTAGCCCCTATTCTATGATCTAGGCATCCATCAATGTTGAGTCCTCCTCAATGACCCAGTTCGAGAATCTGTTACAAAATTCCATTTTTTAGCCATATAATCTACTTCCTTTTCTTGGAATTGATTTTTGAAAAAAAGGAAAGCCGCCTATTTAATACCCTTAGGTTTAGAAATAATATTCCCTATCTTGTATTCAATAGCCCATATTGAGTTAATTTTTCTTCTTTTAGATGTAGCTCGATGGAAAAATTTGGTGTTACAATCTCCAACTTTAATCCATGTTAATCTTCTTTTTTGACGCCATTCTTCCTCTTGCATCTTTAAAATCGTGTCTTTTCTAGACACCAGTTCTAATATGGTCTAGTGTTGTTGTTCAAAGAAGAGGCGAGGGGGAATTGGGTATAGCCTAATAGAAATTTCCTGATTAATAGATATGAGTTCCTTTTTAAGCTCCAATCTATTATTTTTAACCCACTATTTGATGAATGTTTTCAAATGCCTAAGTTTATCCAATAAAATGGATATGGGATCATTTGTAATACAAAAAACTAGTTGAGACCATGATTGAAAAATGAGATCCTGAAAATCAAGCTCTTTGACCTAATTCAGATTGAACATGAATGGAATCTTAACCTCCCCCAATTCGTCCTTTCATTCCAAGACAATGGCATCATGGTCTAATATTTCTAAATAAAAAGACCAGGATTTAACATGTTTCAACCTTTTGTACAAAAAAGAATCCTCCAAGAATCTGTCAATTCTTTTCACAATGCTCTCTATCCCCATCCTCCAATTATGCCATGTAGGCCCCAAAGGTACAGGGACAATGTCATGGAGAGCCTTTTTGTCAAGGAGACTAGAGAAAAACACAACTAAGGGGTCCAAATTGTCTTTGTGTCCCAAACACTCTCCAACATTCAGTGTAAAATTGAGATCCCCTGCCACTATCAAAGAATGTAATTTCAGTAAGCCAGATACATCAAGTAGATCCCAATAAAACTTATGGCTAGAGTATGGTATGTATAGGTTTAAAATGTGGAGTCTACAATTGCAGTCACCACTATGACTTGATAAAATTATTTCAGACTTTAATCTATAGGCCTAAAAAGTAAAATAGGAAGGGTCTCAGATGGCAGTGAGCCCCCCACCCCCCGAATTTCCACTAGAATTAGAAGCACATCCATGCCATGATGGAAAAATGATGCGGAAGATATCCAAATCTTTCTCCTTTGAACACATCGTTTCTTGAAGTAGTACGATAGATGGAGCATTTGATCTTATATGGTATTTGAGGAATATTTTGTTGGGGTAGATCCTAACCCTCACAAATTAAGGGAGATCAACTTCATTGAGAACTAAAAGACATCAAGAAATATTCTCTAAGTTTTTGGTTGTGTGAATCATCCTTCACATCCTATGAGTCATTTGTAGGTCCCAAATCAAAAGGGGAGATAAGTGTCTTCTCTATAGAAAATATGTGATTCAATTTAGATTCAATATCACCAGAAGGGTTAATTTTTTGATGAATTTTGGCTCTTTACGTCTCAATCGATTATATTCTAAAGAAAATTAGTTGCCATTGGATATTATGCCAAGATTATTAATTTTCTTTATGGAAATAGGTTCGAGATCCAATCCAGAAAAATCCTGCAGGACCTGGATGTCCACATCCACCAATAAAGGCAACATATTTATATCAATGGTATTCTTGTTACAGATTAGGGAAAGTTGAGATAATCGACTCGATTTGTTTGTAGTCTGTACAGCTTATTTTCCCTTTCTTTTTTTAGGAGTTTAAAAAGGGGACTCCTCAGATTTCTCCTTCTATTCATTTTCATTTACACCAATTACTACATCCAAAGGGAATTCTAGAGCCTTTCTAGAATTAGGAATAGGCTACTCTTTTTGAACAAATGCCTCAGAGCCAATCCTTCAACTAGAGACAAATATGCTATGATAAGACCCCCTGTCCCTCCATCCTGGATGTCGATTGTCAGTAATAAGCTCCCTAGACACCTGTATTCTATCCCCAAAGCGCATCGGGCAACTGGCCAAAAGATGCCCTATTTTATGGAATTATGAGCACCTAAAGGGGATTCCCCACTAGTTAAATTGTTGTCTAATAGAAAAATTTGACCAAAATATCTCGATTGTTGTTGGTAACCCCCTTGTGAGGTTCACTTCCACCAGAAACCAAGCAAACTTCTTATCAAGAAACCCCATACAACCCTCATCCACATAGTCGAATTTACCTATTTTTCCTGCAATTTCCTTAATGGAAGCCTTTGTCCATAACTCCACGGGGAAACTAGGAAGCTTGGCTCGAATGATTTTTCTTTTTGGTGTTTCAACCATAGGGTCAAAACCAAGTTTCCAATGCCATAGGGTCAAGAAACCCTGGCCTTTAACCCATGGTAATCCTATAATCTTCATTACATCCTCCTCATTTAGAAAATGGAATCTAAACCACCCATTGACCATTGCACTAACCTTTGGCCGGTAATGAAGGAGGGAATTCCAACACTTTTGTGTCCATTCCTCCATATGAACACCATTAATCTTAGATATCATTTTGGGATTCAACTGCGTTAAGTAAGTCATTCATGTATGACCATTTCCATGAGAGGTAGTCGTAACTGACCGGGTGCAAGCCCCGGAAGTGATGATTGATGCTATGTGATTCATCTCACTAGTTTCAATCCCACTTCTTCACCCCTGTGAGCATCACCCGATGCAATGAGTGCTAAGTGAACTATTCAAAAATCATGAGAAATTAGTCAGTTACGACTACCTCTCATGGAAATGGTCATACATGAATGACTTACTTAACGCAGTTGAATCCCAAAATGATATCTAATATAATGCACTGCGTAAACCCCCATACTTAAAAACCATTAATCTTAATGTACTCCCACCTCCCAACCAACATATGTTTTCTGAGCCTGATCATGTTGTCCCAATACACGTCGAAGTTTTCCACCCTTGTGGCTTTTCTTGGCTAAATCTACTTGGTCCAGCCTCCTTTGTCAATCCATATGGGATCTATGAACTCCCACCTCCACAAAATGTAGTATTATGTTGATACTCACTAGTAAACTGACTGTTCTCCCTCTCCTTCCCTGTGCCAGAGTGTATCCCCGATTTTCAAGAAACCAGCAATGTTTTTCTTTTTTTGGGCAGCAGTTTCATTTTCAGCTGCCACAATGACTTCTATTAGCCTTGAAATGTCTATGCCCAGATCCATGATTAGGGATTGGGCCTCTATTCAGGTTGTATCATCTTCCCATAAGGTCCATAAATGTCATATATGTACTAATGTCTGCTAACATACACAATCGATTCAAATTGGTAATTCTGATAGGAAAATATGTAGGAGAAGCTCAGAGTCTTCAAAGTGATTTCCATTTTCAGAAACATTGAATATTCAACTCTTATGGCTTCCCAGATTAGAAATTTTCATCTAAAACCATCAATATGCAGAGTTGGGCCACAAATCGTATCCTAGAGCTGATAAAATGCCTTGTTTGAGAGCCCAATATGTAAGAAACTTGTAGTATGCATAATGGTTTCTGCATTCACTGACACGGATATTCAGTTCATATGGCCACCATTTTTAAAAATGTTAATCCAGAAAAATCAACATGCAGACTCGAACCACTAATCATGTCCCAGAGATGAAAAAAATCCTTAATCAAGCGCCCAATAGTAGGATCACAACTTGCATCAGTAGTTGTGGGCGAGAGAAAAAGAATGGTCAATATCGGACATAACATGGTTAGAATGTTCAGTCTTTATGGTGGGTACACCTTGAGAATACCATAGGGTATGAGGGCCCCATAGAATCTGATTGAGTGAGTGGCCCAGCTAGACTAGTGGATCATGTCGCTGAACTAGAATTGCACCTCCAAAACTTTTGTACTCAAAACTTATGATTGGACATAAAAGATTGGTAATGTACCAATGAATCTTCCACGATGTTCTTTACTCCGAATATATCCTTTGATCTCAAGGATGGTACTTCTAGATGTTACCCATCCATAAAACATTTCAAGAAATTGCCAATAGTTTATTGTCCAACAATATTTTCAATACACTTATATTATCCAAATTGACGATGCCACTCCTTCCACAACAATAGATATGTGGGATGTTTTATTTTAAATATACCTACCACCACCAACCTTCATTAATTGTTATTTTTTAATATGGAAGTTGTTACTGTATTAGTTTAGGTTCAAACATTATGGATCCAATGCAACTAGTAAATTTCCCTAAGAAGTGAATACCAGAGGAGCCAGGTGCAATAGTTCTATTACCAACAATACCATATTTGATACCACAAGAAGTTTCACTTTAACCATTTCTTTTCTAATATTCATTTGAAGTTACCAAACTTATCACTTATCGGTGCTTCACTCTCTGACTTTTCCTCTAGAATTTGTTTAATCCTTTTTGTTTCCTACATCCTTATGTATCAGGTTATACAACTTCTAATTCCTTTGGATACAATACCCACTCCCCAGATTACCATATTGAATAGATTTCCACTATAAATCAGCTTTGAATATCTAAATAAACACTCTACCCATAAATATAGATCCCATAATAGTTATTATTATCCTTCTTAAGATAAATCTAACCAACAAATAGATAAAACTTCTCTCATGTTAAATATCAACTCTATGATTCATGAATCCTAGGCTACCTTATGTCAAGAATCATTTGGCATAATATTATTACAGAAACAACCATTATAGTTATCAAGATAAGACATTCCAACAAATTGTCAATATCAATTAAGTTTGACCAGAAGAACATACCTCCTTTGGCACGAAATGAGGGAAAGAAAGCTCAAAGAAATAGCTTTGAATTTCTAGCCAGGGAAAACCCGGAGGAACAAGGTCGGGAAGAAGAGGACAATTGTGATAAAGAAAAGATAGAGAGGAAGAGACCAGACAATCGATCAGGGACTATGAGCAATAAGGAGATATACCATATCTATCAAAATATCTTGAGGGAGATGTAGAAATGAGCCCAGGTGAAGTAGGAGTAGAGGATCTAGAATCGCAACAAATAATTGAGAGGAAGGAATCAACCTACATGATTTGATTGAATAGGTGAAGAAACAAGGAATAAAATAAATCAATGTGGATCAAATGGAAAAGATATAATATTTGTACTTGATGAGAGAAGAGACAAGATTATGAGGGCAGAAAAGAGCACATCGTGATCCGAATTGGATCCATGAAGATTATCAAAGTGCCATGACTGTATTAAGATAGGACAGACTTTGAATTTATGAACACAGAGCGATCAGGAAGACCTCTGGACAGTGGCAGATTGTAGCCAGCAAGGAACAATGAGGACCTCAATCAAAGCGTGCTGACCAAGGCCCATGGAGTGGGCGCAGGAGGCAAAATTGGCACTTGGGAAGCCCAGATCGGGAAACGGAGGCCATTTCTGATGCGGGATTAGTGCTAACCACGCATCGCTAGGCAAAACCCCTTGAGAAAGAAATTCCCCAAGCACTCAGTCGCATGGGAAGTCAGGAAACCGTGGGGAAAGTGCTAAGGCGAAAGGCGGGTCCCGTGCTCCAAAACTGGTGGTATATCGGGGGCATCCTTGGGCAGTGAGTGGATTTGGCAGAAAACGAGTGATTCCATTCATCGCACGATGCATGTCCGGTGGATGAGAGAGAAAACCGCCACTCATCACACACTAACCTTCAAGCAAGTCAACCGCGTGAAATGAGCGAATATCGTAGGATCTAGGGGCTCCAGATCTGACAACAGAGATTGAGCCCGATGGAGGAACCGAACTTGACAGGGGAATTAAGCCACCGCATAGAGAAGTCTGACGTCCGATTTGACCGTTGAGTTGGTGGATGAGTCATTCCACAATGTAGCTAAATTACCGAACCGTCGAGGAAGAGCTAGCATAGTTCATGAGAGAACAAGTGGCCACTTCCCTGTGGATGATGGCAATGACGTAGAGGTAGGGAACTTCAAATGAACAGTAGCAGGCGAACCGAAGGGGTAGAAGAGGAATCGAACAATCATAAGATAGATCAACTTTAAGCCATGAATAGACAGAGAAGAGAACATGACGAAAAAGAGAGAAGAAGAGAATGAAGATAGACAGAGCGAGAGAAGAGAAGAGACAATGAAGAAAAAAGCAGAAAACAAAGAGCCGAGTTGACCTAAGGCAGCATCGAGCAGACAGAAAGCTTGAGAGGTTCAAGAAATCCCTGAGAGGATCTATCGAGAATTGAGCACCACATTGGGCTTCTCCCATTAAATTCCAGAGAGGTCAAGTTCTAGTAAGGAAAAGAGTCTGTGTACTCTAGTGGCTTGGGGGATCCAAGAACCACCCTACCAAACATTATCTATTTCAGGAGACTCAAATCGAGCTCCTCATTGTAAATATCTGCTTTAAAGACACAATAAAATAAGGCCACCACTAAAAGCTAGATTGGAGGCGTAGCCCTGGGGGATAGGGTGAACTCCTTATTAAATGTGTTGTGTTCTTGCATTTGCTTACTGTGTTTCTCTTGCTATTTTCCATTCTTCTAGTGTCTGTGTATTTTGCAATCTGATCGATCCATTGCCTAAAATAACATAGACACACACCAGCACATGAGTCTGTAATACCTTCATTTATTAATTAATTAACTGAAGTCACTCACAAGTGATTATCAGATCAAGTGGTATAAGAGCTTTAGGCTATTAAGGTTAGACAAGCTTTCATTGGTTTAGCCGTTGAATGCTAACAAGATCAAAGATCAAATTAGGAGAAGGAGAGTTGGTCGAAACTAATCCTGAAATTGGGAGATTCTATCCTCGAAAAACAATGTCAGATGAAGGTTCTATGGGGCTAGACCCTCAATTCATAGATAGTTTCCTAGCCATAAAGTCCATGGTAGAAGAAATGTATAGGGACTTTAGAAAAAATAAGGATGAAGATTCATCAGGCTCTAACCAAGACAAAGGAGAAGATGAGGCACATTCCCATGACCACTCAAAAGGCAAAGGGAAAGAGGAAATCTTTCTCACACCTCCTGATAGCCTTAAAAAGAAAGAATATTTAATTAAACTAGATGTTAAATTTGATTTACCTATATATGATGGAGAGTTGAATGCAGAAAAGCTGGACAATTGGATTAGACAAATTGATGTTTATTTCAAAGTGTAGAATATCGACTCAAACAAGAGCAAGATTCAGCTGGCAAGCCTATGCCTTGGAGGCACCACCTTGGTTTAGTGGGAAGGTAGAACCCAAGCTGACATGAAAAGACATTGTAAGACCATCTCTGTCTAGACTGAATTTTTTTCTGCAATCAAAAAGAAGTTCTATCCATTGGCCTACATGCAGCAAGCCATGATGAGTTGGCAAACTCTTCGATAGTTGAAAGGGCAAAGTGTGCAAGGGTACACTCAAGAGTTTAGAAAGAGAACATTGATTCTAGGAATCTCATTAGACTCACCTGAGACTCTGTTGAAGTACATTGGTGGTCTACACAGCTACATGAGGCACATGATCCTCATGTTCAATCCCACTAGTATAGATGAGGTATCTGTACAAGCTACTCATCTAGAAGCTAGAGGAAAGAATGGAAGTCTAGAAGTTGGGGGATCATCCCAACCCACTGCAAGCAAGAATAAGGAGAAAAGAAAGCAGAAGTGGAAAGAAAGGAAGGCTAACACTGCACAGAAAATAAAGGCTTTTTGCACTCACTGTAAAAAGGATGGGCATGATGATGAGCATTGTTGGATTCTACATCTAGAGCTGAGACCTAAGAAGCTCGAGGGCAAGAAGAAGAAGACTACTGCAGCTATTCAAAAATATTTGGGATCAAACTCGGGAGATGAAACAACCATTGCAGCCACATGTATAAGAGGTTGTCCACTTTAGAGAATGTTGAAATCAAGAAGCAGGCGCAGGAGTTGCTCGAGAAAGGGTTCATCAGACCTAGCACATCACCATGTGGGTCACCAATCGTTTTCGTGAGAAAGAAAGATGGCTCGTGGAGAATTTGCATTGATTACCGAGCACTAACTAAGATAACCATAAAAAATTGTTATCCCCTTCCTCACATAGATGATCTTTTAGATCAATTGAAAGAAGTTGTTTACTTCTCCAAGCTAGACTTACACAGTGGATACCATCAGGTCAGAGTTGCAGAACAAGATGCATGGAAGACTGCTTTCAAAACAAAGCAGGGATTGTATGAGTGGCTGGTTATGCCTTTTGGATTAACTAATTCTCCTGCTACTTTCATGAGATTAATGAATGATGTACTCAGACCTTTTCTTGATGACTTTGTTATTGTGTATCTGGATGACATTCTGATTTTTAGCAAAACATGGGAAGAACACTTAAAGCATGTTAAGCAGACACTAGATGTTTTGAAAAGAGAAAAACTTCACGTTAAGCTCTCCAAATGTGAATTTGGAAAAACATCTCTAAATTGTTTGGGTCATATAATAGGGGGTGGTGAATTGAAGATAGATCCCTCTAAGGTGGCAGTCATTGTAAACTGGCCTAAACCCAAATTTGCTACAGAAGTTAGAAGCTTCTTAGGAGCAACACAATATTGGAGGAAGTTCATTTCTAACTTTTCCTTAATTGCAGCGCCCTTACATATTTAACAGGATTGAACAAGGTGTTTCAAGGGGGAGGCAAACAGCAGAAAGCCTTCGACACCTTGAAAGAGAAGATTAGTACAACACCTGTACTAGCACTGCCTGATATTCAAAGACCATTTGAGATCCAAACAAATTCCAATGACTATGCTATGGGAGTAGTGTTGACACAACATGGTAAACCCATATGTTATCATTCTGGGACTTTTAATCCTGCAGTAGTTAACTATCCTACATATGATAAAGAATTATATGCATTAGTTCAGAGTGTGAAAAAGTGGAAACGTTACTTAATGGGCAAAGAGACAGTAATACATACTGATCATCAACCACTTCAATATCTAAACTCTCAAACTAAGTTGCAGCAATCAAGGCACTATAGATGGATGGGTTTTCTACAACAGTTTCATTTAGTCATCAGATATAAAAAGGGCATACATAATAAAGTTGTAGGAATGTTATTTAGAGCCATTATAAATGCATCTACTATACTTAAGCATAATTCTGTGCTACATGAAAGCTACATTGAACAATATGCTCAAGATATAAACTTTAAGGATGTATATGCAACTTTAAGTCAAGGCAAAAGAATAGAAGAATTGGATTATCATGTAAAGGACCGACTCTTGTACCATTGTGGGAAGTTATGCATTCCACAAACTGAGACAGTAAAGATAATTAGAGAAGCACGCACTTCTTTGATATTAGGTCACTTTGGGGTAAGTAAAACAGTTCCACAGCTGCAAATATTTTTGTTATTGGCCAAAAATGAAAAAGACAGTTTCTAGATATGTAAGAGGGTGTACTATGTGTGCTAAAAGCAAGCTTAGCAACAGAAAACTATGCTTGTACACTCCATTACCAGTTCCTTCTCACCCTTGGGAAAGTGTTTCCATGGATTTTGTTAGAGGACTGCCTAAATCTAGGAAAGGTCATGATTATCTATATGTTTTGTGGATAGGTTAAGCAAAATGTGTATTTTGATACATTGTAATAAATAGATTACAACTAAACAAACTGCAAAATTATTTTTTTAACATGTATGGGTTCATTTTGGATTACCCACTTCCATTGTATCTGATCGAGACACTCGATTTGTGGGGAATTTTTGGCCAAGTCTATGGGAATTGATGGACACCAAAATGAAGAAAATCACAGATTTTCATCCACAAAATAATGGCCAGATAGAAATAGTCAGCGGGACAGTGATCTAGTTGCTCCGAAGATATTGCAACAAACATCCTAAGCTTTGGGATGAACATTTGTGTTATGTGCAGCATGCTTACAACAGAGCAAAACATTCCTCTACACAGAAATCTGCTTTTGAGACCTGTTTTGGTTTCACACCAAGGTCTCCTTTGGATTTTGTCTTTGGTAAAGATACCACAGTTGATGGACACAGTGACGTGGATAGGGCAACTAGGTTCATTGAACAGATCCAAGAGATCCACCAGGCAGTATAGGAATAGCTAGAAAAGAGCCAAGACAAATACAAGGCAAGGCATGCCAAGCATCGAATGGAGCATATTTTCCAAGTTGGTGACCAAGTCTGGCTGTACATCAGCAAGGACAGGATGAAAGGTGAAGGTAAAAGGCTAAAGCCTATCAGTTATGGACCAAGATACTTGAGAATATTGGTGAAAATGCTTTTCGCCTTGATCTACCAGCTTACATGCACATCTACTCAATCGTAAATGTAGATTGCTTGAGATTGTTTGAACCTTCTCTAATTGAGGATCCCAAAGAGCAGAGTCAATTTCCTTATGTTGATGACATGCTACTTGAATATCATAATGAATTGCAGGAAGACACAATTCTGGACAAGAAGGTGAGGACGATGCGCAGAGGAGATGTTGAGTACCTTAGAGTATGGCTCAAGGGTTCAAAGACGAGCAGTGCAAAGTGGATAGATATTGGACAAGTGAGACAATTGTATCCTCACTTAGTCGATGCTTGAAAACCAACTTTTGGTGGTCCAAAAGCTTTTTTAGTGGGAAGTCCATGATCTGAATTGGATCCATGAAGATTATCAAAGTGCCATGATTGTATTAAGACAGGACAGACTTTGAATTTATGAACACAGAGCGATCAGGGAGACCTCTGGATAGTGGCAGATTGCAGCCAGCAAGGAACAATGAGGACCTCGATCAAAGCACGCTGACCAAGGCCCATGGAGTTCGCGTAAGAGGCAAAACTGGCACTTGGGAAGCCCGGATTGGGAAATGGAGGCCATTTCTAATGTGCGATTAGCACTAATCGCGCATCAGTAGGTAAAACCGCTCGAGAAGGAAAGGCCCCGAGCGCTCGGTCGCATGGGAAGCTAGGAAACTGTGGGGAAAGCACTAAGGTTAAAGGCAGGTCCCGCGCTCCAAAACCGGCTGTATATCGGGGGCATACTTGGGCGATAAGCGAATTTGGCAGAAAACGAGCGATTCCATTCATCGCACGACACGTGTCCAATAGATGAGAGAGAAAACTGCCACTCATCGCACGCTAATGATCGAGCAGGTCAACTGTGTGAAATGAGCAAATATCGTAGGATCTGGGGGCTCCAGATCTAATGGTGGAGATTGCACCCGATGGAGGAACCGAACTTGACAGGGGAATTAAGCCGTGGCATAGAGAAATCTGAAATCCGATTTGACCGTTGAGTTGCTGGATGAGTCATTCCATAGTGTAACTAAATTACCGAACCGTCAAAGAAGAGCTAGCGCAGTTCATGAGAGGACAAGTGGCCACTTCCCTGTGGACGATGGCGATGACGCAAAGGCAGGGAAGTCCAAACAAATAGTAGCAGGTGAACCAAAGAGGTGGAAGAGGAATCGAATAGTCATGAGATATACCGGCTTTAAGCCATGAATAGACAAAGAACAGGACATGATGAAGAAGAGAGAAGAAGAGAACGAGGACAGAGAGAGCGAGAGCAAAGAAGAGACAGTGAAGAAAAAAGCATAAAATAGAGAGCCGAGTTGACCTAAGGCAGAATCGAGTAGACAAAAAGCTTGAGAGGTTCAAGCAATCCCTAAGAGGATCTGTCGGGAATTGAGCACCACATTGGGCTTCTCCCATTAAAGACCAGAGAGGTCAAGTTCTGGTAAGGAAAAGAGTCTGTGTACTCTAGTGGCTTGGGGGATCCAAGAACAACCCTACCAAACATTATTTATTTCAGGAGACTCAAATTGAGTTGTTCATTGTAAATCTCTACTTTAAAGACACAATAAAAGAAGGCCACCACTGAAAGCTTCACCAGAGACGTATCCCTGGAGGATAGGGTGAACTCGTTATTAAATCTGTTGTGTTCTTGCATTTGCTTACTGTGTTTCTCTTGTTGTTTTCCATTCTTCCAGTGTCTGTGTATTTTACAATCTAATCGATTCATTGCCTAAAATAACATAGACACACACTAGCACATGAGTCTGTAATACCTTCATTTATTAATTAATTAACTGAGGTCACTCAGATCACATCCAGAAAAAGCAAGGGGATCTTCGTAGGGGTCTCAGATAGGCGTGAAAGCAATGGAAGCTCATATGGTGTCGACGCCTCATCATTGCTAATAAAAAATAGGGATAAATCCGAAAAATGTCACCCTCAAGGAGCTAGGAGCTATGTTAATAAATTTAGGTAAGATGAGAGCTCTAAGCTTAACCTCCTTAAACCATATCTCAATCATGAAATTTTTATCATGAAATATCAGAGGCATTAGTAGCCTTAGGAAACAAAGACTATTAAAGAAAAATATTCAAATGGAACAACCTGATATCTTTTTTCTACAAGAGTCAAAATGCTTAGTAGGAAAAATAAATGAGTTAATTAGGAAACTAGGATGAAGGTATGGCTAAGTGGAAGTGGAAGCACAGCGCTTTGCTAGGGGATTGGCCATCTGCTGGAACCACCAATCCTTGATCCTTCTAGATTTTGAAGCCAACAGATCCTACCTATTTGTAAAAATCACTGATGTGTATGGCCCTCAAACACTCGAGAAGAAGATCAAGATTGTTGGAAGGTCTAAGGAGGATAAATTGAAGGAAAGGGAACCTCCCCTAGGTGGTAGGGGCATATTTCAATATGATAACTTCTCTATTAGAGATAAAAGGTGGACAGAGAAGAGTAGACAAAGATTCTAAAGAGTTTAAGGAATTCATTGAGGAGACCAAACTTATTGATATCGAAACTGTGAATGGATTATTCACTCAAAGTAATCAGTGGGGAGGGTAACATCAAGTGGTGTCCAGGCTTGATAGGTTTTTAGTATCGGAAGATTTACTGATGAGAGGGGTAGATCCTTCCCTATGGGGGATCTAACCTGGCCAGTGCTATTAATGATGCAATTGGTAGGAACTCCCAAAAATAGGCCCTTTAAATTCGAATCATTCTAGTCAGAGCACCCTAACTTCATGGAAAATATCAAAACATGGTGGCAGGAAAGGATCCTAAATAGAGACTCGAAGATGTGCAACCTATGAGAAAACGTTAAAACACATTAAGGTGAAACTAAAGAAGTGGAACAAGATGGAATTTGGAAACATATTTCATGCAAGAAAGGAACTAGAACAGAAAATAGAAGCACTGCAACAATGGTTGATCTTTGATGGGTACTCTGAGGGGATCAAGGAAGGGGAAATTAAATTACTAAATAAGTGGGAAGAGAGATGTAAAAATGACAAAATCCTATGGAGGTAGAAATATTGACTATTATGGCTCAGGGAGGGGGAGAAAAACACAAAATTATTTCACCAATCAACAATCAAGCACAAAAATTCCAACATAATCCTTAGAATAGAAGATTAGAGAGGGAAAACCTTTGAGGCTCACCAAGACATTGAGGACTTCTTGGTCCAAACCTTTTAAAAATATAGTTGAATATCCCTAGGTGGACAAAGGGGAGGACATACAAAGGATTGTGAGGCAAATCCCGAAGGCGTTCACTGAGGAACACATCAAAAACCTAAACAAGTTGGTCTACATGGAGGAAGTGGATTTGGAATTCAATGAAATGGCGAATGAGAAATCCCCTTGACCAATTGATTTTACAATAGAATTCTTCAAATATTGTTGGGAAACTATGAAAGATGATATATACGAGGTGGTGCTTGACTCCAAAGAATCAACAATAGTTCTTAAAGCTCTGACTTCAATGTTTATAGCCCTTATCCCCAAGGAATAACTAGCCTCATATGGTAAAGGAGGCCCAAAATTTCAAAACCATTATGGATACCTTCATGAAGGTGTCAGGTATGGATTTAAACCTGATAAAGTCTATGATCTTTGTTTTCAATACTCGCATTTCTATCTAGAGAAACCTTTCAGCTATCTTAGGATTCTAGAGGAAATCCCTCCATTCTAGGTATTTAGGAGTGCCCATAACGACACAAGCCTGGAAGAAGTCAAATTGGGAAAAGGTTTTATCTAAATTGGAAGACAAGGTTAAAATATGGATGTGGTAGTGTTGAATTTGTCAAGGAAATTGGTGTTAGCAAAGGCGGTGCTTTAGGCTATCTCGAGATACATGATATCTTTCTTCCTACACCAAAAGGAGTGATCCAAAAGATAAAGGAGGTAAAAGGAAACTTCCTATTGTGAGAGGCAGAGGAAAAAATGAAATGGGCACTAGTGGCCTTAGGCTACAATACCCTGAGATAATTAATAGAGCAAATGGAGCCAAGTTGTGGTGGAAATGGTTAATAAGAGGAGATATTCTATGGGAGAAATTATGGAAAGTGAAATAAACCCATGATTGTCAACTAAAATACTTGGTAAGGCTCATGGGTTCAATCTAGGGGTTAGCCATATGGAACTTGGCATAGACCAATAGAGAAATTATACAAAAACACAACTTTTGGGAAGTAAGAAATGGAAAGGATGCCCTATTCTAGGAGGATGTCTGGAAACAACAATTGAATTTAAATAAACTAGAATGGTGGAGTCTTCAGGAATCCACAGAGAAACAGGGGTATAAGGAATTCCACCAATTTTGGGCTCTAGAACTAGCAAACAACAAGTGGAGAACATGGAACCTAAACATCCTCCACTAGGAAAATATTAGAGATTCAAACATTCAAGATATTATAGAGGAACTGAACAAAATAAAAATCCTAGCAAATGAAGATCGAGATCACCTCCAAGGGGGGGAATGGGAAGGAGGATATTTCAACCTCAAGGAAGCCAAGGTTTACCTTCGAGCAGAAAATCACGAAGTCCATGACCCAACATGGAGCAAGATATGGCAAACCTCTCACTTGCCGAAAATCAAAATGTTCCTATGGCTAATTTTTCACAGAAAGGTACTAACTTGGGAGAATGTTATGAAGAGAGGAATGATAGGCCCATGATGGTGCTTCCTATGTAAGAGGGAAGAAGAAAATATTAACCACATAGTGAATACATATAGATACACGAAATCTCTATGGGAATGGTTAGCTATTATCTACAGACAAACTGATTCTAGGATTTATCCTATGGTCAGTCTCGAAGGAACGCAACCGTATAATTTTTTGAGATAAAAGTATCCCTCTTGCAAGCTTGATGGAATAAACCCACCGTCAACTTAAGGAAACCATAAGTAGAAAAATATTCCAAACCCCATTGGAAAAACAATACCCTCAGGAAGTAAGAATTCTAAATTTTTTTGACCTTCATTGCTTGAGGGATAGGATCCTCAGACCCAAATTCATATATGGACAGGTGCTACAGTGTGGCAGGCTCCTCCGGAGGGTTTCTGGAAATTTAATTTTGATGGAGTGTCCAAGGAAAACCTAGGTAAGGTTGGCATTGTATAAATCATCAAGGACTAGACAGGTAAAATAAAAAGGTTATTTTTAATCAATATGGGACAAGCAACAAATCATGCAGTGGAGTTCTAGGCCTTGGAGCAGGGATTGGAAAATTTGTGGCAGGAAAGAGAGGTGAATGTAATAATAAAGGGCGACTCAACATTATCCATCCATGTGACATGTAGGCTGCAATGTGGCACCCTGATGAATACAGTCACTAAGAATAGGTGACTTTCCCATATAAACCAAAGGATTAAAGATCACTTGGAGGAGCTAAAAAGGGTAGAGTTTACCTTAGTCAGATACTCGACCAATGTGTTAGTAGACAAAGTGGCAATGAAGGGGTCAAGAGTACTGAGTGATCACTGAAATGACTTGGGAGGAAATGGTGGAAGGATAGTTAAAGGACGATTGTTTAGCACTAGCAGTGATAGATCTATCCATGTAAGATGGGAAACATGATGGACACGGGGTGTGCCAGTAGGGAGGTAGTAACCTACTTGGTGAAAGAAATGTTTAATAATCAATATGAGCAGACAAGTAGCGAGAATTAGGGAATATTGAGGAGGTATGTGTCATCAAGATCATTAGGGGAATTTTGAGGTTTAAAATGGGCCTCCTAAGGAAATTATAAAATAATAGTGGAAATAATAAAAGAAGATTATATTACATCATTAAATTTTGGAGAGAAAAAATAAAAAACTACTTTTTCAATGTGTATTTCCAACTTATCTCCTTATGGGTTTACTCAAATTTTGAGAGGGAACACTCATTGGATGCATGATTTTATTCTTCATCCAAGGATTACCCATATTGCATACTTTCGATGGACCTTCATACAAAAAAAAATGATAAATACATTAAAAATGTGATTGTAATCATGTTTTTTCATGTATTTCTCATTTTTTATGTAGCAGGGTCCATCAAAAGTATGAAACATGGATATTCTTAGGATGAGGAATCAAATTTTGCATCCAACGAGTACTCCTGCTTGAAATTTGAGTAAACGCTTAGGTAGATAAGTTGAAAATACAAGTTTAAAAAGTAGTTTCATTATTTTATTATCTTTTAATATTTTTACTTTTTTACCCCAAAAATGGTAAATCATCCCCCATGGTTGACATCATCATCTTGAATCCTATTGGTTCTTGTAAAGTTTATTTTGGTTGTACATTTTTCTTAGGAGGCCCGTTTTAGACCTCAAAAGCTCTCTAATAATGAAGGACATGATGGTAGATGATGGGAAAGAGTGGAACTTAGGATCACATAATCGTCTATCGGGAGGTGGCATTTATGGAAAAGGACAGTTGAAGAAGTGGAGAAGGACAAAACGTAGTGTGAAGTAGTACTAGAATAGAACTATGGATAGAATTGACTTGTGTAGACCATATGTAGAGGCAAATGAGAATGAAGATGGTCACATTCTCACACAAATGTACTGCAACCGCATTGGTAAACAAACTTTTTTGGGAATAGATAGGGAAGGTACCTAAAGGATGGGGCAGATTGTGTTTCTCTACATTTTTCATTTATATGCTAGGGAGGGGAGCCACATAAGATGCATAATGTTAATTTTGAATGAATGTAAGGGGAGCATAAGTGAGAGAAAACATGTTTATCAAAGAATCGCTCCAGCTAGAACAATTATGGTGAGAAATGTGGGGGGTGGGATGAGGGGGAGACCGAGAGTAGAAGCTCAAAGCTCTACAACTGGAAAAAGAACAAAAATGGAGCCCACGTTGAATGAGGAAACACTCAACTATCATGCAACCATCCCAGAGCGAGGCAAAGAATTTATTGAAGTCTGGGAAAATGAAGTGAGGTGCCTGAGAAGCAATATCCCAGATGATAAAATCAAAGAGGAGGTTGAATGGATAATAGACAGAGGGAAATCCCAAATGAGAAAGACAATCTATCAGAGAAATTTAGAGATGGATTGGCACATTAATACTTTAGAGGGAAAATTGCAGGTGGAAGTGGTGAAAGACGGGATCCGACGTTAAATGGAACACCAACTGCATCTGAAGGCAATCGATCAATGGTTGTGGGGGGTCAAGGAGACACTCCAAAGGGTGGTGAACATAGAATGCCTACATGATGATTGAATTGGAGATATGAACAAAATATTTTCAATCTACCTGAAATATATCCATAACCTAGATATTACACTAGGATAGGGACATGGAGATTTAGCCAAATTAACGAAATACAAGGTCAGAAAGGTATCTAGAGTGAACAGTAAGCAATGGGTAATGTCGAGATCGAGGGCAACTACTTCAACAACTCCAATAGAGAAAACTACACCTACATCTGGATCAGGTGTGGCGGAGGCTCCATCATTGTCCCTAGATAAATGATCATGTTTCTGTGTCTAATTTTGTTATATTTTTTCGATTGGATGTGTAGGCCAAATCATAGTAATAGGATAATAAGCGGGTTTGTAGGTCTAGAACAGAAAGTTAGATATTCACACAGACCTCTAGCAAGTTGTAAATGGTTAAGTAACAATAGAAAAGTTAATTTTGCTTATATGCCTAGGAAATACCATAGACATAAAAACTTTTGGGAAAGTTTGGTTAAGTTCTGGAATATTTTACTGTAGCTGGTCTGGTTTTCACTCTAGTAGACCAACAAACTATCATGTAAATTTTTGTTCTATTGTAATATCAGGATTTTACTCTGACTTTTTACAAATTAAATAATTATTATTATATAAACTATATATTAAAAATATTGTTAATTTTTTCAAAAGAATGTATATATGGGTTACATTATTATTATATTTTTAAAAGGAAGATATTAAAGTATATGTATATTATTTAATTTTAAAATGTAATTATATTGAGTAGTGGATTTGTAGTTTATCATGGAAGAGATGTTGTAGTGTTTATAAACCATGTTAGATCCAACTCAGTTTCAAATCTACCAAACACCAAGAGAGATCAAATATATCACTGTAAAAAAAGGTTTGCATTTCAAGAGATTTGATCCCTCTTGACACTCACTAGATATCTAGTTAAGATAGATATAGGCTAATTAAATTATTAATTATAATTATAAATATAAATATAATTACTAATTTTATGTTTTTATTTTCTAATGGAATTTTATTTTATTTTATTTTTGGCCAAATTAAAAAATTAAACATTACAATATTTCTACCATACTAAACTTGGAAATCCCTGTAAACACAATTATTTGTTTAATAATAAGCACAAAGCCTATTTTTAATCTATCTAATATTATCATAAATCACATGATCATGCATTCAAAATGCATGCTAGTGCTAGTCACCATTCTCTTGTTTTCTAATATGAAGAGTAATAGAAAAATAGATTTTAAATTTTTTATTACCACTAAAAATACTCTATACCTTACACCTCAAATAAATATTTTAGCAGACCGAAGTTTTAAATATTTAATTTAAAGATCCATATTCCACTTGGTCATAGACTCCAAGATTTAGTATCACTCTAATAATATGTTGAAATTAATAAGGAAAAAAAATGATAATAAAAAATAAATACAAAAAATGTAATTAATTGTTTTTCTATAAAACCTTTAATTTGAATACAAAAAATTAGTTAATTGTTTTTCTATAAAACTTTTAATGTGATGTTTTTTCTTCCATAGATATATTTTAAAATTTTGATGAAAATAATTATTTTTTTAAATATAAGAAATGAATGATTTGATTAAAAATATATATTTACATTTTAAAATAATAATATTATATTCAAAATCTAGAGTCCAAAAATTATCTATAGTCTTCTATTATTTATTTTTATGTGATTTGATTTATTCAAGAAGTTAAATAGGACAAGACATGACATAAAACATTTCTACTATACTAGGATAGAAAGCGCCTCTTGGCGCAATAAGTGTAAGTATTTAAATGTAAATTCAATATAGGAAATATGCTAGAAGAGATATCATAGTTTTTGAAAAATAAATTATTAAATAAAAAGAATAATATATATATATATATATATATATATATATATATATATATATATATATATATATATATATGTGTATAGATATAATTAATGTGAATTGAATTAAATAATAATAATAATAAATATATTCAATTCATTTGGTTATATTTTGATTTATTTCTTGTTAATAAAACTAAAAACAATTTTTTCAGGAAAAAATATAATATTCATATCAAATTAACATATAACTCATTCTTTTATGTAAGATATCATTATAACCACATATTTCAAATCAAATCACTATCAAATAAATCTCAAAACCCTTTTCTTTCAAATAAATAGTTAATTCTTGAAACTATAATTTATATTTGAGTGAAATCATTGTAACACCGTTCTCCCACATCTACCGAAGCAACTACCCAGCCAAGCTAAACATGTGATGAGAGGCCACTATGATAAGATTCAACCTCCTTGGTGACTTTAAGGAAATGGAATCCATGGAAAATCACACACAATCATCCAACATCATCCACATAACCTTCAGAAGATAATTCAACCACTTTGACTGCTTATCCTTGGGTCCTACTGCTGTTTGAGAAAACTTAGGGCAGGGTAACGTTCACTAGACACTGCCCAGGCGAGTTAGTTTCAGGACTAACACTCCCTAGACACTGCCCAGGTGCTTTATAATGCTTCCCAGACACTGCCCAGGCGAGTTAGTCTCAGCACTAATGCTAGCATTCTGGGTTTTGAGCCATCTTTTTTGACCCAGATCCTGGGAAATTGCCCAAAATGGAATGATCATTTAGAATTGGTAAGGATACAAGGTAACAAGGATACAAAAGAGAATATGAAAAAAATCATAACTAGACCCCTACTAGCCATGACAGGAATTTCTTCAAACATATCATCAACATGTAACCTATAGGTGTAAACAATAGAATTAAGGGTAGGGATCTCACACTTATCTAGGAATCACCATGAACCATTGTTTCCTCATGTATTTTGTTGCCTTATCACTTATTTGGTCATAAATACAATATCCATTCAAACACAAGTAAAAACATGCTGACAGCCATACATAGTTGTTGTCATGAAATGTGCATATAACCAGCATAATAGGAATAGAGATACAATAAACATATTAGCCATAAAAATTCATATGTATATCAATACATTTGCACACGAAAATCAAGGGAATGAATTTTTCATTAATAAATGCAATGAACCAACCGGTGATGGGACTACCACGTTCCACCCCACCATAGATTGGCTAAGCCAAGTCTCTCTTCAGTCAATCACCCCTGTGCCATATTCCAAGCATGAATGTGGGACTCATAGAACACATCAAAAATACTAATGAATGTGGATGCCACTGGAGTTCTTCACCTACACCGTGAGGAATTTGAGTGCCTCCTAGTCTCTCAGGATTTACCGTCCATCCGCAGTGTAATCCTGGGATCACTAGGCCCTACATTGAGACATACTCCCCAAGATTTACCATGTATTCCATCCTAGAATCACTAGGCCCAACAGAGAGAAAATCCACCTCTTGGATTTACCGTATATCCCGTCATTCAGCAGCAAGGATTCTTATGCCCATCGAGGCACACAATCTGACTTTACCAGAACCCATAGTCCGGTTCAAGGGTTACTAGGCTAGTGGCTTCATGCATCCTTATTCTGGTTCAGGGACCAGTACCACCATGTGTTGGTCAATTCGGAGATCCACCCCACTCAACTTCGAATCCAATCCAGCCATGCCCCACAAAATGCATGAGATAACCCATCTCATCAAAGCTATCAAGAAATGGCAAGGCTAGGCTGAAAATACTATCACACCTGTAAAAATCCATGCCATGATAGAAAAGAAACACATGCGATCCCATGCAGGACAAATCTAGCAAGGAAAATACACATGCAAGTTGATACCTGCAATGAAGCCTATTGTCGCTGCTTGATCCTCACTCTCCCTGCTTGATCTTTTCTTCCTCTTGCCTTCTTTTCCTTTCTTGCTCCAATGCCCAAATTTCTCCAAGAAAATCTAAGTGTCCAAGAGTATGAGAGAGGGAGAGAATAATGAGAGAGCTCCAAAGCTAAACTAACCAAGCCTTGAACACTAATCCTCATAAGCCTTTTTAATAATGAGGCCTCTATTTTCTTCATTTTCCATTATTTTCCTTCAATTTCCTCCTCACATGCAACATGTGACTTTTCACCTTCCCTTTTTCCTAATTTCCATTATTTTTCATAAATAAAATGCCAATTAATGCCTCATGCCTTTCCAAATCCTTAGCTATTGCCTTTGCCACTTTCCTTAGCCATAAACAACCAAATGAACACACACTAAGATGTCCTACCCACCATTCAACTTGGAATACATATCCCATCATCGATGGTATTTATATATTTTTACACGGAATTTTCATGAGGGCTCTTACAATCATCTTGTGTAATTTAATTAAGAAAAAATATAAACATTAACAAATACTATAAGTTCTTATCATTTTATTAAATAATTATGATTGAAAAATTTATATCCTAAACATTTTGAAGCATCAACCATCATGTGGTTACATACATATATTTTAAAATATATCTCAAATGAAACTTTACCTAGAGATTCATGTCTTTTTGTAAAATGCACAAAGGATTCTCGAATTTGAGTTGATCAGAAGCAATCATGATAATCAAAGCGGATGTAACAACCTAACCAAAAGTTCTAGACTCCACGCAAATTTCACTTATTCATTAATCTAATCTTCATATCCTAAATGAAATTCCCTATTTATCAAAAAAAAAATCTCTTGAATAGAGCCGAGACTCTTTTCACCAAGTCCTTGTTTTATTATCTAATCTAATCATTATTTCGAGCCAAGTTTAAAAACCAAAAGAATAGGATGTTTTATTTAAAATAAATTTTCAAAATTAAGATTTCATTTTATAATAATTTAAAAAAAATGGATAGAAAGTGGAGTTATTTTTTTTTGTAATTCAAGCCTCACGAATATTTGTAAACTTCTTAAATCCAAATGAATTATGTATTGGATTCGTATTCAAAGATAGTAAAGACTTGTACATATGTCATTTTCAATTTTAAGATTTTCACTTTTCATGTATTTTCTTTTCTATTATGAATGCAATTTATTGCAGCATCGAAGCCAACATCTTGATATATTTCAAAGATTTACAAAGAAAAATTTAGTTTCATATTTCTTTATAATTTTGTACTTATACTAAATGTTTGTAAAATAAATAAAGTGTGGTTATAGAATTTCAATTTCTCTTCTACTCCTTTTCATGCCTTGAATATATGCATTTAAGTTGATCATTGAAGTAATGAAAGATATTTTTATCAATTGGATTCATTTTGATGCCCAATAATTCACTTTTCTTAATCCTAGTTTTATTGTGACTTCCTTACTCACTTTGACATCTAATATATATCGTATTCGTTAAGCTGATTCCACCTTTTTATTTTTACTTATTTTTCTCTGCACTTTCAGACTCCATGACAAATGGATGGGCTTTTGATCTAAGAGGTTTGCTTCTTTTTTTATCGCGGTCTACTGCTATTTATTTACAACACTATATATCCCCCCTTTCTATTTTAAATGTAGCTTTATGAGCTTAAGAACAGACTGTGCTCATTAACAATAAGTGATGAGTTGTTATCAATAGCTAAGGGAGACTCCTTTGGCCCAAAAAGAGGCCAAAAGTGGGTCCAAGATGATTTGGAATAGTTCCTAAACATTCAAGAACATCTCAAGGAACCACATCTTTTGGCATCATTATCGGGGAACATAATTAAAAAAATTATTTACATACAAAATTATAAATATCAAACCTATTTCTTGAAAATGAACAAAGATCAAACACATGTTGTACAATTTCACCTGGTGACTCCACACTTTGGTGATTCCATTCTTATCTAATGGCATATTCATTGGCTTCACTAATAGCTACGAAATATTCTCCTGTTGATTTTTCAAATGTACATGGTCTTCTAAATCCATCGCTTAATATCCATAAATATGAATAAATCCTTCCAAAACTTTGACGAAATGATGAAGGAATTTATTCTCAGCATATGCAAGGTTTTCATAGTCTTATGCATCAACTTGAAATTTTTTCCAAGGTTTTTCACATGAAGATATTCGTGATATTTCTAGATGGAGATGTGAGAAAATGGTATAGAAGCTTGCATTTTTCTCATATTTCTTTATTGAAGGATTTTCATGCAATATTTAATTCTTACTGCAAAACCATTTATTCAACTAACCTTCTTTTCAAATATTTGTTTTAGCTATAATGCGGAAGGGAAGGTTATTATAGTAGTGATAATGAAAAAGAAAAATATTTTATGAAGAACACTTGCTACCATCCTTTCGAGAAGTGCAACAAAGGTGGTATGTGACAATAAAAGTTTTGAAACTAATATTTCTACTTCTATGGATTACTTTTTCAAAGGAGGATTGAATCAAGCAAACAAACATAGGTATATTATTTTCATATATTTTTCAAAATCAAGTTGTTTATAAATAACCTAAGACTAAATCTGAAGAAGGAAGCAAAGAAGAATTTTATGAGAAAAAACCAATCGAAGTTTTTGAATAAATTGAAGTTAAATTCATGCCTTTTTCATTTTATTCATTATAGATGGAAAAAGAGAAAATATTAGGTATTATCCAAGAAGTGGAGAAGATAAAAATCTTGCAAAACTAGGTCAATCATGTTGATAAAGATAGGGTATTTTCTCCTGATCGAAAAAGATTTTTTCACAACTTTCAATATCTAGTGTCAAAATGGATGGACTAAATAGTGCTTAAGATATCAATATATTTCACTTTCATAAGAGTAGAGTTTCAAAATTTCAACTATTATCTTCAAGTTGTTTTTCTTTGTTTTGTCTCACAGTTTAGTGTTTCCTATCTTATTCCTATAAAAGTATAAAAGTAAGGTTCACACAATCAATCAAATTTTTTCACAATTGAACTCAAAATTTATTTTTGCTTAACCAAAAGGGTTAACCATATTTTTTTTTTCTTAATTGGTCTACTTCTATATTAATACAAAAATATGATTACAGAGAGGCTGATGCCTCGAAAGTTCTAGCCCAGGAGATGGCATTCTTACAAAGACGCTTGATGTACTTACTAGAGGACCTGCATAGTGACTTACTTTAGGACTTGAAGTTTTTGAAAACATTGGACTCAGTACCATGACAGTAACCAGAAACTGACCCATACAATGACCAAAACTGACCTGTAAACAGCTATCCCTTAAACAGATACCAACATACAAGAGAATACTGCCCAGCATAGGGGAAAATGACAAATAAAGTTGAAAGAGACCTGACTCTGGTAGCTTAAAAACATGAAAAACTATGTATCCAGAGGGGATTGAGCGTCTTCCTTTAGCGACTGACCAAAACCAAAAGGCGCGGACCTGTTCAATCTTCATGCGAGGTTGTCGGCTGTTCTTCTACAATTAGGCACCCAAAATGGTCTGTGTCTTTAAATTCAGAGGGATGGCCCTCTAAACCTAATGGATCGCCTTCTGCTGGTGTGCTTGGGCCGGCGTGTGCAGTCGAATTCAGAATTGGTGAGACACCCGTGTCTCCACGCTGTGAAACGTTCTGGTCTGCCATCCGAGGTTCCAGAGGCGCCCCAGGATTGACCTCCCCTGAACCCACTGCATCCTTGCACATCTCGAAGGTGACTGACACGATGAAGGATGAATTTCCTAGAGAACAGGGGGAGCAGAATCGAGCTATGTGCAAGTGTGAATGGTGAGAACAGACTTCTGTTATGACTTGCTGTCTTTCCCTGCCCTTGCCACTTCTTGTTGCAGGATATCTATTACAGCAGAACTCTGAAGCCTCAAACGAGGGGTTCGAAGTGGTTGAGGAAGGTTGGCGAGGGACATGGCTGCGGGAGCTGCCCCGTCTGCAGCCCATCTTGGTGCGCTCTCTGGGCATTTTAAGGTGAGCAAAACAACCGGAGAGGGAATGGTGAGGTGGCGACTGAGGAATATACACACCAGATGATAAGAAGCCTGGGCGCACTGATGACTGTCAGCACCTTGAACTAGAGCCCGACAGTGCGTAGTTCTGTTTTGAGAGCAAGGAGCTGCCACCTTGCTGAACCTAAAGGCGCGTAGAGGGGAAGCAGGAATGAGGTTCAGGCCAAGCGCCATCGTCAATAAATCAGAATCAAGGGAGGGCAGTGTTAATGCTGCAATTAATATATTTGTGCAAAACCATATCTCCGGCCTCCTGTGAATCCATCTGGCGGTTGTGAGAGGCCACGCGCCCACTCTCCATGGCACCTTCGTACCACTACCTGACTGCTCACCCGCATCCGGGAGAGAATAATCCTGTTGCACCAAAGAAGTGCACTCTTTTTTGAGTAGTGCATCATCTGAGTCACATAAAGGACCTGAGAAGAGTGGGAGCTGCTGATTGACCCCCTAATTAGCGAGTCTGTCTGGAACCTTGTTGGCAGTGCACCTTATATGCTTCAAGGTGATGCTCTGAGAAGTCCTGAGCCATTCTTCAATTTGTTCTAGTCTACTAAGAAGCCTCCAGCTTGAGACAATCTTTGCTGCCGAAGTGCCTGATTGAATCCTTGTGGCTGCTGTTATTAAGATTTGAGAATCCCCTTCTACCTCAAGAGGGAGAAAGTTTTTCTTTTCTGCTATGCAAATGCCTTTCCATAATCCTTCCAATTCAGCAGCGTTGTTGGTATCTTTGCCAATCGATCCATGATATATATGCAGTACTGAGCCCATTTCGTTCCTGAAGACACCACCATAACCAGCCGGCCCAGGATTTCCCTTGGCTGCCCCATCAAAGTTCAATTTGTAAGAGTTGGAAGCAGGAGGGGACCAATTGAGGGGAGAGGCAGAACTGATTGGGGGTCTAGACTTGGCTTGAGCCAAAAAAGTGAGGTCCAAGTTCCAATCTTTCAGAATGAGGCGTTCCTGAGGAGAGTCTGGCAGGTCCGAGTCTTGCCATTTTCTTAGAGCAAGAGTTTCTTGCAGATTTTGTTTAAGAAGAAGCCATAGGGTGTCAATTGGCCTGTTGGTATTGTTGAAGATTCTATTATTTCTCTCCTTCCATAAGATCCAATAGACAAAGCCCGGGAGGAGGTTCCACAGTGAATTGAGAATAAGGCTTTGGAAAGGATGCTTTGGCCAGTTTCTAATGGTGTCTGTGATATCTCCCAAATGTCTAACCGATCTTCTGTTGCATTGAGCAGTTCTCTCCCATAATTGTGTTGCTAGAGGACAAGTATCCAAGAGATGTAGGATGGTTTCTGAGTTGTGATTACAGTTGGGGCATCTAGAGGGTCCAATTAATCCTCGTTTTTGAAAATTGTCCGAAGTGAGGATTCGCCGCTTGCTTAGAAGCCATAGAAAAGTGGAAACCTTAGGCCATATTCCTGGTTGCCATACCTGATCCCAAAGCTGATCCATGTCTGCCTGCGAGGGTTGATAGTGCAATTGGTATGCTTCCTTGGTAGTGAACATTCCTTTTGGCATGTGTCCCCATCGTAGCTTGTCCTTTTGATCCGAGTGTTTTATCTTCCTGAGTTTTAGCTCCTAATCAATATCTATGTAGGTTTCCCCTTGCCAATTTGCCTGCCAGGTGCTGGCTGATTTCCAGAGTTGAAAGTCTTGGGGGGGTTGTAACTGCCAGAATTGATGGACATGGATTTGATCTACTTGCTGCATAGAAGCTTGCTAGATGGGCTTGTGGAAGAGTGAGGCTAGTTTAGGGAGTTGTTGCCATGAGTCCTCCCAAAATCTAGCTGTGGTGCTCGAATGGATTTCCCAAAAACTATGCTCTTGAATAAAAGCACTGTGTAGCTTGGCGGAATTCCAAATCAAAGAGCCGGGAGTTGTTGTACTGATTCTGATAAGGTCATCCCATTGTAATTGTGTTCGATCTTAGTGCTATTTGCACAGAGAGTTCAGATGGGCTAATCCATGCGAACTCCCCATAATCAAGGAGAGAAATTGTGACAATTCTAGTTTCTGAGATATGGAGAAGGTTGAAAGCCTCCCTCTTGACTGAAGTCAATGCTGGATCTCAAGTCAAGCATATGTCAACAGAAAGAAATTGGATTGCTCTAAACAAGAGAATAGTGAACATGTTTAAAGTTTAGTGCAGAGCTTCAGCAAGTTCATTTTAAGCTACAATGTTGCATGTTAAGTGCAGCAGAGCTGAGGAATATGGTCGAGGAGGGATTTCACTAGGCCAAACTTTTACCGTGGGTCCAACGGCGTTGTATGTGTCAATGACATTGCCATGAGAGAATCATCCTGTGGACAGGACCTTTGCAAAGATTCATATAGAACCTTTGCAGAGCTGCATATAGAAGGAGGTTGTGTTGCAGGGCTAGCCACTGCCATTTCCCTCCACAGGATTGGCCTCAAGAGCCAAGTGTTGGAGCTTACTGATTCTCTTTGAACCACTGGGCTACAAGGAAATGGAGAGTGTTGAGTGTGGTTGGATCAACATCTGTGACGAGCTAGCGAAAGGCAATCAAGTGGAGATAAAAAAAAAAAAAAAGGAAATTGGTGTGAAAACGCGATCCAAGTGGTGGGTCATGCTTCTCGAATTCCAGGCATATCGCTTTTAGGAGCCGATTAAAATATTGGTCAGTGGCGCCACATTTTTTGCTAGTGCGTTGACTGTAGGTGTTGAGTCCCAAACTTGCATCTTCCCTATACACCTTTCTAGCCTTTTTCCATTTACCTGGACGTCCTAAGCTGACAAATCATTGCATATTAGTTTAAAAAGAGCATATAAAATGGTTTCCTAAATATGTCTTGTGTCTGTTGTTTGATCTAGATTTTTGCTAATTCAGCTGCGGAATCTTGTCACTTTCTGCAGCCAGTTCAACTTTCCGCAGCCTTTTTGTTGAAGTCTATGTTACAGGTGTCTTCAAGTGAATCTGGCCACATGGGCAAGTTGCAAATGACGTGGACATGGACCATGTCCTATTGGTTCAGTCGAATCCATCATAGAAGGCCATAGTCAAAGATAGTCAAGTGGTGGTCAACCTAAGAGTCCTATGGTGGCAGAACTCTGTTTTCACCACGTGAGGACTTGCGTGGTTGTTCCTAAATCTCAGGAGAAGTGTTAACACCTGTGGACTGCTCCATGAACCGAATCTAACAGCCACCCTCCTTGGATTTAATCTTCACGGCTACCATAATGCTAGATTTTTGGACGTGGTTATTCACGTGTCTTTTTATCAGCGTAGATTTTAGGAAAGTGGTTATGTCATCCTCTGTTATAAATAAAGCATTCTCATACGCATATTAGCTAGCTTTTTAAATGTAATTTTGACTGTTTACGAGCTCACTGTGCCGTAACTTTATTTCTGTGTTATGACTGCATTTTAATACATGAGAAGACACTGTTTATAAGCTCAATTTGTGGTTGGTTGCTGATTGGCCGAGGTTGTGCAGAGGGCCCCTGTACACACCAAGGTTTTGTTCATTACTGTATAGTTTCATGCTTTATTTCTTTACGTTCCTGATGCCATAATTGTTTACTTGTATATATTGCACTGCTTATGGTATTCATGTTGATTGCTGTCCATAGTTTTAATGCTTACTAATGTTGTTAACTGATCAGTGTCTTTGTTTCGGATTCTAATAGGCAGCCTGGGAATTTGCACATAGCTTTATAATGACTAATGACATGGAATTATTCTTGTCCTTCTGCTGATTTATTTTCCTAGTGCTAATTCCAACACTGGTTTATTTCTTTCAGTTTTGTTCATTTACTTTTCTGCAAGATAGATATTAGATTACCCATGTCATTTTCAGTTACCTCCTAAAGCGAGAGTGAGTCAAATGGTGAGGGATTGAAGTATGAATGCGTAGTTTGATATTAGTTTATTTTTCTGCAAGTTAGTTATTGAATTGCTCATGTCATTTTCAGTTACCTCCTAAAGCCAGAGCGAGTCAAATGGTGAGGGATTGGAGTATGAGTGTGTAGTTTAATATTAGTTTCATTTTCTGCAAATTAGATATCAGATTGCTCAATTTGTTTATGATTACCTCCTAAAACCAGAGCGAGACAAATGGTGAGGGGTCAGAATATGAGTTGATGTAGTTCGATCTTAGCTTTTCTTTGCTTGCAACTTTTGGATTTCTTTGAGTTCAGTTTCTTTTATATTTACACAGCAGCAAGGATACTGGGTTTCATGGTCACTGGCTCACTGTTTGTTTAACTAGAATAGTGGTACATTTTCATTCTCTTTCAGGAATTGATTTCATCATTGCAAGTTTTAAAACCTTTTTGAAAATTTTGAAGTTTGGAAATCATTTTAAAGGACACCATTGCCTTGAACACTTATATCCATACTTGACTTTTAGAATTGCCATCTCACATTAGGGAATCAACAAAGATAAACCCAAAAACAAACTAAAAATCAAAAACGACAAAAAGTAAGAAATCGGTTATCTTGCATATATAGTGCACCTCACTTCAGCAGTTTACGACTCCCGGATTGACAATTAATATAGCAATTTAGGACACTCTAAATTGACCAAACAGTAGGATCAACACATTCTCCACTTAATATGGCCTTCGTTTATTTTTGAACAAGAGGTGTGAAGCGTCGAGCTTGTAGCCGCTTGGAACTGATTCCTATGGTATTTTTGGATTGTTTAGCCAAATTTGCTCTATTTTTTGCTCTTCTTGTCATTAAAATTTTATTCTTTGAAAAACCATGGCATGAGAAAGTCGACCTTCATTTCTATGGTGGGACATTTTGGTTATAATTATGTTTGGTCAAAATCAAGGGTTGGAGTGTATCAAGTCATGTAAAATTGTATTGATATATGTCTGGTGGAAAATATTAGACGTTGACAATTAGTCTGGCCACTTGGATGGGCGGTACTAGTTTTAGACTCCATGAGGTGAAATTTTATATTTAGGGGGAGTTCATCGAGAGGTTGGATGAACCATGTATGTGAAGGACTTCCTAGTAGAATGGCGATTGCAGTAGTTGGGAACCCATGCATTTCGGTAGATGGTTGTTCCTTTATATGGACATCGAAAATTGCATGAACAATGTACAAGGTGTAAGTACCAAATTGGACCAGATGTTGATCTTGCAGATTGATATCAAGACAAGTAGTCATTAAGGGGGAGTGTTGGAAAATGTAATTCCTACTTGTCTCAGTTGTGACTTTCTATGTAAAGGAGTTTTTCCTATTCTATAGGAGTGTTTATATCTGTATGTCCCTAGTTTGGTGTGTGGTTGAGATATTCTCTCAACCAAATAATTGTGTGTCCAAGATAGTTTCCCTATCTTGAGACAACAATTCTTGTATATATGTAATATCATAATTGATCAATGTATATTATAGTTTTGCACTATCAAATTTTATCTTTGTTATATAACACTTGTCCTTGCTAAATATATTTTATATTTAACTCACATGCACGAACACAATTTCAATTACCTCCACACCTTACATGAGTGTCAAAGGGTCCACACCATTGTACTGGGGGTTCACGCCAAAGAGTCAGGTCCAAATCCCGACTAGAGTAGGTAGGTAGGGTTATTTTCCCTCCACGCACTACCAAATGATCCTAGGCTCAACCCTCGACTAGTCAGGGTTGGGTTTCTATTTCATCTCGTAGCTCTCCTCCCAACCTGACTTCGCTTCAAGCCTGACCAACCAACTAATCCCTTTCAAAGGTTGGGTCAACTTTGTCTAAATTCTTGGTTATGAACACACACTGGTCCAACCCATTATAAATGACTAACAACCCAACTATGGGTTTCGTCCAAGTCCAAAGAAAAAGAAAAATACTTGTCTAATTTTCCTTCACATAGACATCTTAATTCACATGATTTTTATGAGGATCCAATTACACAAACGAGGTTTTTGTGGAAATAAATTATTCACAGGGTCATCCTCTTGGATAGGACCTTTCTTAGTTTTCTCTTAACACTACCAGAATGGCTTTCATTACATAATCGCTCTGATACATGATCACATAGTGAGAAAATAGACAATCTCATGCCTAGGAAAAATTGACCATACATTGTTGAGATGGTGGATCTACCATATAGAGTGGGAACACACTCCCCAGATAATAGAATTGAAGCACATAAAAGAAAAATTCATGTGAGATAAATAAATCTTCTTTCTTACCTCTCATAGGGTGTATTCCCACATGTGTTGGCATTTAATGTCAATATAACTCTCACACTTATTAAGTTCTCACAAACCAGCCTTGTATCTCTCTAATTGAGTTCAGTACGATGCAAAGAATTAATGCACAAATGCTCAGGAAAATATCTTCACAAACAACTGTCCAACTACCTAACAGGTAACCTAACACTTCTTATTTTTACATAAATAATGCTCAAGAAAATATCTTCACAAAAAAAGAGGATTTTGACAACTTTCCAGTACTCTAAACTACCTGACAACTAGCCTAACACTTCTTATTTTTACATAAGCTGATCAGGTGCTCAAAAAATAGCTTAAATTTCAAAGTTGATAGATTAGTGTGGAACCTGCACGACCACGTAATGCTCGTCATCATGAACTCATTGCAACTCGTTTCATGCGAAACAGACTCCATATGACTCCAAAAATGAAATTTGTTCACTTTCCCAGATAAGGGAATTTAAAAAGAAAAAGGGCAACCCAGTCAGTAGTCTGTACTGGTACTGCGGTGGCAGAGATGACTATGTAGTTTGACCATTCAATGGTTTATTTCGGCAAATGAGGTGTTGACAAGTGTTGTTTTATTATGGGTGCAATTGGCGCAATCTTATTGGTTGGAATGGTGGCCAACCATGGGCTGCCACGTGGCCCAGCTGGAGGCTCTCACGTGGCAGCCTAGGAGGCAGCTAAAATTTTATTTGAAATCTAAGTGGAGGCATTGGGACTCAAACCTGTAACTTCCCAACACATAGCATAGCCCATTTCGAATACACCACATACATTATCGCTTAACCATTATGTTCGCGTGGAATATTTGAGGTTGAATTTCGTAGTTTGAAGGTTGGGCCAGCTCGTGGGGGCCATCCCGCGGACATAACCGCCATGTGAACACTGTTGCCTAGCCGCTAATAGTTATGTGAGCACCAGAGGAAAGGGGCCATCACTGGGGGCTAGCCCCTAGGTGCATGGCCCTTCATATGACCTCAATTTCCGCATTTTTAGGCCTCGATGGCCAAATTATCTACCCAACAAATCATCCCCAATTTCAGTGGATTTCATGGCTAGTTAGCAGGAGTCTGGGTGAAAATGAGGGTCCGGTGCCAGATTTTGGGCTTGTGGAGCGAATAGTGGAGAAACTAGGAGAGGTCACAACGCCTTCAATTTTTTACCATATTGGGAAAAAAAAGATGCTAGATGGCCATTTTTGGACATTTTGGACTCATTAGAGCAGGTTGCATTAGCATTTGAGCATTGTAAACACTTTTTACACTTTTGAGCATAATAGAGAGGCCCAAGCCATTGGAAGCTGGACCAAGGAGACGAATCCCAAGAGGGGTGAACTCCTTCATCATGTTCCTATTGTGATGTGTTGTCAGTGATGTTCTATACATTTATATGTTGTTGTTCAATTTCTTATTTATGTTAAAATTGCTCATAAAACTAACATAAAAACTCATTTTCACTTGCAATAAAATCATGAATCCTTAAGTACATGAATATAATTTTGTTTATTATCTGAGGAGGATCTTAGCACAACAAAACTGATTTTCCTAATCAGATCATTTTTGGTATCAGAGCTCTTCGTTTTATTTTTGCAAAAAGGATTTAACTATTTGCAATTTTATGTCATGCTTACAAGGTTAAAACTCAAAAGATGAGAAGGGAAGTTGGTTGAAAGCCATGAAGTTGGGTCAAGGGGAAGGAGGGTAAGGTGTCCACAATCTCCAACACCAGTTCTTCCTCAAGTTGCAGTTGAGACTCCAGTGAGTATGTATCATGAAGGATAACCTATAAGCATGACAGTGGATGAGAAGGTCTTTAGGAACGCTTTCTTTGATATGACAAAGATGGTGAAGGTCCTCTATGAAGAGAGGAATACTAGGCTACAAGGTGAAAGCTCCAAACCTCCCAAAGGAGAAGGTTCTTCAGGAGTAGGTAATGGAAATGTAGGTAAACATCCACCCTGTCCACCATCTTCTTCATATTATTCTTCAGAGGCATCTTCACCCTCTTCTACTAACACAAACCTTACTCATATTCATCAACATACCTCAAAAGGAACTGGTAAATCACCCTTATTAAAACTTTATGTTAAATTTGAACTACCCATGTATAATGGTGAAGTGAATGCAAAGAAGCTTGGTAATTGGATTCATGAGTTGGAGGTCTATTACATAATTCAAAACCTTGAAGAGGATGACATAAAGATTCAGTTAGCTTCCTTGAGAATGGACGTTGTAGCACTAGTTTGGTGGGAATAAAAGACACAAGAGGGGATAAAAATATACGGTAAGATCTCAATTTCATGGTCTGATTTCATTGTTGCAGTTAAACGACAATTCTACCCTCTAGCTTATACGCAGAAAGCGATCATGAATTGGTAGAAATTTAGACAACTTAGAGGTCAAAATGTGCAAGATTACACCCAAGAATTCAAAAAAAGGTCTCTAATGTTAGGTGTAGATTTGCAATCACATGACACGTTGTTGAAGTACATAGGGGGTTTACACAATTACCTTAGGCATACTATCTTAATGTTTAATCCCAATAATCTAGATGATGTGCGTGTGCAATCCACTCATCTTGAGGCAAGAGGGAAAAACACTCCAGAAGAGGGTAGTAAAAATCTGATTAAGGGTAAAGGAAAAGAAAATGGTTTCAAAAGGAAGGGAAAGAAAAATGCATCTATCAAGAAGGAAGGAGAGAAATTAACATGCAAACATTGTTCCAAGGAGGGTCACGATGAAGCTCATTGTTGGAAGCTTCATCCCGAAATTAAACTAAGGAAATTCAATATCAAGAGAAAATAAAAGACAACTGCAACCACTCAACAGGATTTGGGATCTGATTCGGGTGATGAAACTAAAATTACAACCATGGGTACGAAAGGAAAAGAATCCATTGATAGCACTAGTACTTCAAATTCACAAAATCAAACTCTAAATGTAAATAAGAGGATAAAACTTTTTTACATAAGGGTGATCTCAAAACATAGCAAAATTGATACCTTTTCGACAGTGGTTCCCAAGCCAATCTTATCTCTGAAAATAGTGTCAAAAGCTTAAACTTCGAAACCATTCCACATCATAAACCATATCCACTTGGATGGGTGTGTGACAATGCACAATTGTAGGTAACTAGAAAGTGCAAACTGAAATTCGCCATTACTACAAATTTCATAAATGAAGTGGAGCTTAAAGTTGTGCCATTGGACATATATGGTATAGTTTTGGGTACCCTGTATCTCTATGACAAAAAAGCTATCTTCCATAGACATGAAAATGAATACCATTTGTTCAAAGATGGAGAAGAATATATTGTGATACCTCATAGCAAGAAACTAAATCTTTCACTTGTTAATGCGAGGTAGATGAAAAGACTAGTGAATTCAAGCAAGAATTTTGTACTTCTAATGATCAAATCCAAGAATGTTGATAATGAATCTCTTAAAGGTTGTGATTCTGTAGAAATTTTGAATAATATGACACTTATTCACAGAAATTATCCCGATTATACATTATTGTGGAATACATGCATAATACATAACCTCCTCTACGTTGATCATCAATTTAGCAGCATTAAAAACAATGAAACATCAATCGCATGCGCACATTAACACAGTATGTAACTCGGGGAAAGCATATAGCTGAAAACCCCACACTATCTGTATATTATAATGATTGAGAACATGTAATAATACATAGTACAATACTCCTCGCAAGTACTCAGTATTATCTCCACCTGTTACACATAAACTAGCTCAGATCTGAATCAATCACAGGTTCAAATCTCCTCCGTTACTTGCCTGCTTCCACTGCGCAATCCTACATGAGAATGAATGATAATGGCTGATCCAAACTCATCTTTTTCTTGGCTGAACCACGCAATCCTCATTGGCAATACTCAATCCATGCGTGTGAAAAATCTCATGCACAACTATAGTCACAACTGATAGCAATCTCAACCTTTAACACCTGTCTCCACTGAACTATCCATGCACTGAGTTAACTGATGTATTCTTTGGTTTCTTTATGAGTTAATAATTAGTGAATTAATTTAACAATTAATTCACATCACTCATCACTAGTGTATTCTGCAGTTAGACTAAATACAACTAGTTCAACCAAGTCAAACTGAACACAACTCCATCAACTCCTCAATCAACTCCACCAAACTCAACCACATGAGTTCTAACTGAAGTCCTGCATGCAATAGCTCAACTGACCCACAAGAAAAGCGTATTTCCTTCTGACAGCTGCATGTGCCACATCTGTAGCTCAAACTGAAGTGCTCCAAGAGGATAAGATAATGTTTATAGTCCAAATATTATTATGAGCCAATAATATTTGATTGTTCTATTTTTAGCCTAACAGTATAAAAATAGAATCCGCCCATATGTCTAAAAATAGAAGTCCATCTATTTTTACCAACATGACCAATCATCCACAAATAGCATCCTACAACTCATAGACCATGATCCATATGTCTAAAAATAGGCTTTGCGCCAAAAATAGCCTGTGGGCCCACTTAGTGAAGGTGACTTCTTTTCACTAAGCTCCATCATCTTGTTGCATTTTCAACACTCCCTCTCAACAAGATATGGACTATCTGCAACCCCTATCCTGCAACTCTGGAATGTTCTGCGTGCAACACATTTGCCCGGTCCACTTGCTCCAACAACACTTGGAACAAAAACACTCCCAACTGACCACTCTGTTGGGCTAGGAACATACTCTGATGCTGAAGCTCTACCTGTTGCTGACAAGTGCTCCCTCTCTGACATATGCGCTACTGCAACATCTCCATGCATCTTGCACTATCGCACACCTCTCTGTGCCACCTAGCACTGTGCAAAACACTTGTGCCTCTCGCATTGCTGCAGCCTGCTAGCTATGTGCTGTCCTAGGATTCCCTACACTTTCGCTCTCTCTGCTGCTCCATCTGCATCTGTCTCTACCCAATCAGTCAGTTCTTGCTACTCCACATCGAGGCTCCCGTAGCAAGGTCTCATCCAAGAGGTTGGGTATCTCAAGGATCCTGGCCCTCCTCCTTGGGACGATCAATCCACATCACCCCACCTCCTACCTGGAGGTATGGCTGCATGCGATCCCTCAGCCCACCTGGCTTGAAGTTTCCCCCTACTAGAGGTCTCTGCATGAGTAGATGTCTCTACTCGATCTCCTCTCAGCTTCCCTTGTTGTGGCTACTCCACAACCTCCTGAAGCTGCTGCACCAGTCGTGGCTCCTCCACAATCGTCTGAGACTTCTTCTGGCTCTGCATGTTGAGAGGTAATATGCACTCCCTCTCAACCACCAAGTCTCCATCAGTTGCCTCGCTGCTCAAGGCTTTGCATGCATCTTGAACCTCAAGAGCATACAGGTTCTTGACCCGTGAACCAATCTACTTCACCTGTCTAGTGATGATGTGTCTAAGGAAAACCTTTCCCTTACTGAAGACTACATCACAGCCTCTGTCTTCCAGCATCGCGATCGACACCAAATTTCTCTCCAGTCCTGGTACATACTTGACATCGGTCAAGGTAAGGCGAGCTCCATGCTCCCTCTGAAAAATAACCATGCCTACACCTGAGACACTATACTTCTCATCATTACCCATCGCTATGAGTATCTGGAGATCTTTCTCCTCCAAAGTACTGAACAAACTCTTATCACCGGTCATGTGGAAAGAATCTCCACTGTCAAGAAACCAACCACTTCCCACCATGGATGAAACCATGCATGCGAAAAGTGTGAAATCCAACTCAAACTGTGAAGCAAGTGCCTCACCTTCAGATCCTTCCCCAGATCCCTTCTTGGATTTCTTCTTTGGGCAATTAGTAGCATAATGGCCCAACTCATGACAACGAAAGCATCGCACTTTTGATTTGTCAAGCTTCTTCCCATTATTGGAAGAACTGGATTCGGAAAGAGAACCCTTCTGCTTCCCCTTCTTTGCTTTAGCAGCCAAAGCGCAATTTTCTTCATCAGATGCCTTTGATGAAGATCCGTCCCTGGTATTCCGCCTGATCTCCTCTTGCACAAGATCCGACCAAAGTCTCTCCCATCCTGGCAATTTCTCCCGACCATTGACAGAGTCCTGATAGGAATGCCAACTCTTCAGAAGACCAAGGAGAGCCAAGCTCACCAAGTCCTCATCATCGACAGTCACCCCCACACTTCCCAACTCATCCCAACATTGGGTGAACTTCGTGAGATACTTGGGCATACTGTCTCCATTCTCACACTTAATGTTTCAGAGTTTATCCTTGAGCGCCAACTTCCTCTGGTCGCTCTTGCTTTGGAATAAATCTGTCAACGCTTTCCACATCAAGTATGGGGAAGCCTTTCCATGCAGGCTGGATACAATGTGATCCTTCACGCCCTCCAACAGAATCCTTCGACACTTTGCTATCTTCTTTTGCCAAGCCACAGCTTCAGCAGCATCAGTAGGCTTTGGGACCTCAGCCTCTATGAACTCCTTCAGCCCATTGTCATCTAACACCGCCTCCATCCTGTTTTTCCATGTAATATAATTTGAGCTGCCTTCAAGAGCATACTCCAATCGCAATCCGTTGAAAGACATTTCAACTTTGACACCAAGAAAACACTACTACAAATTCGAATTCCACCAGCTCAAAACTCAACCGCTTCTGATCTAAAATTCGTGAGAACAAAGTATTTCTCGTATAGAGATTGAGTGTATGGGCTTTTACCGGATATCTCACCTTCCAAAAGAAGGATGAATCCAGAGGCTACCTGGCCCGATTACAGACTCTGCTTGAAGAAATAAAATGTAAACACTTTCTGAATAATAGATCTAATGATCAACTCTGCTCCGATACCATGTAGAAATTTTGAATAATATGACACTTATTCACAGAGATTATCCCGGTTATACACTATTGCGGAATACATGCATAATACATAACCTCCTCTACGTTGATCATCAATTTAGCAGCATTAAAAACAATGAAACATCAATCGCATGCGCACATTAACACAGTATGTAACCCGAGGAAAGCATACAGCTGAAAACCCCACACTATCTGTATATTATAATGATTGAGAACATGTAACAATACATAGTACAATACTCCTCGCAAGTACTCAGTACTATCTCCACCTGTTACACACAAACTAGCTCAGATCTGAATCAATCACAAGTTCAAATCTCCTCTGCTACTTGCCTGCCTCCACTACGCAATCCTGCATGAGAATGAATGATAATGGCTAATCCAAACTCATATTTTTCCTGGCTGAACCGCGCAATCCTCATTGGCAATACTCAATCCATGCATGTGCAAAATCTCATGCACAACTATAGTCACAACTGATAGGAATCTCAACCTCTAACACCTGTCTCCACTGACCTATCCATGCACTGAGTTAACTGATGTATTCTTTAGTTTCTTTATGAGTTAATAATTAGTGAATTAATTTAACAATTAATTCACATCACTCATCACTAGTGTATTCTGCAGTTAGACTAAATACAACTAGTTCAACCAAGTCAAACTGAACACAACTCCATCAACTCCTCAATCAACTCCACCAAACTCAACCACATGAGTTCTAACTGAAGTCCTGCATGCAATAGCTCAACTGACCCACAAGAAAAGCGTATTTCCTTCTGACAGCTACATGTGCCACATCTGTAGCTCAAAATGAAGTGCTCCAAGAGGATAAGATAATGTTTATAGTCCAAATATTATTATGAGCCAATAATATTTGATTGTTCTATTTTTAGCCTGGCAGTCTAAAAATAGAATCTGCCCATATGTCTAAAAATAGAATTCGATCTATTTTTACCAACATGACCAATCATCCACAAATAGCATCCTGCAACTCATAGACCATGATCCATATGTCTAAAAATAGACTTTGCACCAAAAATAGCCTACGAGCCCACTTAGTGAAGGCGAATTCTTTTCACTAAGCTCCATCATCTTGTTGCATTTTCAACAGATTCAAAATTAAAATCTGAATTGGTTGATGCAGTTAACCAATATGATGAGATGTTTTAGGAACCAAAAGGATTTCCTCCCAAGAGAGGAATCCAACATGAGAAACAGTTGCAACAAGATTGTCCTCTTCCTAACAGTGGGAGGTACAGGATGTTAGTAATGGAAAGTGCAAAAATTAAAAATAAAATTCAATAGTTGTTGGATAAAGAGATCATCAAGCCATCTTCTTCGCCATGTGATTCACCTATTGTTTTGGTGCCAAAGAAGGATGGAACATAGTGCATGTGTGTGGACTTCGATGCATTGAACAAACTTATAGTAAAGAACCATTACCCGCTGCCTAGAATAGATGATTTACTTAATCAATTGAAAGATGCAAAGTATTTTACTAAGTTGGACTTAAGGAGTGGCTACCATCAAATTAGAATTTTTGAAGGAGACATTTGGAAGACAACATTCAAAACAAAACAAGGTTTGTTTGAATGGCTAGTTATGCCTTTTGGTTTATGTAATGCTCCTACTACATTCATGCATGTGATGAATGATGTGTTGAGGCCATTTCTTGATGAGTTTGTTATAGTCTACTTAGATGACATCTTAATTTTTAGTAAATATCATGATGAACATGTCATGCATGTGAGAAAAGTACTTGATTTATTAAAGAAAGAATAATTTTATTTAACGATGTCAAAGTGTGAGTTTGGAAAAACTTCTTTAGTTTACTTGGGTCATATTGTTTGAGGAGGTGAATTGAAAATAGATCCCTCCAAGGTTGATGTCATTTTGAATTGGCCAAGGCCCAAGACAGTTACTAATGTAAGAAGTTTTTTGGGAGCAAGCCAATATTGGAGGAAATTCATTGCTATCATTTCTTCTATAGCAGCTCCTTGGCATGCATTGACAAGTGTGAAAATGGTTTTTTAGTGGGGAGGCAAACAACAAGAGGCATTTGATGCATAGAAGGAAAAGATTAGTTTAGCTTTAGTATTTGCACTTCCAGACTTGAGACAGTCATTTGAGATTCAGACCGATGGTAGTGACTACGCCATGGATGTAGTCCTCATGCAACATGATAAGACTATTTGTTTTAATTCAGAAACATTCAATGGTGCAGTAATTAACTATCCTACTTATGACAAGGAATTGTATTCATTCGTGAAAAGTGTAAAAAAGTGGAAACACTACTTGATGGTTAAGGAAACAATCATTCACATTGATCACCAACCATTGCAATACCTTCAATCACAATCAAAGTTACAACAATCAAGGCACTTCCGATGGATGGGTTTTCTTCAACAATTTCATGTGGTAATAAGGTATAAGAAATACATCTACAATAATGTTCTTGATATGCCTTCTAGTCCTATTGTTAGTGCAACTACTTTACTCAAGCACAATTTTGTTTTGTATGAAAGTTATATTGATAAATAAGCATTAGACAATGAATTTCAGGATGTTTATGCAAGCTTGAGTCAAGGTAACCAAGTAGATGAATTGGATTATCATTTGCATGATAACTTGTTGTACCATCTTGACAAGATTTGTATTCCATAGGGAGAAAGAGTCAACATCATAAGATAGGCACATACTTCTCTTATTGCTATTCATTTTGGAGTATGTAAGATGGTGGAACATCTACAGAGGTATTGTTATTGGCCTCGTATGCTTGAAAGTGTGTCATGTTTTATTAAATGATGTTCATTAATTGCAGTCAGTAAGCCTAGCAATAGGAAGTTAGGATTGTACACACCACTTCTGGTTCCTTCATGGCCGTGGGAGAGTGTTTCTATGGATTTTGTAGGAGGTCTTCCATTGTCAAAAAGAGGTCATGATTATTTGTATGTAATTGTGGGTAGGTTCGAGAAAATGTGTATTTTGATGCCATGTAAAAAGCAAGTTACAGCTGAACAAACTGCTTAGTGATTCTTTCAGAATGTATGGGTGCATTTTGGATTGCCCACATCCATTCTTAGTTATTGAGATTCTTTCTTTGTTGGGAATTTTTGGTCAATCTTGTGGGGATTCATGGACACCAAATTAAAAATGAGTACATCAGTTCATCCGTAAACAAATGGTAAAACAGACGTGGCGAACAGAACAATGATACATCTTCTTCGTGGGTATTGCAGCAAGCATCCTAAGTTGTGGGATGAACATTTGCACTATATTCAACATGCTTACAACCAGGTCAAGCACTCTTCAACTCAAACATTGCCATTTGAGGCATGTTTTGGATACTTCCCCAAGTCTCATTTGGATTTCATTTTTGGGAAAGACGTTGCTATTGATGTTCATAGTGACATAGACAAAGAAAGAAGGCTCATTTAATAAATCCAATTGGTACAACAAAAAGTTCAAGAACAACTTGAAAAGATCCAAGGCAAGTACAAAGCAAAGCATGACAAGCATCGTGTAGATCACAAGTTCCAAGTCGATGATGAAGTTTGGCTTCACATTAGCAAAGAGAGGCTCCAAGGAAAAGGTAAAAAACTAAAACCAATTAGATATGGTCCATTCAGAATTTTGGAAAAGATTGGTAACAATGCCTTCAGGTTGGATTTGCCTTTATATATGCAAATTTATGTTGTTGTTGATGTTAAGAACTTAAGGTTCTATGAGCCTACATTGATTGAAGAACAAGGAGAAAATCTCCAAATTCCTTCCATAGAGGATTTTTCTCCTGAATAACTTGATGAAATACAGCAAGACACTGTTCTTGATAGAAGAACAAGGTCTTCAAAACAAGGGAATATGGATTAACTTTGAGTGGGGCTAAAGGGAACAAATCCTTCAAATGCCAAATGGATCGAGATTGTAACTATGAGGGAATTGTACCCTCACCTGCTAAACAAATGAAAGTGATATTTTGGGGTCCAAAAGGCTTCTAGTGGGGATGAAAGATCAGGTGATCAAATTTCAAAGTTGTCGAATTAGTATGGAACCTAAACGGCCACGTAGTTCTCGTTATCCTGAATCTGTCACAACTCATTTCGCGTGAAATGGACTTTGTATGACTCTAGAAATGAGTTATGTTCACTTTCCCAAACATGCAAATTTTCAAATAAAAAAAGGACAACCCAGTTAGCAGTCTGTACTACTGATTGTGTATCTGTACCGCTGACTGGGTGCTGAGGTGGCAAAGCTCACTGTGCAATTTTACCAGTCAATGATTTATTTTGGTGAATGAGGTGCTGACAAGTGTCGTTTAATTATTGGTGAAATTAGCACAGCCTTATTGGTTGGAAATGTGGCCAACCACAGGTTGACACGTGGCCCAGCCGAAGGCCGCCATGTGGTAGCCCGAGAGGCCACCAAAATTTTGTTTTAAGTCCAGGCAGAGGCAACAGGGGTCGAACCCGTGACCTTCCAACACACAACATAGCGCATTGCCAATAGACCACATACGTTGTCGCTTAACCATTAAGTTCATGTGGAATATTTGAATTTGAATGACATGAAGTTTGAAGGTTAGGCCAGCCTGCTGACATAACTGCCATGTGAACACCACTTCCTAGTCGCTAACAGTTATGCGACCACTGAAGGAAAGGGGATAACGCTGGAGGAAAGGGGTTAATGCCGGGGGCTAGCCCCTGGGCGCATGACCCTTCATATGACCTTAATTTTTGCATTTTTAGGCCTCGACGGCCAAATTATCTGCTCGACAAATTCATGTGAATTTCAACAGATTTTGTGCCAATTAGTGGGAATCTAGATAAAAATGAGGTTGTGGTGTGAGATTTTGGGCAATTTGTGGAGAGAATAGTGGAGAAAGTAGGAGAGGTCATAACTTCTTCAATTTTCGACCAAATTGAGAGCAAAAAGAGGCTATATGGTCATTTTTGGACATTCTGGACTCATTGGAGCAGGCTACATAGGCATTTGAGCATTGTAAACACATATTTTTACACTTTTGATCATAATAGAGAAGCACAAGCCATTGGCAGCCAGCCTAAGGAGACGTAGACCAGGAGGGGTGAAATCCTTCATCAGATTCTTGTTGCGATGTGTTGTTGGTGATATTCTGTACATTTATGTGTTGTTGTTCAATTTCTTATTTATGTTAAAATTGTTCATAAAATTAACATAAAAAACTCATTTTCCCTTGCAATAAAATCATGAATCCTTAAGCACATGAATAACATTTTGTTTATAATCTGAGGAGATCTTAGCACAATAAAAATAATATTCGTAATCAAATCATAAGCCCATTTGAGCAAAATGTCCTATCAACTAAATGTTCTAGAACCAAGACACCTAGCCTTACAACAAATTCTCTTAGGTTCTAATTTATACAAAATATAAATTCTTTTTCCAAAGTCTATATGGACCCCTTTACATAAAGTAATGTTCGTGCATCATACAAATAATTAAAACAATAAATTTGGATCTCACTATGTAACTATAAATATCTTATTAAAATATCGAGGGCTTATCTTCCTAAAAAAATATCCTATTAAAAAATCTACAACCTATCTTCCTAAAAAAAAATATAGAACTTATAGCTAAATATATTTAATTAATATTTAAATTTTATTTTTAAAATAATTTTTTTATTAATTTTTTGTTGCCAATATATTTTACAAAATGAAATTAATTATATATATGTAAATTTAATTTTTAATTTTAAATAAAATAAAAAGATAAATTCCTAAAATCTTAAATTTAAAACTTGAATTTATTAAAAAGATTTTAAACTTGAATTTATTAAAAATATATCTATTAATAAACTAAATTAGATATAATTTTATCTTTTTTCACAGACATTCATAAATTATTCATTAATGAATATTAAACTATCTATTAACATTAAACCTCTTCAACAATTTAATTCCCAAATCTTTATATTTAAGTTATCAATTTAATTTCCAAAAAATGTATTATTTTCATGTCAAGAAACACCAACCATGACCATTATCATCGAAATCAATAAAGCATAACACGATGTAATCAGAGAAAGTGTTGTGGGGATGGTCACAAATGACAAAGTGTGTACAAATGAAAATGTTTCATGAACTTAATGCATGAGACTTTAGATATGTGAAATAAATCGGAAGCCCGTTCGAAGTCCATTGCAATATATTTGAGTTTGGGTGGAGGATATATATTTTAATGGTATATATCTAAGAATTGGTCGTGTTAAAAAAATCTTATTAAATATAATATTTTTAAATATTGTTTGTTGCTAGGGATATAAACCAAATCAATTGTAATATATTTCATATTATTAAACTTTAAAAATAAATTATGAAAACTAACTAATATAAATTTATTTTAATTTATATTAAAAAATCAATATTAATTTTAAAAAATACAACAACCAAACACCAGAAAAAGCATTGAAACCACTATTAATAAACGACACCGCAGGTTGCTCTTTAGTCACTTGAATCAACCAATAAACTAGCATAATGTTGTTGATATTTTTGACGCTTTCTCATATCTAAAATAATGCCAAGTTATATATCTAAACGAATTTGATGAACTTGAATCCCGAAACTTTTCTAATTCCAAGCCCAAACCAAAACCAAAACCAAGTAAAATATTTTGAATTTCCGGTTGAGAACCAATTATTTCCAAAAAGAAACGAACTTTTCTAATTCCAAACCCAAACCAAAACAAGGTAAGGTGAATTTCCAATTCACAACAGATTATTCCCCACGAAACGAACAACTCAATTACATTTATGTTTGTACAATTCATTATCCTAACGCAGTGGAAAATCACAATGAAAGGCAGCCTTATTGAACCCCGTAGGCCTTTCTGCCGCCTTTGCAAATACCGACCAAACACGCAGTGAATAAACACCCCTATGAAAGTAAATATACGTAAATTTTATTATAAACTTAAAATGTGCGTACACGGTAACAAAAAAATCCTTGAGAAATTTACCCATTTGTTTACAGATTTAAATCATAAACCTTCAATAATAATTTTTATCAGTTCCAACTATTAAAAGAAAACTACGCAGTGAATTACAACCCTTGCGTATAAGTAATGTATAATTCATTATGAGCTTTCAATTCATTAATTAAACAAAACCCAAACAAAACAATAGAGCGGGTTCGCTAATGGTCAGTTAAGGCTGATCCACAGTAGAAAATCATGCGAATCATTTATGTGATGCTCAAATATCGGAACAACTTACATCCCATAATAATGAAACAATACGATTGAAAATTGAATAATTATGAATATTGGCGGGAGTTTGAAAGAATGAAATCAGTGTTACGGGAAACTGGTAATACAAGACGGACAATGAGTGCTAAATGTTGGCTCAAGTTTTAGTATGGTCTGGCACCAACATAGTTGCCAGCAGGATAGTAATTGCATGTGATAAAGGTGTCCCCGCTCTTACATTTGATGGCCGCACATCCAACTTTAGTGGTTGTTCTCCAAACAATCTGAGTGTAGTGGGTGCAGTCTTGCCCCGAGCTGCAACTATTTTTCCCGTAGTTATACCACTTCCTCTCATCCACCCATGCACCAACAGCATCTGTAGCATTCCAGCGGCCGCCGCTGCCCCAGAATATGTTCTCTCCGAAAGGTCCTTCGGAATGCTGGAGGAGGCAGTCGCCCCTTCTTTCCCTTGCATATGTACGCGCATACTTTGTAAGCATCGCGTCCCACTTCAGTGGAGGAACTCCCACTTCCCTCCTGGCCTTGTTCTGTGGAACTAGAAATCCTTGAATCGTTTCACTAACGCCCGCACCTGTTGCAACGATTTGTAAGCTGCTCGTTACAGCGCTCAAGGCAGCGACTGCGACCATTAGACACAATCGCCTGCTCATTTTAATAACAACAATGAAAAAAAAGCCTGATCAGTGGCAAAGTAACGGCTAGGTCTGGACGGATGCAGCGGCAATATCCTTGAGTACAACTGCAGAGGGAATTCTTCGCTGAAGAAAAGATGTTAAAATCTGCATGCACTTAACCTGTTTATATAACGTTGATGTAGACTATTAACAGAAAGTCAAGGCAGACTTGTGATAAGAGCGCAGAAGTCGTGAATTTCAGCTGGGACCGCAAATGTAAGCGTTACGTAAGATATATGGGATGGGATAACATAGTGCCGACATCACATCCGCTCAACAATACAGTTTAAACGGAAAATAAAAAATAAAAAATGGAAAGATATAAAGACAGAAATAAATGTTGTAGCATATCCGTTTTTTATTTTCAGGTGTGGTTGCTACATAAATCGGCGCTATTTTACACATCAGGCGTTATATGTTTGGCCACCTATGCACGGAAGACATCTTATCTCACGCTTCCTACGGAAGTAACGCGCAACGGGGTTTGACTTTGGTTGAGGGAGATAGCGGTGACAGCACATTGAGGGACGGCGGTTTGTGGTTTGACAAAGAATCGCAAATTCCATCTAGATATTCATTGCTTATTTACACGCCTAGCAAGCGGAATGCTCCGGCCGGCAGGCGGGCGAAGGACGCGGAATGCGCTACTTGAATGTGTTTTGTGTTTCTTCTAGGTATTTCCAACCAGAGTAACATCCTGCGAATCTTCAAAAGATTTCAGCATGGATAGGCTTCTCGAACCACAGCCCCATATCACTTTGCTATAGTAATGCAACCTTAAACCATTCAAACCCTATCAATTGGATTATGGGTAGATTGCAAGTGCTTATAGACTCACCCACCCATCTTTTAAGGTCCCCTTCCTAGACTCCTTTAAGGCTATTGGGTAACATGCCCTTAAAACATAATTGGCTAATTGGACGTGATTTCAACATGTTCACATCCCTTTAACACAAGAAAGGAGGGTTAAGCAGACTAGACACTCATAGTAGAGCATTCACGGATTTCATATGTGAGTTCCAAGTACAATTAGTTGGTATTCAAATTGTCAATGGATATTAAGTATGGATAAATAAGTTGCAATAACAAGTGAGGAGATTCCAATCAAATTGTTATTAAACTTAATTATTTCTTATTAAGATAAAAAAAATCAGGATGATTCTCTTAAAGATTTTATTTTATATAGACTGAAATAATAGTTTAGTAAAATTGGGTTTTTTAACTAAACCAATGTCTTTCAATTTTGAGAGATTTTTTTTTATATCAAATGAATTTCCTATCAAATATTTAGATTCATTGGACATTTATAAATCTTAATTAAGATCTTATCATATACAAACTTCAATAGAAATTAAAAGAATTGTAACAAAAAATTAAGAAAATGGAATACAAAAGTCTTAGGTAATATTTTTTTAGAATATGAAAGATATGGAGGCTCTTCAAGCTAGAATAATTCAAAATTAATATAAAATAGAATTGGAAGCTCAAGAGGAACACCTATGATAGGAAGTCATGTGTATGGAGCAATGGGAAGAAATATTGTGAAAATACAAATCTAGAATATGATGGCTAAAAGAATGGCTTAGGAGTTCAAATTTCTTTCACAAATCCATTTTTAATACAAGAAACGAGAAAACAAATCAACATGGTGAAAACACAAAAAAGTGTGATGAGTAAGTGCAATAATAAAAGGGACATTTTAGTCAAATCCTTATTGAACCAATAGTGTATAGACATAGAATAATTGATTCCATCTTGTCGATAATCATACACATGGTCTCCTCTAAGTAGAATCAAAGCCTTACCCACCCTTCCTCTTATGAAAATATAATAGTTATGATGTACTCAGTTGTTACTTGTAATGCTCCAAGGCTTGCTAGATTCACTTTGGAATTATTTCGAGCATGTTAGATGGTTATTAATAAAAATATATTGAATTCTATCAAGAACACAAAAATTTTAGGGAACATCTCACATGATCTCAATTCTTCATTTATCACTCTTATTCGTAAGGGACCTAATCAATAATCTCTTAATAAATTGAAGCCTATAGTTGTGTACAATATGATTTAAAAAATTATTTCCAAAAATCATTGGTAATACAATTATGGCCATCTTGCATCAACATATCTAATTTAAATGGGATGGGTATATGGAATGACACCAAAGTCTCAATGGTATTATTATAGCCCATAAAACCATACATTTCCTAGAAACCAACAGGGATTTTATAAACAATTCTTTATAGCTTTCATATTCTATCCATCATGGGTAACTTGGGTCCGAAACCTTCTCTCTTTTTCTTTCTTCTCTATCATTTTCAATAGATCACCCTTTAACACTTTCAACCCTTCTTGGCGGTGGCACATTTGATTCAGCGTTCTAACTATTGACAACGGAGTTTTTGAGGTTTTGGCTACAAACGGTGATACCCATCTTGGAGGTAATCTGTCTGAACTTTGTATGGCAGTTTTACATTACGAAGAATAGGTGGTTATCATTGACTTTTTTGGTTGGCTTTCGAGCTTTGAACTTACCGGGATGTACACTAATATCCTCTGAAATGGGATGTGAAGCTTGCAACGTATGCTTGTGTTTACACGAGGGAAAGAAAAGGTGATTGCCTCCTTTAGCATTCCGAGGGTCCATTCGGAGAGAACATATTCTTGTGGAGTGGCAGAGGTTGGAATGCTACGAGGCAGTGGGTGCATGGGTGGATGAAAAGAAGTGGTATAACTATGCAAATAATAGCTGCAACTCTGGTCAAGACTGCACGCACTACACTCAGATTGTTTAGAGAACGAAAACTAATGTTGGATGTGCCAACATCAAATGTAACAGCGGTGACACGTTGATCACATGCAATTACTACCCTCCTGGAAATTATGTTGGAGCGAGACCATACTGAAGCATTGGCGCCCACTATTTAACATTCATTCTCCCGCTTGGCTTTCCAGCTTCCCCCATATTCATAGTCTGATACTGATGCAAATTTCATCCTTTCTCAGTACCATTTGTATTTCTTCCTCAGGGCCATTTGTATTTCTTCCTCAGGACCATTTCTATTCGTCATCATATTCTTATTCTTCAAATACATATGTATATTTCACTATTTAAATGTAATTACACATAAGCTTCTTCGACGCTTATATTGATTGAATAAGTTGCTGGAATCTCATATTTTTTAGAACATCATGAAAGAGGGCCATAATTTTCGAGTGCAAGAGATATTGTCAGTACAATCCACATAAAATGACCATAAGCGAACCTGCTCTATTTTTATCAAAGCAGTGTCAGTTATAATCAACCTTCAAAATAAAGCTAGCTAAGCGGTGTTTGTCAAAGGATGGCGCAATGGCCATCCAACAATATTAGATGACTTAGTCCGAGAATGATGTAAATAAAGTGTGGTCATGGAGGATAGATACAGAAGACACACCAGGTATTAACGAATCGATGTATGTGAAATAAATTATAGGCTTAAGTTCTATTTGGTCTCATTGGTGATAGTATCTTATAATAGGCGGATAAATTTATTTATTTATTTTTTCCGAAATCCAACATTGAGGTTATGTTATCCTAAGATTATTTGATTTAACATTGACAAGTTATTTTATCATTTTTTTATTAACATTAAATTTAAAATTAAAATAAACTCAGCCTAATTTTTTTATTAACATTAAATCTAACCTCATCTAAATTAATTATAACTAATAAAATTTTAAATTTAACATTAAATTTAAAATAAATTCAGAATAATTTTTCTATTAAAACTAACCTCATCTAAGTGCGAGTCGGTGGTTGGGACAACAAACGGAGATTAATGATAAATACCCCTGAGTACTATACCACCGCCCCCACATGCTCGAGGCGATGGGTGCGGTGGCCCTTATCATGATTGCAAGCAAGTGAGGTGGGAAAGGTGGCAATGAAGGTGGTGGAGGAAAAGGTTTTAATGGGAGAAAGGGTAAGCAGGTGGATGATGTTGGTGAATTTGTTCGCAGACGAGGGAATTGGAGCACTAGACGGGTCTAGCGATGCCATCCTCGGCTTCAAGCTTGTCGACGACCTGGAAATATCAACGGGTTTGGGGCATCTCCGTCATGGCTTGACCTACGAAAAGTCGTGGCTGTGGAAGATGGGCCCAGGTGCCTAGAAATGAAAAGCAACTGAGCACATGTGAGCCTCGCAAGGGTAGAAAATCGGTGGGAAGGCTTATCAGCGACGCTGCCGAGGCATATCGCGAGGGCGTTGATGAAGGTATTTGGAAAATTTTAGAGGAATGGGAAGCGGAAATTAGCAAGGCAACGAGATTAAGGAAGACATGGATGACTAGAGGACCCTTGTCCCAGACCCTGGTACCGCTAGAGGCAGGATAACACAATTTACGCAGGTCTTATACCTTTATTGGCTGATGAAAAGCATGCTGGGAAAGGCCATGGAGCAGATCTCGGTAAGCATGGTTATTTCTGTCCAAGGCATGCCAAGCTACAAATAAGAATTCCAAAAAGTTCAATTTCAACTCCATAAGCAAGATATCAGGCTTGGCCGAACTAAAAAGTACATCCCATGCATCTTGGATCTCTCTAAGATGCTGGGACTGAATGTCAAAGACCCTGCACCTGTGGAATCGACCTTGGAGGAAAAGAATAACTAGATAATCTCATTTGTTTAATTTTGTTTTATATGCGGATAGTTTTTAATTTTCCTTATACAATAATATGTATAGGTAGAAATCTAGAGTATGGCCATGAAATAAAGACTTATATAACTTGGATAGAAAGACTGAAACTTTTTTGTTTTTGGATGACATACAATGCAAATAAATGACCAACAAATTTGATTTCCCAATAGTCAAGTTGAGGCCACCTAGAGTCTATGTGATATAAGTTTGCTTATAAATAAATGAAAAAAAAACCAACAAAACTTAACAAGAAAAACTAACCTCATCTAAATTAATTATAACTAACAAAATTTTAAATCTAATGAAATTCATTATTGCTAATTGCAATGGTATACCATGAAGTCATATAAAAGACACAATTAAATCTTTATTATAGTTGACGCCATTCCACACGTCCATAATATGCATAATTCCAAGGGTTGAAATATCATCTCGACATAGGCTCGCAATTTAAAATTTTATGAAATCCTTTTTAAGAGTTGTTAATCGTTTGGTCTCGTTAAAATAATCCCACAGTTTCCCTTTATTGCCGTGCATGTCACTGTGGCAAGATGCTCTAGGCATCTGCTGATCGACATGACACAGAGATATACATTCTTTTAAATAATTATTTTTTTTTAATTTTAACCTAAATGCCCCACATGATCTCTAAGGAGTCATTGACATCGTTCTATTTCATTTCGGTGTGCCGTAAAATAAGTTTTGTAATCGTTGTTGAAATAATAATTTCAACTGAAGCTTTATTTTATTTGCAATGCGATCTATCGCATATCGCAAATCGCAAACTCATCCTGTCACTCTCTGTTATGTGCTGTGTTTTCTGGCGATTGCGATGGTGCGATGCGATCCGATCGCATATCGCCGATCGCACTAATGTGTGTGTGCTCCACTTTTGTGTTCCGCCAAATGCGATTTATGCGATGCGATTTAAATGAAGTCAACGGTTGAGTACAGGCCAACAGCAAATGAATTTTACGTGAAGTGAAAGTTACATTTATTGACTGCCAGTAAATGTCAATAAAACAGTAAATGCAATTTACTGTGGGTTGGTAAGTTTTGGTAAGGATTTTAATTTTATTTCGGCGGGAGTATGGGCACAAGAAAAAGTTGGTGAAACCATTTAATTTTTATTATTTCCTTTACGGAGCATGGTAAGTGAAAATGTGAAGCAAGTTTTTTTTTCTTGTTGTCATATATATATATATATATATATATATATATATATATATATATATATATATATATATATATATATATATATATATAATGTTTTTTTTTGTGAGTTAGTGTGAGTGAAGTGGGAAGAACGCAGCAGCGCGTATAAAAATGCACACAACAGTGTAAAGAGAATTGTAATGCACAGCAGTGCGAAGTAAAAAATAGAACGCGGCAGCGTAAGAAAACTTGACATGTAATTTCCACGCAGCAGTGTGTTGATCTCTTGAGCAGAGACAGAAGTTTTATTTGTAATTCAGTGTAAATCCTTTCAAAAGGAGAGACAGAGTAGTTTTTGTGTGGAACTCAAATGTTCCTGGTGAATCCCTCTGAGAGAGAGGAAGAAGTTTGTAAACAGCAGTTGCCTTTATTAAGGAGTAGAAATGTGTTGGTGTGTGAGAACTCTATTAGCTGCAAATAATTTTTTTTAAGTTTTCGCTGTGCTAAAGATCCTGTGTTTAAAACAGAGCATTGTTCTCTGTTCTGTGATTTTGTTTTTGGAATTTTACCAGAAAAATTCCCAACAGTGGTATCAGAGCGTTGTTCTCTGGTCTTTTGAGTTTGAAATCACCTGAAATTTCCAACAACTGGTATCAGAGCTTGTCCAGGCTCTTTGAAGGTGTCAAAGAAGCTGAAGGAAGGATTCTTACTACAGCAACTTCTCCAGCAAAGTGAAGTCTCAGGCAAAAGAATCCAAGGTATTTCTCAAGTTTTTGTTGTGTTGTTGTTGAAGACAGTCTGTTATTTTAAATACACAGTGAGGTATTTGAAGCATAGTCAAGTAGTGTAAGAATGGCTGGCACAAGCACCAGCAATAGCATGGGTATGCAGCTCCCACTATTTGATGTCAAACTATGACTATTGGGCAATAACAATGAAAGCCTTGTTTGCTTCCCAAGACTTATCGGAAATAGTTGAGGATGGTTTTGAACAACCAGCAGATGAAAATGAGTTTAATGCATTAAATCAAGGAGAGAAGGATCTGTTAAAGAGCTACAAGAAGAAGGACTCAAAAGCCCTCTTCTTCTTGTATCAAGCAGTGCATGGAAGCGTGTTTCCAAGGTTAGCAGCAGCTAAGACATCCAAAGATGCATGGCAAACTCTCAAAACAGCCTATCAAGGCATGGAGAGAGTGAAGACAGCAAAACTACAGTTGTTGAGGAAAGATTTTGAGAACCTGTGCATGAAGGAGTCAGACAATATTGACTCATTCTTCACTCAAGTAATTGGCCTGGTCACACAAATAAGATCTCATGGAGAGATACTTGAAGAAAGGAGGATTGTGGAGAAAATATTGAGGTGCCTACCCTCAAGGTTCCATGTGATTGTCACCACCATAGAAGAGACAAAGGATCTCTCAAACTTTTCAGTTGATGAACTTCATGCATCACTGATAACACATGAGCAGAGGTTGAGTAGAAATGAAAACTCACCTCTAGAGCAAGCCTTCAAGACCCATATGTCCTTTGGAAGAGGAAGAGGTCAAGGCAGAGGAAACAAGAGAGGAAGAGGCAGAAGCCATAACAGAGGTGGAAGGAATAGTCCAGCGAATGCTCAAGAAAGAGGCAACAATCCAAATCAGAACCAAGGTCAAGGCAGCAGCCAACAAGGAGGACAACATCATGCTCAAGGACAAAGGTATGAAAAACCCAATGTCCAATGTTATTATTGTAAAAAATATGGGCATTATGCCAGTGAATGTAGGAAGAAGCAGCATGATGTGAATAATAGATCTAATGCAAATATTACTAGAGAAAATGTCAGCCAAGATAATGTATTATTAGCTTGTAACATGGCTGAAACAAATAGTGAAGATATATGGTTTCTAGACTCCGGTTGCAACAACCATATGACAGGAAACATAGCTTTGTTTTCTACTTTAGATCAAAGTGTGAAGTCACAAGTCACACTTGGGACTGATAGCAAAATTTCTGTTATGGGTAAAGGAGAAGTTAAAATATTTACAAAGCAAGGTGAAAAGAAAACCATAACAGATGTCTATTATGTTCCTGGAATGAGATGTAACCTCTTGAGTATTGGACAACTTGTTCAAAAGGGTTAAATTGTCTTCTTTGAGAATGATGTATGCACCATCATGGATAGAGCACCCAGCAAGCAATGCATTGCTGAAGTGAGGATGACGAGGAACAGGATGTTCCCTCTCAGAATAAGAGCAGATTTGAAAAACAAAGATGCAATGGCAGCAGTTACCCAAGAGGCTTTCCAAAGCCAACCAAAAGATGAAAATTGGTTGTGGCACTTGAGATTTGGACATCTCAACTTTGGAGGCCTTAACTTGTTGAGTAGAAAAGGAATGGTAAGGGGATTACCATTGATAGAGAAACCGGACAGCCTTTGTGAAGGCTGCATATTGGGGAAACAACACAGAGAAAGTTTTCCAAGCGGGAAAAGCATAAGGGCGAAAGCACCCTTAGAAATTGTCCACTCAGATTTTTGTGGACCAATGCAAACCCCATCTTTAGCAGGCAGCCAATATTTTCTAACATTCATTGATGATTTTACAAGAAAGACTTGGGTTTATTTCTTGAAGAATAAAAGTAAAGTGTTTGAAAAATTCCGAAATTTTAAAGCACTTGTGGAAAATCAAAGTGGGTTATGCATCAAAGTTTTGAGAACAGACAGAGGAGGTGAGTATATCTCCAAAGAATTTTTATGTTTTTGTAGAGAAAATGGAATTCACAAGCAATTTACAGCAAGGTACACTTCGCAGGAAAATGGAGTTGCTGAAAGGAAGAACAGAACCATTATGGATATGGCGAGGAGTATGTTGAAGGCAAAGCATTTGCCAAATAATTATTAGGCTGAAGCCGTAAACTGTGCAGTTTATATCTTGAATAGGTGTCCTACAAAAGCTATAATGAACAAAGTGCCAGAAGAAACATGGAGTGGGAGAAAGCAAGGAGTCACCCACATGAAATTTTTTGGATGTGTGGCCTATGCACACATTCCTGATCAGCTAAGGAGGAAGTTGGACAGCAAAGGGGAGAAATGTATCTTCATTGGATACAGTGAGGAATCCAAAGGTTACAGGCTGTATATCCCATCTACCAAGAAGTTCTTTGTAAGCAGAGATGTTCAGTTTATTGAGGAGGAAGCTTGGGATGGAAGCATAGAGAAAATAGTTAATGTTAAAAACTGTTTGTCTCATGATGAAGATGATGAGGAGATGGTAGAAATACATCCCCAAACATCAGTGCCAACACAAGGACAGAAAGGAACACCTTTGAGGAGAAATGAGAGTGCTTCTCCAAGCACACCACAAGGAGGAAATTCAAGTGCATCTTCAAGCACTTACACACCAAGTGAAAGAGGTAAGAAGTTCAGAAACTTGAGTGACATTTATAATGAAGGAATGAATTCTTTGTTTGCATTATATTGTCATGTTGATGACCCTATTCATTTCGAAGAGGCAATTAAAGATAAGAAATGGATAGAAGCTATGGATGAGGAGATGAAAGCCATAGAAAGAAACAAGACATGGGATTTGGTTGAGCTCCCAAAAGATAAAGAAGTCATAGGAGTCAAATGGGTCTATAAGACCAAGTGCAATGCTGAAGGCAAAATTGAAAGGCACAAGGCAAGGCTGGTTGTCAAGGGATACAAGCAGCAATATGGGAGAGACTATGAGGAGACTTTCGCACTGGTTGCAAGAATGGAAACCATGAGAGCAGTGTTGTCCATAGCAGCACAAAACAAATGGAAAGTTTACCAAATGGATGTGAAGTCGGCATTCCTAAATGGAGTGTTAAAGGAGGAGGTTTACATTGAACAACCTCTAGGCTATGAGAAGAAAGGCCAAGAGCACAAAGTGTGCAGATTGAAGAAAGCTCTTTATGGGCTGAAGTAAGCGCCAAGAGCGTGGTACAGTAGAATAGATTCCTATCTACTGGAAAATGAATTTGACAAATGTGAGGGAGAACCCACCGTCTACATCAAAGAAAAGGATGGTAAGATTCTGATTGTTGTCTTATATGTTGATGATGTGATTTTTACAGGCAATGATGACTACCTCATTGAAAACTTCAAATCAGTCATGAAAGAGGAATTTGAAATGACTGACATGGGTTTGCTGAGATACTTCTTAGGAATAGAAGTAGATCAAAATGAAAATGGAATTTTTATCTTTCAAGCAAAATATGTAAATGATGTGTTGAGCATATTTAATATGCAAAAATGCAAAGCAACAAACACTCCCACGGTAATGGGATTAAAACTCAACAAAGAGGACAACAGCAAGGATTTTGATCCTAGCTTGTATAAGAGCATAGTTGGCAGCCTTATGTATTTAACTGCAACTAGGTCTGATATAATGTTTGCTGTTAGCTTAATTTCCAGATTCATAGAGAGGCTGAAAGAGGCACATTGGCAGGCAGCAAAAAGAATTCTGAGGTATGTCAAAGGTACAAAAGGATTTGGCATTTTGTATACTTTTTCAGAAAATTCAGATTTGGTTGGCTACACCGATAGCGATTGGGCTGGAAGTGGAGATGATCGGAAAAGCACATCCGGTTACATTTTTCACATGGGTTCAGGAGCCATTTCATGGGCTTCCAAGAAACAGCCAATTGTGGCGTTGTCTACAGCAGAAGCAGAGTACGTGGCAGCTACAGCAGCAGCGTGTCAAGCGGTTTGGATGAGGAGACTGTTAAAAAGTATATGCCAAGAGCAGGCAACAGCAACAGTGATTTTCTGCGACAATAGTTCAGCGATTGCATTGTCCAAGAATTCTGTGTTTCACAAGCGAACGAAACACATTGATACAAGGTTTCACTACATCAAAGAATTGGTGAAAAATGGAGAAATCGTTTTACAACATTGCAGGACTCAGGAACAGGTTGCAAATATTCTGACCAAGCCATTAGACCAGAAAAGTTTTGAGTTTTTAAGGAAGCGTCTGGGTATGATTGATAACCCAGCAGTTGAAATTAAAGGGGAGTGTTGAAATAATAATTTCAACTGAAGCTTTATTTTATTTGCGATGCGATCTATCGCATATCGCAAATCGCAAACTCATCCTGTCACCCTCCGTTATGTGCTGTGTTTTCTGGCGATTGCGATGGTGTGATGCGATCCGATCGCAGATCGCACTAATGTGTGTGTGCTCCACTTTTGTGTTCCGCCAAATGCGATTTCTGCGATGCGATCTAAATGAAGTCAATGGTTGAGTACAGGCCAGCAGCAAATGAATTTTACGTGAAGTGAAAGTTACATTTATTGACCGCCAGTAAATGTCAGTAAAACAGTAAATGCAATTTACTGTGGGTTGGTAAGTTTTGGTAAGGATTTTAATTTTACGGAGCATGGTAAGTGAAAATGTGAAGTAAGTTTTTTTTTTCTTGTTGTCATATATATATATATATATATATATATATATATATATGTAATGTTTTTTTTGTGAGTTAGTGTGAGTGAAGTGGGAAGAACGCAATAGCGCGTATGAAAATGCACACAGTGTAAAGAGAATTGCAATGCACAACAGTGCAAAGTAAAAAATAGAACGCGGCAGCGTAAGAAAAATTGACGTGTAATTTCCACACAGCAGTGTATTGATCTCTTGAGCATAGACAGAAGTTTTATTTGTAATGCAGTGTAAATCCTTTCAAAAGGAGAGACAGAGTAGTTTTTGTGTGGAACTCAAATGTTCCTGGTGAATCCCTCTGAGAGAGAGGAAGAAGTTTGTAAACAACAGTTGTCTTTATTAATGAGTAGAAATTTGTTGGTGTGTGAGAACTCTGTTAGCTGCAAATAATTTTTTTTAAGTTTCTGCTGTGCTAAAGATCCTGTGTTTGAAACAGAGGATTGTTCTCTGTTATGTGATTTTGTTTTTGAAATTTTACCAGAAAAATTCCCAACAATGGTATCAGAGCGTTGTTTTCTGGTCTTTTGAATTTGAAATCACCTGAAATTTCCCACCATCGTAAATTCTCTAATTACCACATATGACTGAAATGATTAAAAAAAAATACTTACTTACTCAGGACAGGTTATTCATTTTGATTGATTTCTGTTCACCCACCTCAAATATCTATAAGTATTCTTTTATGTTCACGTTATCATACCACTTTAATCAGAATTAGTATGAGTGATACCATATATTATTATTAATTGAAAATTTGTAAATTCCTTCTATCCTATTTCTCCATGATATAATTTATCAAATATTTATCATTCATACTGATTCACTTTGAAACTTACTTTCATTTAGTCATCTTAATTTAATAATAAATTTATTCTTACGAATTTTTTGATTTTGTTTGTGTAACTCATATTTTATTTATCTATTTATTAATATTTTATTATTAATATTTTTATTATTTTATTATTATTATAATTATTATGTATTTATTTATCTCATATTGAATTTTTTAATTTTTTAATTATTATTATTTATTAATTTAATAACATTACATACTATACATAGAAATATCAAATAATGTCATCAAGTTACAACTAAAAACTATTGTAATGTTATCAGCATATTTTATAACCTCAATGAAAGGAAAGGGGAAGTTTAGAGAATTGAAAATTAGGTTACAATTAAAAAAAACAACTAGGTTACAATTAAAAAAAAAACAACTACCCACACTTGTTGAGATGACATCTTGCCTAATGACATAGGTACTATATGTAAGGATATGAAGGACTAGTGAGACAATGTATGAAGATGAGAGAGTTGTAGTAAGAGATTAACAATTTTGTGAAAGAAAAAGTATTATATAAACATAAAATTTTATAAAATTTAATAAATAATGCAAATATGTGATTTGGAATTAAAAAAATAAAAATCAGTAATAACCTTAAAAATGAAAGAAAAAGATAAAAGTGACCTAACCGAAAGAGAGTGTGATATAAAACACATGATGGTCGAGTAAATTAATGATGCCTACCAATAAATAGATATCCCACATATATACATCACCGCTACTTTAGATATCCCACATATATACATCACCACTACTTTATACACTAACTTTTATGATTGGCAACGATATTTCAAAAGACGTTGTTCAATTAAGTTATTTAATTTTATTGTACGAGTAATATTGTAAAAAAATCAAGTCCTGTCGGGGATAATGTTATTTGTTTTTTATATAAGTAATATTACTAAAATCACGCTATCAGTACTTTATAAATAAATGTGTTATTCATCTATGGGGTAACTATGATATTTATTATATTTTTTAATTTATTTTAAAACATTTAAACATTCAGTTTTATGTCAATTTTATTTTATTTTAATTATGATATTTAAAAAAATTATATTTTTGTTTTTATTAATTTCAAAATATTTACTTAAATTAATAATAAACAAAAAAAAATGTGTTATTCCTCTGTGTGCAGGGGTAATTATGATATTAATTATATTTTTTAATTTATTTTAAAATATTTAAACGTTCAGTTTTATATCAAATTTTATTTTATTTTAATTATGATATTTTAAAAAATTATATTTTTGATTTTATTAATGTTAAAATATTTACTTCAATTAATAATAAACAAAAAATAGTATATTATTGTTATAATAATAATAATTATAATAATAATTTTTTTAGGATCAAAATTATTTAATTAGTTTTGTTTAATCAATTTTTAGAAGAGATATATTATTTCGCCTTTTATTAAATATAATTATTTTGTTTCTTATTAAATATAATTATTTTAATTTTATTAGTAAAATTAAATGACTTAAGCAAATAAAAAAACAAGAAAGACAATTTGACAATAACATTGTAAATAATTCAAAGAGTAGGTTGGAAGTGAGCTAAATTACTATAAAAACCTTTAATAACACAAATAGTCCTAAACACCCATTTATAAAATAAAAGTAACTTAAAAAAAAATCACACGCTTTCATTAGTTATGTATCATCATCTTTGTGAAGATATATTATTTCATCTTTCTAAACACCAATATACCAATTTTACTAGCTCAACCATATTAGTAATATGATTGATATAAATAAATAAATTTAATCACAACCTTTCATTAAACCTTAATGATCAAGATTATTAATTTTTATTAAATCTCAAACATCCATGTAATATTTGTATAATCTATAAAATGTGACACCCTACTTTCAATATAGAGACACAACTCAAATTATTAACAAAAATCAATTTACATAATGAAATGAAAATGAAAAGGAGGGAATATAAATTCCACTATGTTACTCATTATAATATTTTATTTAAATTTAAATTTTGCACTGATTACAAACCATTTATTTTTAATTTTGATATTTTATTTTTTTTTGTAAGCTGATAGTTTTCTATTAAATCATGAAAAAGATACACCATGGGAAACCCTTCTAAAAATAAAAAATTGCCTCACTCCTACTAGATTTGTTGGTCATTAAGTACAAGCTAAATAAAACAAAAAGCAACTAAGTAAAACAAGGGCTCGATGTATCCATAACCCATCAGGCACAAAATCTATCTAGAAAATACAGAAAAACCATAGTTCATCTTAACTACTAAATTGGGTTAGGAGAGTTTGCCTTTGGAGCTTTGGCATTATCATATGGGTAGTGGAAAGCTTCATGGATGTGAGATTCCACAAGTGCCATGTGGGACTCACAACTGTCCATGTCCTCCTAAAGTTGTCATTGAGCCCTCTGAAGGGAAGCATAACGATCAAGAATCCACTCTCATTGTGAAGAATATCTGCAATAAAATTGACCAACTTTGTGTTATCCTCATGTTGCGTCTAAGCAAGTTGGTCAACAAAGTATTAGAGGAGATGAATTTTCACCTTAATAGACTCGAAGGGAGATGTCAAGTCCACTTGACTAGCTGAGTTTCTAGAAGGGGCTACCAACTACCCATCGTCTTCATGAATCCCTCTGCCCGGGTGACCTCATCCTTGTCGTGGCCGACCTCGCTTATGTAACATTATGATAGTGTTGACACCCCATTTCAAATCCCCAATTGACACTTCTGAGACAGACCATCTATGGAGTCTCTGACCCCTCACTATGAAACAACGTGTCCCTCCACCTGACCTATAGACAAGGGAGGGTGTATCGGTTCTAGAAGCAAACCCACTCAACAAGCATGAGTTGCAATAGGCTAATAGTACCATTGATTCAACATCAAGAAGGATAGGAGTGTAGGTCTCCTCTACCTCCAACAAGTTGACAGACAAAAAAGTCGTAACGACTAATGGTCAATAACACAACAGATAAGCGGTATGACTAAAAAAGCTTCTAGGATTAGCATTGCTTAGATAGGTGCTTTTCAATGTGACCCAAAGGAAAAATAGATAAGAGATAGGGACCACATGCCGAAACAATGGTGCTACAAGTGCACTCTTATGGTCTACAACAAACTCACTCCTCCTATACCTAATAGACTCAGAAGAGAAGCTCACAACCCACAAACTTTTCCATTCCTATCGACACGTCGCTTGTTGTGCAACATGGTCCAAAATCGTGGTCATGCTTTGAATTCTAAACAAGCATGCAACACTAAATGTGGTTTGAATTAAGGCCAGAGCCTCCCCTTCTAGAGATAGCCTAGAACTAAAGCTGTGGAGACACCCCTCAACCTACGTAGAAGAACCTGTCTCTCAAACTTTCATCTCTAGTCTTACCACCGTCACCATGCCTCCATATCACGTGTTCTTTATACCACTGTCTGCATTGAGAATGTTGATCAGGCCCATTTACTAATTGTCTTGAGCATTCTTGTTGTCATGTATGTGGGGAGTAATTCCCCTTGTCCTATCATCCGCCTGAACACTCACCCCCAATGAGAAATTTATCTTATTTTATTAGTATCATATTTTATAATACAAATTTGTTTTACTTTTTAATTATTAAACACAACTTAGCACTCATCCTACGACACACTAACCCTTACTATGGTTGATTTTTTTCCCGTAGAGTTTTGAACTAGTTACCTTTACACCATAGAGTGGCTAAACAAAACACCATGTCACCATCTATTTTATCCCCGTGAGTTGCTTATATCAACACTTTCATACATTTAATTCATTTTATAATACTCTCTAATTTTAAAATTTTAACTAATTCCAAGTAATTTATAAGAATATAGGAGATCATTATTGTGCATCTATTTCACTAATATGAATAGAAATGCATATCGTATATTTAACCTCCAATTACTATTAAAATAAATTTATTTAAAGTAATTTTCAAGTTTTTATTTTATTTTATTTTGTTTATGAATTTTTATTTAATTTCATTAATTTTTTTAGAAGCTTACTATGCAAGCTTGTGAAAATGTAAAGTAAATGTGAGTATAAGGTCATATGTTCAAATATTCTAATGTCTAACCCTTGCCTCATGTTATGGATGGAAATGGCCCAACAAGGAATTATAGTCATAGTGGTTGGAATCAGGCAAATTCCTATATATATATCTGAAAAAAAAAAAAACATAAAATTAAAATAAACATATTTAGAAAGGTATAAAGTAAAAGACAAAAACCAATATCTTGTTATTATTTCAGCATCATGTCAAAATTATATTTATCTGATCCTCTTAATTCATGAATCTCTTAAGATAATGTGTTATAATTAAACATATTATTATTAATAAAATATTTAACTAGCATAACTACATTAGTAAATGTGGTTGCTATAAGTTAATTGATGTTATTTTCATATGTCGATTTGCATATAAGAGGAGAAAAACGTTGTCTAATGATATGTATCAACCATATTTAATAATGTGGTTATGCTAGCAGATGACCAAAGTTTGCGGGGTGAATTTGTAGACCATGATTGACTATGGTTGATGTTGGTCGATTATGGTTAAGTTGTCAAGGGTTGACCATGGTAGGTCATGGTTAACAAGGTTGATTGGGGATGAAGATAATTTCACTAAGGTTGACCATGTTTGACAGAGGATGATTGTGGTCAACCATTAATGTGAAATTATATTTATCCTACACTATTCTATCAATGTTACATTAATTTTGATGATTTTTACATTGTTACATTCATGTCATATTAATGCTGACAATTTCTAACCCTTGTCAACCATGGTTGATGTTACATTAATGTTACAATAATGGTCAAATTAATGGTTGAAGAGTGTTGACCATGGTTGATTGAGGTAGACCTTATTTGACTGAGGTTAATTTTGGTTGAATACGGTTGGTTATGGTTGACCTTGGTTTACCTTAGGTTGACCATGATTGCCATGATTGACTAGGGAGGTAGATGATAGATTATGGTGGACTAAATGAGAGCATGGATGACCATGTTGACAATGTTTAGCTTGATGACCATATTTGACCATGATTACCATGGTCAATCTTGTTTGACCATGGTTAGGAATCGTTGATCTTCTTTTACAAAGGTTGACTATGGTTGATTATGCATGAGCATGGAGGAACATTGTTTACCATGGTTCTCAATATTTAACTATATATGAATATGGTTGATAAAAAATTAAAAATCAAATTCAATAGTTGTTGGATAAAGGGATCATCAGGCCATCTTCTTCACCATGTGGTTCACCTATTGTTTTGGTGCCAAAGAAGGATGGAACATAGTGCATGTGTGTGGACTTCTGTGTATTGAACAAACTTATAATAAAGAACCATTACCCACTACCTAGAATAGATGATTTACTTGATCAATTGAAAGATGCAAAGTATTTTACTAAGTTGGACTTAAGGAGTGGCTACCATCATATTAGAATTGTTGAAGGAGACATTCGGAAGACAACATGCAAAAGAAAACAAGGTTTGTTTGAATGGCTAGTTATGCCTTTCAGTTTATGTAATGCTCCTACTACATTCATGCATGTGATGAATGATGTGTTGAGGCCATTTCTTGATGAGTTTGTTATAGTCTACTTAGATGACATCTTAATTTTTAGTAAATCTCATGATGAACATGTCATGCATGTGAGAAAAGTACTTGATTTATTAAAGAAAGGATAATTTTATTTAAACATGTCAAAGTGTGAGTTTGGAAAAACTTCTTTAGTTTACTTGGGTCATATTGTTGGAGGAGGTGAATTGAAAATAGATCTCTCCAAGGTTGATGTCATTTTGAATTGGTCAAGGCCCAAGACAGTTACTAATGTAAGAAGTTTTTTGGGAGCAAGCCAATATTGGAGGAAATTCATTGCTAGCATTTCTTCTATAGCAGCTCCTTGGCATGCATTGACAAGTGTGAAAACGATTTTTTAGTGGGGAGGCAAACAACAAGAGGCATTTGATGCATAGAAGGAAAAGATTAGTTTAGCTTCAGTACTTTCACTTCCAGACTTGAGATAGTCATTTGAGATTCAGACCGATGCTAGTGACTACGCCATGGATGTAGTCCTCATGCAACATGATAATACTATTTGTTTTAATTCAGAAACATTCAATGGTGCAGTAATTAACTATCCTACTTATGACAAGGAATTGTATGCATTGGTGAAAAGTGTGAAAAAGTGGAAACACTACTTGATGGTTAAGGAAACAATATTCACATTGATCATCAACCATTGCAATACCTTCAATCACAATCAAAGTTACAACAATCAAGGCACTTCTGATGGATGGGTTTTCTTCAACAATTTCATGTGTTAATAAGGTATAAGAAATACATCTACAATAATTTTCTTGATATGCATTCTAGGCTTATTGTTAGTGCAACTACTTTACTCACGCACAATTTTGTTTTGTATGAAAGTTATATTGAGAAATAAGCATTAGACAATGAATTTCAGGATGTTTATGCAAGCTTGAGTCAAGGTAACCAAGTAGAGGAATTGGATTATCTTTTGCATGATAACTTGTTGTACCATCTTGACAAGATTTGTATTCTATAGGGAGAAAGAGTTAACATCATAAGATAGGCACATACTTCTCTTATTTCTATTCATTTTGGTGTATGTAAGACGGTGGAACATCTACAGAGGTATTGTTATTGGCCTCGTATGCTTGAAAGTGTGTCACGTTTTATTAAATGATGTTCATTAATTGCAGTCAGTAAGCCTAGCAATAGGAAGTTAGGATTGTACACACCACTTTTGGTTCCTTCATGACCGTGGGAGAGTGTTTCTATGGATTTTGTAGGAGGTCTTCCATTGTAAAAAAGAGGTCATGATTATTTGTATGTAGTTGTGGGTAGGTTCAAGAAAATGTGTGTTTTGATGCCATGTAAAAAGCAAGTTACAGCTGAACAATTTGCTTAGTTATTCTTTCAGAATGTATGGGTGCATTTTGGATTGCCCACATCCATTGTTAGTTATTGAGATTCTTTCTTTGTTGGGAATTTTTGGTCAATCTTGTGGGGATTCATGGACACCAAATTAAAAATGAGTACATCAGTTCATCCGTAAACAAATGGTAAAACAGACGTGGCGAACAGAACAATGATACATCCTCTTCATGGGTATTGCAGCAAGCATCCTAAGTTGTGGGATGAACATTTGCACTATATTCAACATGCTTACAACCAGGTCAAGCACTCTTCAACTCAAACATTGCCATTTGAGGCATGTTTTGGATACTTCCCCAAGTCTCGTTTGGATTTCATTTTTGGGAAAGATGTTGCTGTTGATGGTCATAGTGACATAGACAAAGAAAGAAGGTTCATTTAATAAATCCAATTGGTACACCAAAAAGTTCAAGAACAACTTGAAAAGAGCCAAGGCAAGTACAAAGAAAAGCATGACAAGCATTGTGTAGATCACAAGTTCCAAGTCAATGATGAAGTTTGGCTTCACATTAGCAAAGAGAGGCTCCAAGGAAAAGGTAAAAAACTAAAACCAATTAGATATGGTCCATTCAGAATTTTGGAAAAGATTGGTAACAATGCCTTCAGGTTGGATTTGCCTTCATATATGCAAATTATGTTGTTGTTGATGTTGAGAACTTAAGGTTCTATGAGCCTACATTGATTGAAGAACAAAGAGAAAATCTCCAAATTCCTTCCATAGAGGATTTTTCTCCTGAATAACTTGATGAAATACAACAAGACACCATCCTTGATACAAGAACAAGGTCTTCAAAACAAGGGAATATGGATTAACTTCAAGTGGGGCTAAAGGGAACAAATCCTTCAAATGCCACATGGATCGAGATTGTAATGGTGAGGGAACTGTACCCTCACCTGCTAGACAAATGAAAGTGATATTTTGGGGTCCAAAAAGCTTCCAGTGGGGAGGAAATATCAGGTGATCAAATTTCAAAGTTATCGAATTAGTATGGAACCTAAACGACCACGTAGTTCTCGTTATCCTGAATCTGGCACAACTCATTTCACGTGAAATGGACTTTGTATGACTCTAGAAACGAGTTATGTTCACTTTCCCAAACATGCCAATTTTCAAATAAAAAAAGGAGGGCCCAATAAGTAATCTGTACTGCTAACTGTGTATCCGTACTGCTGACTGGGTGCTGAGGTGGCAGAGCTCACTGTGCAATTTGACCAGTCAATGATTTATTTTGGTGAATGAGGTGCTGACAAGTGTCGTTTTATTATCGGTGAAATTAGCACAATCTTATTGGTTGGAATTGTGGCCAACCATGGGTTGACACGTGGCCCAGTTGAAGGCCACCATGTGGCAGCCCGAGAGGCCACCAAAATTTTGTTTTAAGTCCAGGCAGAGGCAACGGGGGTCAAACCCGTGACCTCCCAACACACAAAATAGCCCATTTCCAATAGACCACATATGTTTTTGCTTAACCATTAGGTTCGGGTGGAATATTTGAAGTTGAATGTCGTGAAGTTTGAAGGTTAGGCCAGCCCGTTGACATAACCGCCATGTGAACACCGCTTCCTAGTCACTAGCAGTTACGCAACCACTTGGAGGAAAGGGGATAGCACTGGAGGAAAGGGGTTAGAGCCGGGGGCTAGCCCCTGGGCACATGACCCTTCATATGACCTTAATTTTTGCATTTTTAGGCCTCGACGGCCAAATTATCAGCTCAACAAATTCGTGTGGATTTCAGCAGATTTGGTGGCCAATTAGTGGGAATCTAGATGAAAATGAGGTTTTGGTACGAGATTTTGGGCAATTTGTGGAGCGAATAGTGGGGAAAGTAGGAGAGGTCATAACTTCTTCAATTTTCGACCAAATTGAGAGCAAAAAGAGGCTATATTGCCATTTTTGGACATTTGGGAATCATTGGAGCAGGCTGCATAAGAATTTGAGCATTGTAAACACATTTTTTTACACTTTTGATCATAATAGAGAGGCACAAGCCATTGGTAGCCAGACTAAGGAGACGTAGACCAAGAGGGGTGAAATCCTTCATCAGGTTCTTATTGTGATGTGTTGTTGGTGATATTCTATACATTTATGTGTTATTGTTCAATTTATTATTTATGTTAAAATTGTTCATAAAATTAACATAAAAAACTCATTTTCCCTTGCAATAAAATCATGAATCCTTAAGCACATTAATAACATTTTGTTTATAATCTGAGGAAGATCTTAGCACAACAAAAATAATATTCCTAATCAGATCATAAGCCCATTTGAGCAAAATGTCCTATCCACTAAATGTTCTAGAACCAAGACAGCTAGCCTTACAACAAATTCTCTTAGGTTCTAATTTATACAAAACATAAATTCTTTTTCCAAAATCTATATGAACCCCTTTACATAAAGTAATGTTCGTGCATCATACAAATAATTATAACAATAAATTTGGATCTCACTCTGTAACTATAAATATCTTACTGTAAATATCTTATTAAAATATCGAGAGATTATCTTCCTAAAAAATATCTTATTAAAAAATCTAAAACATATCTTCCTAAAAAAAATGTAGAACTTATAGCTAAATATATTTAATTAATATTTAAATTTTACTTTTAAAATATTTTTTTTATTAATTTTTTTGTTGCTAATATATTTTACAAAATGCAATTATATATATATATATATATAATTTTTCATTTTAAATAAAATAAAAAGATAAATTACTAAAATCTTAAATTTAAAACTTGAATTTATTAAAAAGATTTAAAAGTTGAATTTATTAAAAATATATATATTAATAAACTAAATTAGATATAATTTTATTTTTTTCCACAGACATTCATAAATTATTCATCAATGAATATTAAACTATCTATTAACATTAAACCTCTTCACCAATTTAATTCCCAAATCTTTATATTTAAGTTATCAATTTAATTTCGGAAAAAATGTATTATTTTCATGTCAACAAACACCAACCATAACCATTATCATCGAAATCAATAAAGCATAACACGATGTAATCAGAGAAAGTGTTGTGGGGATGGTCACAAATGACAAAGTGTGTACAAATGAAAATGTTTCATGAACTTAATGCATGAGACGTTAGATATGTGAAATAAATCAGAAGCCCGTTCGAAGTCCATTGCAATATATTTGAGTTTGGGTGGAGGATATATATTTTAACGCTATATATCTAAGAATTGGTCGTGTTAAAAAAATCTTATTAAATATAATATTTTCAAATATTGTTGGTTACTAGCGATATAAACTAAATGGTTATTAATAGATATCAATTATAATATATTTCATATTATTAAAATTTAAAAATAAATTATGAAAACTAACTAATATAAAATTATTTTAATTTATATTAAAAAATCATTATTAATTTTAAAAAATACAACAACCAAACACCAGAAAAAGCATTGAAACCACAATTAATAAACGACACCGCAGGTTGCTCTTTAGTCATTTGAATCAAACCAATAAACTAACATAATATATATCTAAAGGATTTTGATGAACTTGAATCCCGAAAATTTTCTAATTCCAAGCCCAAACCAAAACCAAGTAAAATATTTTGAATTTCCGGTTGAGAACCAATTATTTCCAAAAAGAAACGAACTTTTCTAATTCCAAACCCAAACCAAAACAAGGTAAGGTGAATTTCCAATTCACACCAGATTATTCCCCACAAAACGAACAACTCAATTACATTTATGTTTGTACAATTCATTATCCTAAAGCAGAGGAAAATCACAATGAAAGGCAGCCTTATTGAACCCCGTAGGCCTTTCTGCCGCCTTTGCAAATACCGACCCAACACGCAGTGAATAAACACCCCTATGAAAGTAAATATACGTAAAATTTTATTATAAATTTAAAATGTGTGTACACGGTAACAAAACCCTTGAGAAATTTACCCATTTGTTTACAGATTTAAATCATAAACCTTCAATAATAATTTTTATCAGTTCCAACTATTAAAAGAAAACTACGCAGTAAATTACAACCCTTGCGTATAAGTAATGTATAATTCATTATGAGCTTTCAATTCATTAATTAAACAAAACCCAAACAAAACAATAGAGCGGGTTCGCTAATGGTCAGTTAAGGCTGATCCGCAGTAGAAAATTATGCGAATCATTTATGTGATGCTCAAATATCGGAACAACTTACATCCCATAATCATGAATCAATACGATTGAAAATTGAATAATTATGAATATTGGCAGGAGTTTGAAAGAATGAAATCATTGTAAGGGGAAACTGGTAAATCCAATACGGAGAATGAGTGCTAATTGTTGGACGTTTCAGTAGGGTCTGGCACCAATATAGTTGCCAGCAGGATAGTAATTGCATGTGATAAAGGTGTCACCGCTCTTGCATTTGATGGCCGCACATCCAACTTTAGTGGTTGTTCTCCAAACAATCTGAGTGTAGTGGGTGCAGTCTTGCCCCGAGCTGCAACTATTTTTCCCATAGTTATACCACTTTCTCTCATCCACCCATGCACCAACAGCATCTGTAGCATTCCAGCGGCCGCCGCTTCCCCAGAATATGTTCTCTCCGAAAGGTCCTTCGGAATGCTGGAGGAGGCAGTCGCCCCTTCTTTCCCTTGCATATGTACGCGCATACTTTGTAAGCATCGCGTCCCACTTCAGTGGAGGAACTCCCACTTCCCTCCTTGCCTTGTTCTGTGGAACTAAAAATGCTTGAATCGTTTCACTAATGCCCGCACCTGTTGCAACGATTTGTAAGCTGCTCGTTACAGTGCGTAAGGCAGCGACTACGACCATTAGACACAATCGCCTGCTCATTTTAATAACAGCAATGAAAAAAAAGCCTGATCAGTGGCAAAGTAACGGCTAGGTCTGGACGGATGCAGCGGCAATATCCTTGACTACAACTACAGAGGGAATTCTTCGCTGAAGAAAAGATGTTAAAATCTGCATGCACTTAACCTGTTTATATAACGTTGATGTAGACTATTAACAGAAAGTCAAGGCAGACTTGTGATAAGAGCGCAGAAGTCGTGAATTTCAGCTGGGACCGCAAATGTAAGCGTTACGTAAGATATATGGGATGGGATAACATAGTGCCGACATCATATCCGCTCAACAATACAGTTTAAACGGAAAATAAAAAATAAAAAATGGAAAGATATAAAGACAGAAATAAATGTTGTGGCATATCCGTTTTTAATTTTCAGGTGTGGTTTCTACATAAATCGGCGCTATTTTACACATCAGGCGATATATGTTTGGACACCTATGCACGGAAGACATCTTATCTCACGCTTCCTACGGAAGTAACGCGCAACGGGGTTTGACTTTGGTTGCGGGAGATAGCGGTGACAGCACATTGAGGAACGGCGGTTTGTGGTTTGACAAAGAATCGCAAATTCCATCTAGATATTCATTGCTTATTTACACGCCTAGCAAGCGGAATGCTCCAGCCGGCGGGCGGGCGGCCGAAGGACGCGGAATGCGCTACTTGAATGTGTTTTGTGCTTCTTCTCGGTATTTCCAACTAGAGTAACATCCTGCGAATCTTCAAAAGATTTCATGCATGGATAGGCTTCTCGAACCACAGCCCCGTATCACTTTGCTGTAGTAATGCAACCTTAAACCATTCAAACCCTATCAATTGGATTATGGGTAGATTGCAACCTTAAACCATTCAAACCCTATCAATTGGATTATGGGTAGATTGCAAGTGCTTATAGACTCACCCACCCATCTTTTAAGGTCCCCTTCCTGGACTCCTTTAAGGCTATTGGGTAACATGCCCTTAAAACATAATTGGCTAATTGGACGTGATTTCAACATGTTCACATCCCTTTAACACAAGAAAGGAGGGTTAAGAAGACTAGACTCTCATGGTAGAGCATTCACGGATTTCATATGTGAGTTCAAGTACAATTAGTTGGTATTCAAATTGTCAATGGATATTAAGTATGGATAAATAAGTTGGAATAACAAGTGAGGAGGTTCCAATCAAATTGTTATTAAACTTAATTATTTCTTATTAAGATAAAAAAAATCAGGATGATTCTCTTAAAGATTTTATTTTATATAGACTGAAATAATAGTTTAGTAAAACTGGGTTTTTTAACTAAACCAATGTCTTTCAATTTTGAGAGATTTTTTTTATATCAAATGAATTTCCTATCAAATATTTAGATCCATTGGACATCTATAAATCTTAATTAAGATCCTATCATATACAAACTTCAATAGAAATTAAAAGAATTCTAACAAAAAATTAAGAAAATGGAATACAAAAGTCTTAAGTAATATTTTTTTAGAATATGAAAGATATGGAGGCTCTTCAAGTTAGCATAATTCAAAATTAATATAAAATAGAATTGGAAGCTCAAGAGGAACACCTATGATAGGAAGTCATGTGTATGGAGCAACGGGAAGAAATATTGTGAAAATACAAATCTAGAATATGATGGCTAAAAGAATGGCTTAGGAATTCAAATTTACAAATCCATTTTTAATACAAGAAACGAGAAAACAAATCAACATGGTGAAAACACAAAAAGTGTGATGAGTAAGTGTAATAATAAAAGGGACATTTTAGTCAAATCCTTATTGAACCAATAGTGGATAGACATAGAATAATTGATTCCATCTTGTCAATAATCATGCACTTGGTCTCCTGTAAGTGGAATCAAAGCCTTACCCACCCTTCCTCTTATGAAAATATAACAATTATGATGTACTCAGTTGTTACTTGTAATGCTTCAAGGCTTGCTAGATTCAGTTTGGAATTATTTCGAGCATGTTAGATGGTTATTAATAAAAATATATTGAATTCTATCACGAACACAAGGATTTTAGGGAACATCTCACATGATCTCAATTCTTCATTTATCACTCTTATTCGTAAGGGACCTAATCAATAATCTTTAATAAATTGAAGCCTATAGTTGTGTACAATATGATTTTAAAAATTATTTCCAAAAATAATTGGTAATACAATTATGGCCATCTTGCACCAACATATCTGATTTAAATGGGGTGGGTATATGGAATAACACCAAAGTCTCAATGGTATTATTATGGCCCATAAAACCACACATTTCCTAGAAACCAACAAGATCCCAACCATGATAATGAAGATCAACATGTCCAAAGTTTATGACATATTAGAGAAGGGATTTTATAAACAACTCTTTATAGCTTTCATATTCCATCCATCATGGATAACTTGGGTCCGAAACCTTCTCTCTTTTTCCTTCTTCTCTATCATTGTCAATAGATCACCCTTTAACACTTTCAACCCTTCTTGATTCATCAAAAATTGAGATCATATCTCCATGTACATATTTATTCTTGCTCAAGGGATTGGGAGGCTCTTTTAAAGATTTGATTCATGCTACCCCTCTCAAAGGTTTTAAACTTCACTCAACTCTATATCCCCTTTCTCACCTTTTACTTGTATATTATTTTATGCCTTTAGGTTGTCCCATAATTAAAGAAATCTCATCCTTTAAGAAAATCTTGGACCTTTTATATTGGCTTCAACTACTCTTATTAAGCAAAGAAAATCTCTCATTCTTTCTTCAACACACCCCTAACTATTCAACATCATATTTCCAGACTCCTTAGCTCCCAAATAGGCTCCCTTCCATCAAAATACCCATGAACTACTCTATTCGACAATACTCTTCAAAATTTCTCCCAAGAGGAATTTCTTTCCAAGCTGGAACAAAAAAAATATAACTAAACCTTTGGCTCACTCAGCCTCTTTGATAAAATCATCCTTACCAAATATATCTTAAAATGCATGCCCCTATATTTCTTTTTTTCCCTAGAAGTCTTTTTCAAAATATTTAGAACTATTTTATCTCTTTAGCATGGTTTATTATGAAGAGGTTTGAGCAAAGTGTGAGAATAGGCACTATTTATCTTAGACTCTCATTGTCTACGTAAGCTAGTAGGATGGTCTAGGATTAGCAATTCATTTACAATGAGAAAAGATCTAGCTACGAATACATTGTGGCACTTGAACAAAAGTTATAATGGCATATGGAGTAAAATCTATAAATTTAAATATTCCCATGATACTGCAAAAAACGAAATCATCATGCTAGGTAAAGCTCAATCTAGATCACTTAAATGGAACAATTCTTGAGCCTCTAGAATGATGGTTCAATATAATTCCTTTTGGGAAATTAGATTAGGTGAAAAACCATCATTCTAACAATATGCTTAGTAGTTGCTAGCAAGTACCTAAACTAGAGATTGTTCTACAATTTTCACAAGTAAAACTAAAATTGCATGAATTTGGATGGCATAAGGTCAATAAATATTAGAAAAGATTTAATATTCAAGATCATACATGGGTCTCTGAATCAACCTATCCCAGATAACTCCCCCAAGAAGAAATGAATACAATGTACTTATATCTCATCAAGGTCTTGGATGGTAAGTATATTTTTTAATGGGGATCCCAAGGGAGTGACATCCCTATTTTGGAATAATTCTACAATATAGAACCCAACCACACCAATATAGCATTAACTATAACATGCGAAACAAAGTGGTATGGATAATGACGGCCAAATATCTCATCTTTTCTTTAGCTCCGTGCTTGACAAAAAAACTCATACTTTTTCTTGGGACTGCGTCATAGCTAGAGGATTTGCAGCCCCCCTCAATTTGTTATATATATGGAAATTGATAGGAGATAGATAACAACAATTCCATGGAGGATAATAAACTATGGGACAGATGAGTGGTGCTATGTAAATATTAGGGTAAGAATAGGGGTAAATATTAAGCATCGGGTAGTAAGCCAATCATTAACTTTTTCCCTTTTCATATATCTACGATGCAATCCTTAGTATTCTTGAACTTGAGGAGGTAAGATTTGGTTACTAGAGGAATGCTTAAAAAAATAATTGTGAGGGTTTTCGAAGGTTGAGAGAGGCGGAAATAGATACATTAAGTAGGATGGGAAATAGCGGGTAGGAAAGGAAACAACTATGAATGTAGACAACATGTAGGCATAAACGAAAGATGGGAGAAGAAGAGGATGGAAGTATACATGGAAGACTAGGCCTACTCCTTTGGGCGGTAGAGAGTGGTAAGGATATAAAATATTTTTACCAAAGTACAACTAAAAACTATAGCAATAATTAAATGATATCTCCAATGTTTTATTAGAACGAGGAAAGGAAAAGTTGGCAAAATTTAAAATTAACTTAGAGAGGAAACGAAACTATTCACATTTAATGAGATGCCACCTCAACTTATGAAATAGATACTAGATTTAGGGATCTGAAGAAGTAGTGAGACAAAAAAATAACAAAGTTATATTACAAAATCAACACAAATTTTATTATTAATCTTTTGAAAGAAAATGTATTACGAAAAAATAATAAATTAAATAAACAAAATGAATGGAAAGTATAAAATATTAAACAACATAATCTTTGATTTGGATACAATTAATTAAAAAAGGAAAAAAAGACACCACCTATATAAAATGGCATGATATAAAAAGCATAATTATTAGGTATCCATATGATATTAATCACTTTAATATATGATTGGAAAGAAATCAATAAAAATAAAAAAGTGGAGAAAAATAACTTAACCAATTAAACTATTTGTGAAATACAAAATATCGTTATTAAATAAATTAATAATGATAACTAAGAAAAAGATATCCCACATGTATACATCACCATTACTTCATACACTAAGTTTTGTGATTACAAACTATATTTCAAATTAAATTATTATATAAGGTTATTTCCTTTTATTATAAGAGTAATATTGTTAAAATCTCAAATCACATTTGGTGAGTATTATTCTTCTTTCTTTTAAAAATAATGCTCAATGATATTTAGTATATTATTAAATTTTATCATATTTAGTATATTCTTAATTATAGTTTTAAATTTTATATATTTAATTTTTATATTATATTTTAATTATGATATTTATAAAATTTAAATTTTATTTATTTATTTATTTTAAATAATTATTTAAATAGATTAAAATGTATTTCAGGTATAAATTAAAATAACAATAATTTTTTTGGAGAAAATGTTAACATATATATATATATATATATGATATTTATCTAAATAATGATATTTTATTTTCATTAGCCTAACTATATAAATGAAATGATGGATGAGCTCCAATTGATTTAAGATACTAATGCAACCAAGAAAGACAATTTTTGGTAATAAGGTTGGCAAAGATCAAAATTTTAAGATTGGAAGTTAGTAATTTAATCAAACACAAGCAATTTAATAAAATTAATCACAAACTTTCATTAAATTATAATGATGAAAATACTTTTTTAATTAAATCTTAAACATACATTTAATATTTATAAAAAAAACACCCTTACTTTAATATAAATGTACTTATATCTAACACCTTCTTTTCAATATTAATATACTTATAAACATAAATAAAATTATTAAAGATAAACTTATAACATCAAATGCAATGTAAAAATAATATACTTATAGACATAAATAAAATTATTAAAAATAAACTTACAACATTAAATACAATGTAAAAATAAAAAGAAAAACTCCACAATATTACTAATTATAATATTTTATTTAAATTACAATTTTACAATAATTATAAATCATATTTTTTTTAATTTTATTTATTTATTTTTATAATAATCACAAGTCTTTTATTTTTATTTTTGATGTTTTATTTAATATTTTAGAAAACAGGGTAATTTTAAATTTTAATTATTTTATGCAAATTACAATATTACCATAAACTTAAAATTTCAGGTTTATATGAACAATTTCATTCATTTTATAATATTGATTCACTGACATTATTTCTATGTAAATCAAAACACTACACAATACTTCTATTGCATAAATATGAATATACATACTTGTCGTTTATTTTACATTTAATAAATATTTAAATAATTTATATAAATTTTTTTAGTATTTCTTACCTATTTGATAATCAAATTGTTTTTGATATTGTATTATTGAATATTAGGTTTCAACATGTTTATAATTTTTATAAATTTTAATTTAATAAATAAATAAAAATTGATATTGTATTATTGAATATTAGGTTTCAACATGTTTATAATTTTTATAAATTTTAATTTAATAAATAAATAAAAATCGAAAAATAAGTTATAAAGCTATTGACCATGTATCACATATTTATGAAACCAACCGCACTGTCAATTCCCTTAAAAAAAACCCAAAAAGATATTATAAAATCAAAAAATCTAAAATCAATATCTCCTTTTTATTTCAACATGCAAAGAATCATGCCAAACTTATTTTTCTATATATATATATTCTTTTTAACTTATTTATACGATCCCTTTTAACATATTATTGTTACTTAAAAAATCAATATGGTTTTCATTTAATTTTGTTTTTAGCCGGAATGTAATATTAAAAATAATAATAATGGATTAGAATGTAAACAAATTATCATTAACCAAATTTTTACAAGCGGAAAAGAACCTATATTTTTCACTCGGGTGTATTTATATGAGAATATTTGTTTATTCACTCGGGAGTATTTATATGAGAATATTTGTATACAGTCAAGTTTAGGGTGTCGTAATAAGATATTTAAATTAATTTTTATTACCTTTTAGAACAATAAAGTAACTTATGTTTATTTACAAAACCTAGCGAAGCACCTTATCAGTTCGAAGAGATTTATTCGTGCAGTTGCTTGGTGCCCAAGATCGACCTACTTGTAATTTGCGAATGATTGCTTAAATGATCCCGAGCTCGACCTGCGGTTTGTGATTCCTTAGCAAATGGTAGACGCGGCGCATGTCAGGGCACTGCGCGTCTTACTGCCAGTTGTGTCCTTCCAAATAGCTACGCACGCGTTCTCATCTCGTTAACAGTTTGGACTTTACTCCACGTGCATAACGAGCAGAATAGGTTCCCGCCGCCTCCTCTCGAATCTCAAAATTCAAAATGATAGGACCGTCCGTCTTTATGCCTTACATTTTGCGGTTGGAAGGATCTGTTGTCTGCGATAGCTTATCCCCTATAAATTAGGGCATACGTTGGCGCTACCACCTACTTTTTATTACTTACTCGTTAGTACAAATCTGTCCTGGTTTTCTGTTAATTGTCTTCACAAACAGTATATAAACAAGCTAAGTGTGGGCAGATCTTAAAGTATTTTCTTCAGACAGCCAGCGAAAGTCTTTGCCCTGCAATTTCGGAAACAATATTGAGGCTGCATCTGTCCAGTACCTTGCTATTGTTGCCATAAAAATGAGGCAGCCATCGTGTCTTCTGGTTGTAGTAGCTTTCTTGAGCGTTGCAATCTGCAACTTACAAATGGTTGCGGAAGCAGGTGCGAACATTAGTGAAACCATTCAAGGATTTCTGGTTCCACAGAACGAGGCGAGAAAACAAGTGGGAGTCCCTCCACTGAAATGGGATGTGAAGCTTGCAACGTATGCTCGTGTTTACGCAAGGGAAAGAAGAGGTGATTGCCTCCTTCAGCATTCCGAGGGTCCATTCGGAGAGAACATATTCTGGGGGAGTGGCAGAGGTTGGAACGCTACAGAGGCAGTGGGTGCATGGGTGGATGAAAAGAAGTGGTATAACTATGCAAATAATAGCTGCAGCTCTGGTCAAGACTGCACGCACTACACTCAGATTGTTTGGAGAACGACAACTAACGTTGGATGTGCCGTCATCAAATGTAACAGCGGCGACACGTTCATCACATGCAATTACTACCCTCCTGGAAACTATGTTGGAGCGAGACCATACTGAAACATTGGCGCCCACTATTTAACATTCATTCCCCCGCTTGGATTTCCAGCTTCCGCCATATTCATAGTCTGATACTGGATGCAAATTTCATCCTTTCTCACTACCATTTGTATTTCTTCCTCAGGGCCATTTGTATTTCTTCCTCAGGACCATTTGTATTCGTTTCATATTCTTATTCTTCTAATACATATGTATATTTCACTATTTAAATGTAAATATACATAAGCTTCTCCGACGCTTATATTGATTGAATAAGTTGCTGGAATCTCATATTTTTTAGGACATCATGAAAGAGGGCCATAATTTTCGAGTGCAAAAGGCATTGTCAGTACAATCCGCATAAAATGACCCTAAGCGAACCTGCTCAATTTTTATCAAAGCAGTGTCAGTTATAATCAACCTTCAAAATAAAGCTAGCGAAGCGGTGTTTGTCGAAGGATGGCGCAATAGATGACTTAGTCCGAGCATGACGTAAATAAAGTGTGGTCATGGAGGATAGATACAAAAGGCACACCAGGTATCAACGAATCGATGTATGTGAAATAAATTATAGGCTTAACTTTTATTTGGTTTCATTAGTGATAGTATCTTATAATAGGCGGATAAATTTTTATTTTTCTTTTCGAAATCCAACATTGAGGTTATGTTCATCCTAAGATTATTTTTATTTCATATTGACACGTTATTTTATCATTTTTCTATTAACATTAAATTTAAAATTAAAAAAACTCAGCGTAATTTTTTATTCAATATTAAAACTAACCTCATCTAAATTAATTATAATTGACAAAATTTTAAATTTAACATTAAATTTAAAATAAACTCACAATAATTTTTCTATTAAAATTAACTTCATTTAAGTGTGAGTCGTGGTTGGGACAATAAAGGGAGATTAATGATAAATACTCCTGAGTACTGTACCACCGCCCCCCACACGCTCGAGGCGATGGGTGCAGTGGCCCTTATCATGATTGCATGCAAGGGAAGTGGGAAAGGTGGCAACAAGGGTGGTGGAGGAGAAGGTTTTAACAGGAGAAAGGGTAGGCAGGTGGATGATGTTGGTGAGTTTGTTCGCAGACAAGGAAACTAATGGACTGGACGGGTTTGGCGACGCCATCCTCAGCTTCAAGCTTGTCGACAGCTTGCAAATATCAACGGGTTTGGGGTATCTCCGTCATGGCTCGACCTATGAAAAGTCGTGGTCATGGAAGACGGGCCGAGGTGCCTAGAAATGAAAAGGAACTAAGCACGTGTGAGCCTTGCAGGGGTAGAAAATCGGTGGAAAGGCTTATCGACGAGGCTACCGAGGCTTATTGCGAGGGCGCTGATGAAGGTATTTTGAAAATTTTAGAGGAATGGGAAGCAGAACTTCAGTAGGGCAGTGAGACTAAGGAAGACATGGATGATTGTACCCTTGTCTCGGACCCTGGTACCACTAGAGGCAAGATAACACAATCTAAGCAAACCTTATACTTTTATTGGCTGATGGAAAACATGTTGGGCAAGGCCATGGAACATATCTCAGTAGGCATGGTTGCTTTTGTCCAAGGCATGTCGAGCTACAAGCAAGAATTCCAAAGAGTTCAGTTTCAACTCCATAAGCAAGATATCAGGCTTGGCCGAATTAAAAAGCACATCCCATGCATCTTGGATCTATCTAAGATGTCGGGATTGAATGTCAAAGACCCTGCGCCTGTGGAATCGACCTTGGAGGAAAAAAATGACTAAATAATCTCCTTTGCTTAATTTTGTTTTATATTCGGATAATTTTTAATTTTCCTTATGCAAGAATATGTATAGGTAGAAATCTAGAGTATGATCATGAAACAGAGACTTATATAGCTTGGATAGAAAGAGTTAAACTTTTTTGTTTTTGGATGACATACAATGCAGATAGGTGGCCAACAAACTTGATTTCCCAATGGACAAATTGAGGCCACCTAACCAATCTATATGGTGTAAGTTTGCTTATAAATAAATAGAAAAAAAAAAGCAAAACTTAACCCAAAAAAAAACTAACCTCATCTAAATTAATTATAACTAACAAAATTTTAAATCTAATGAAATTCATTATTGCTAATTGCCATGGTATACCATGAAGTCATATAAAAGACCGAATTAAATCTTATTATGGTTGACGCCATTCCATACGTCCATAATATGCATAATTCCGAGGGTTGAAATATCATCTCGACATGGCCTCGCAATTTAAAATTTTATGAAATCCTTTTTAACAGCTGTTCATCGAGTTAATCGTTTGCTCTCGTTAAAATAATCCACAGTTTCCCTTTATTGCCGCGCACGTTACTGTGATGCTCTAGGCATCTGCGAATCGACATGACACAGATATACATTCTTTTAAATAAATTTTTTTTTTTCCTAAATGCTCCACATATGAATTCTGAGGAGTCGTTAACATCGTTGTTTCCATTGTCGGTGTGGCGTAAAATAAGTTTTATAATAGTAATTTTTCTAATTACCACATATGAATGAAATGCTTAAAAAAGAGATACTTATGACTATTTCCCAAAAGAGATAACACATACTCAGGATAGATTATTCATTTTGGTTGATTTTTGTTCACCCACCTCAAATATCTTGAAGTATTCTTTTATGTTCACTTTATCATACCACTTTAGAGTTAGTATGAGTGATACCATATATTATCATTAATTGAAAATTTGTAAATTCCTTCTATGCTATTTCTCCATGATATAATTTATCAAATATTTATCCTGAATCACTTTGAAACTTGCTTTCATTTAGTCATCTTAATTTAATAATAATTCTCAAGGATTTTATAATTTTGTTTTGTAACCCCATATTTTATTTATCTATTTATTAATATTTTTTTTAATTATTTTATTATTATTATAATTATTTATTTATTAATATTTTTCTCATTTTAAAATTTTTAATTATTTAATTATTATTATTTATTAATTTAAAAAAATTAGACATTATATTTTTTTTGATGGAACGCTGTCGTTGCTGAGCGTTGAACTGCGCAGCCCTAGCCAGAAGATCACAACACGCAGCTGCTCCTCAGCGGCCTCCTACTGCTAAGGCCTTGGATCGATGGATCCTCTAGAGGACGGAGATCCCCTCCCAGATCGCCAACAGGAAACTGAAGAAACAACAAAAGCATTCACCTCTCTCATCTCTGCAATGGGTCCGGCCAAAAATCAACCGTCAATAACCAAGTTTGTTTAAAGATTGGAAGACATCCCTGAAATCTCCCTCCCCCCTGCTCTCCCTTGTAGAGCAACTCTATCCTTGACTGAGCGTGGATTAGTTGGGCAGTTTACTGGGTTATGGCCCTTACCCAAGATGGTCTAGAAATTGGTTGAAAGGAACTCGATTAAGTCGATAAATGGGAAAATATCAATCAGGTTCTATGGAAGAGGATACTACACCTTCCACTTCGAAACCAAGGAGGATCGCGATTTGATATTTAGGAATGGCCCATACTTCATGGATACAAGAGGACTGTATCTGAACAGATGGACACCAAACTTTGATCCAGAAATGGATGTGCCTAGCACTGTCCTAGTTTGGGTCAGGTTGTCGCACCTTCCCCTTCACTACTAGGGGGATGATTCAGTTAAAGCTATAGGAAATGCAGCAGGGAAATACATAGAAAGGTGCGAACCAGAGGAAAATATGCATACATGTGCCAGAATCTGCGTAGAAGTGGATCTAAGGAAAAGGCTTCCAAAGGCGATTAAAATCAAAGTGGATCAATGGAACAACTAGATTATGAGAAAATCCCTTTTAAATGCAAGGTATGTCACGAATACAGTCATTTTTCTAATAGATGTACAAAAAAAAATGAAAATGCAAAAGACTCAGAAAACAAATGGGAGCAGGCTAAAAGGAAGAAGACATCCAATAAACAACCCCCTCACTCTTCATCGCAGCCCCTCGCCTCCTCTAACCTCCTCCCTCCATCTCCAAAAGCAAACAACACCACTTCTCTCATTAGCCTAAATCCTTTTGGGCCATTGGACCCCACAGCCCCCTCATCCCCTAGATCTCCTCCCCATACTCTCAACCCCCCAGCATCCCCTCCACTCTCAAACACCCAATCTCCACCCCCTCCTTCAGTTGATAGAATTCTAACAAGAAATCAGTCAAAGGAAACTCTTCAAACTACGGAACATAAAAAAGAATAGGAAGGAAGTCAAACAAAGAGCTAAGGGATGAAGCTGCAGCAAAGGAAATGGCACTAGGTACGCAACAACCAATGGACTCCTTTTTGGGAAGAAGCTCAAGAAACAATGATAAAAGCCAACAGAGAGGGAAAGGTCCCTTGCACCACCCAACAAATAAATAATGATAGTGGTCTCTTGGAATTGTCGAGGATTGGGATCATCCTTTAAAGAAAACGCCACAAGAGACATTCTGGAAAAAGAAAATCCAGACATTCTTATGATTCAGAAGACCAAAACAAATAGCCAAGAAACTGAAAAAATAATAAAAAAATTCAAAAATTATGAAGGGGAAGCAATACAGGCTATAGGAGCTTCAGGCGGAATCTACACAATATGGAAAAAAGGACACTGGGAAATGATACAACAAAAGAAGGATCAACACTGGATACAAACAGATCTAAAGCAAACAAGCACAAAAGAGAAGTACAATTTCATAAATATATATGCTCCCAATCATTACAAGGAAAAAGAGAAATGTTGGAACACCATAAAGGAAGCACTAAATGAAATACAAACTGGGAAAATAATCCTTGGAGGGGATTTAAATTTGGTGAGAAGTATAGAAGAGAAGTTTGGAGGGACATATCACACATGTTTAAAATGCAACAAGATGATGGAGCTTAGTGAAAAGAAGTCGCCTTCACTAAGTGGGTTCGCAGGCTATTTTTGGCACAAAGTCTATTTTTAGACTATGCCTATTTTTAGACATATGGATCATGGTCTATGAGTTGCAGGATGCTATTTGTGGATGATTGGTCATGTTGGTAAAAAAATAGATGGACTTCTATTTTTAGACATATGGGCGGAGTCTATTTTTAGACTGCCAGGCTAAAATTAGAACAGTCGAATATTATTAGCTCTTAATAATATTTGGACTATAAACATTATATTATCCTCTTGCAGCACTTCAGTTCGAGCTACAGATGTGGCACATGCAACTGCCAGAAGGAAATACGCTTTTCTTATGGGTTAGTTGAGCTATTGCATGATGGACTTCAGTTAGAACTCAAGTGATTGAGTTTGGTGGAGTTGATTGAGGAGTTGATGGAGTTGTGTTCAGTTTGACTTAGTTGAACTAGTTGTATTTAGTCTAACTGCCAAATACACTAGTGATGAGTGATGTGAATTAATTATTAATTAATTCACTAATTATGAACTCATAAATCAACCAAAGAATACATCAGTTAACTCAGTGCACGGATAGTTCAGTGGAGACAAGTGTTAGAGGTGGGTGAAAGAGTGAGACTACTATCAGTTGTGACTATAGTTGTGCATGAGATTTGCACAATCATTGATTGAGATTGCCAATGAGGATTGCGCAGTACAACCAAAGGGAAAACGAGCTTGGATCATTCCTATTCTCACATTGGATTGCGCAGTAGAGGCAGGCAAACAGCGAAGGCGATTTGAACCTGTAACTTGATTTAGATCTGAGCTAGTTCGTGTGTAGCAGGTGGAGATATGTTATGAAACCAACTTAAGAAAAGATAGAAAAGATAGATCAACGCCTTAGAATTCAGCCTCTTCGAGGGGGAAACCTCCTTTACATTACATAAATGAACAATTCTTCGATGATACAAATGAAAAGACCTCCTTTCTATATATAGGAGTTTAAGGAGTCATAACATAATCACAGCCGACATAACAATAATAATGTAAGGGCACAATAATAACAATAGTGGGCTTCTATGGGGCACAATAGTAACAATATGGACACTACATGGGTACACCAATATAATAAGTGGGTTATACTAATAACAATAAGGGGTTACACTAGTAGTATAGGGGCCTAACATGCCCCTCTCCTTCAAAAAGCGTTGTCCTCAACGCTTGAGTAGTTCTTGATGCTTCTGTATAAAATTCTTGTCCTCCCATGTGGAATATTCAGCGGGTAAGTTCTTCCACTTGATGAGATACAATGAAATTGATCGATTTCGTAGCTGTCAGGTTCTTGTTTCTGTGACTGCTCCAGGTTCCAATATGATTTTTCCTTCCTCTTTAATTTCTGGAAATATTGTTTGAATTGGGATCTTTTGCAACTTTTGAATAAGTGGCCATACTTCTTCGTCCTTCTTCCATTCATCCCTTGCTTCGTTTATCCGATCTGGTTGGATAATATAAATAGCACAAAACAATGCTTCCACATCCTCATCCTTGAAGAGTCTTCCCATTCGGTAAGGTCGCCATTTTTTAAGTGCCTGTTGTTTCGTTTGATTTTGCACTGAAGTGGCATTATCCTTTAAAAGTTGGAGAACTTGTTGTTGATGCTCGATGTGATCTTTCATTGCTTGAACCTTTTTCTTCTTGATATGTCCTTCTATCTATAGAGTTTGAGGAGTGGTAATTTCTTCCAATCCTTTACAAGATATGGTCGGATTTATTTCTTGATGGTCGATGTGATCTTTCACTTCTTGAACAGTTTTCTTCTTTATATGTCCTTCTATCTTGATAGTTTGAGGAGTGGTAATTTCGAACAATGAATTACAAGATATGGTTGGATTCATTTCTTCTTTCTCGATGTGATCTTTCACTTCTTGCACCTTTTTCTTCTTGATATGTCCTTCTATCTTGAGAGTTTGAGGAGTGGTAATTCTTGCCAATGCTTTACAAGATATGGTCTGATTCATTTCTTCTTTCTCTGGGATGGGGTCCAGGCGTATATCTTCTCCTTTTGCTGTTTCTTGATCCTTTTCTTCCTCCTCTTCATATTCTATGTAAAATAATTTCTTCTCAGCACACTTATGACCTTTAGTGCATTTGCTATCACAATTGTAACAAAGCCCTTTTTCTCTTTTTTCTTCCAATTGTTGTGGTGTAACCCTTGTAGGTTGTGGAAGGCTAGGAGAAACAACACTTCCATCTTTATAGTTGTGAGGTGTACACTTCCTAGTTTCCATAATTTTGCTTTCCACTATGTCATAAAGCCCTTTTACTCTTTCCAATTGTTGTGGTGTTGCTCTAAAGAAGGTGTTGCTCTTTGTATCCTCATAATGTGCTATCATTTCCTCCGTGAAAATTGACCACGTAACAAGTTGTTTATGAGAACAAAGCCCTTTGTACCATAAAAATTGATCTGGTTCTAAATATGAAGATGCAATACATACCTTTTGTAACAGTTGTACACCATGTCTATCAAAATATTGCTCCATCTGAAGTATCCAATTTACCGGATCCTTGCCATCAAACTTCCTCATCTTGCTTTTTCTTGATTTTAGGAGCTCTACCTTGAAACGACTGTAACTTTGTACTTTCGGATCTTTAAGTTCTGAAATTATGACCTGTAGTATCCCTCTGTGTCCTCTTTCCAATGCCACAAGTCTGATCCAAATTGGATTCTCCAAGAAAGAGTTATGCACAATCTCCCAAGATGACCTGATTATAGACTAGTTCCGTAGAGCGAACTTGTACGACATGGCACGAGTCACTGTTTCAACCTTTGGATCTGAAAAACGCATACAAGAAACTAAAGTCCGTTCTCTTTCTGTACCTTCTTACGAAATTTAAATCCGATCCCCAGAGAGAAAGTTATGATGATTTTCCCCAGGTCACCTGTTTTGAATGTAATTCAGGAGTCTGGAAAAAGACCAACTTCCTCAGATCATATCTCCGCAAGTATCGTGCGAAAAGATCTGAAATTCAGACCCAAGGTTCAACGCGATTTCTTCTCAAATGGGTTTTTTTTGCGACTTCTGAAACGTCACAGAAAAAAGTTATAGTGAAAATGCCACGATGACCTGTTTGGAGCAGCGAAACCCTAGAATCCAAAGCTCTAATACCAAATGTTATGAAACCAGCTCAAGAAAAGATAGAAAAGATAGATCAACGCCTTAGAATTCAGCCTCTTCAAGGGGGCAACCTCCTTTACATTACATAAATGAACAATTCTTCGATGATACAAATGAAAAGACCTCCTTTCTATATATAGGAGTCTAAGGGGTCATAACATAATCAGAGCCGACATAACAATAATAATGTAAGGGCACAATAATAACAATAGTGGGCTTCTATGGGGCACAATAGTAACAATATGGGCACTACATGGGTACATCAATATAATAAGTGGGTTATACTAATAATAATAAGGGGTTACACTAGTAGTATAAGGGCCTAACAAGATAGTACTGAGTACTTGTGAGGAGTATTGTTACATGTTCTCTATCATTATAATATACAGATAGTTGGGGGTTTTCAGCTGTATGCTTTCCCCAGTACATACTGTGTTGATATGTGTGATTGATGTTTCAATGTGCGCATGCGATTGTTTCTTAATTCTGCAAAATTGATGATCAACGTAGAGGAGGTTATGTATTATGCATGCATTCCGCAAATAGTGTATAATTAGGATAATCTCAGTGAATAAGTGTTATATGATTCAAAATTTCTACATGGTATCAGAGCGAAGTTGATCATCAGAGCTATTATTCAGAAAGTGATTACATTTTATTTCTTCAGGCAGAGTCTGTAATTGGGCCAGGTAGCCTCTGGATTCAACCTTCTTTTGGAAGGTGAGATATCAGGTAAATGCTCATATAGTCAATCTCTGTACGAGAAATACTTTGTTCTCACGAATTTTAGAATAGAAGCAGTTGAGTTTTGAGCTGGTGGAATTCGAATTTGCAGCAGTGTTTTCTTGGTGTCGAAGTTGAAATATATTTCAACGAATTGCGGTTGGAGTATGCCCTTGAAGGCAGCTCGAATTATATTGCATGGAAAGACAGGATGGAGGCAGTGGTAGATGACAATGGGTTGAAGGACTTCATAGAGGCTAAGGTCCCAAAGCCTAATGATGCTACTCATGTTGAGGCTTGGCAAAAGAAGATAGCAAAGTGTTGAAGGATTCTGTTGGAGGGCGTGAAGGATCACATTGTGTCCAGCCTGCATGGAAAGGCTTCTCCATAGTTGATGTGGAAAGCGTTGAAAGATTTATTCCAAAGCAAGAGCGACCAGAGGAAGTTGGCGCTCAAGGATAAACTCAGAAACATTAAGTGTGAGAAAGGAGACAGTATGCCCAAGTATCTCACGAAGTTCACCCAGTGCCGGGATGAGCTGGGAAGTGTGGGGGTGACTGTAGATGATGAGGACTTGGTGAGCTTGGCTCTCCTTGGTCTTCCGAAGAGTTGGCATTCCTATCAAGACTCTGTTAATGGTCAGGGGAAATTGCTAGGATGGGAGAGACTTTGGTCAGATCTTGTGCAAGAGGAGATCAAGCGGAATACCAGGGATGGATCTTCATCAAAGGCATGTGATGAAGAAAATTGCGCTTTGGCTGCCAAAGCAAAGAAGGGGAAGAACAAGAAAGCTTCTCATTCCGGTGCGAAAGGCAAGAAGCAGGACATGTCCAAGGTGAAGTGCTTTTACTGTCACCAGCATGGTTATGCCACAAATTGTTCGCAGAAGAAGAAAAATAAGCAAGCTACTGGATCTGCAGTGGGAGAGGCCTTAGTCTTGCAGTTTGAGCTGGATTTTTCGTTGATCGCATTCTTGGTATCAAGTGTGATGTGATTGGTATGGTTCTTGGACAGTGGTGCGTCTTTTCACATGATAGGAGATCGAGATTTGTTTTCTGATCTGGATGAGAAAGATCTTGGAGTGCACATCGAGATGGGCGATGATGGTAGATACAGCGCGGCTGGTATCGATACCATTTCCTTTGAGAGGGAGTCTGGTAAACCCTTCGTATTGAAGGAAGTGATGCATGTTCCAGGATTGAAGAAGAATATTATCTCTGTGGCGATGTTAGAAGACAAGGGATATGATGTTGTCTTTAGTGAGGGAAAGGCTTTCCTGTGCAGTAAGACAACTAGAGAAACCTGAAAGATAGGGGTTCGAGTCAAGAACCTTTATCAATTGCATGTAGATGGTTGTGCAGCAATGGCAGGCAAGGTAGGAGGATTGGTGAGCCGAGATGATGGCGAGCTGTGGCACCGGAGATTAGCCACCTTCACCATGGAGCCTTGAAGATACTGCAACAGATTTCTACTGGGATTCCTAAAGGCACCCTTGCACAGTCAGATCAGTGCAAGGGGTGTACTTTGGGAAAATTTGTGAAAGCCACCTTTCATGAGAAGGATAGTCACGCCATGACGATCCTTGAGAGAATTCACACGGACGTGTGTGGACCTTTCTCAGTAGCTTCGACAGCAAAGCACAAGTACTATGTGATCTTTGTTGATGATTTCTCTCGAAAGTGCTGGATCTTCTTCATGCAGAAGAAGAGCGAGACATACTCAAAGTTCTGTGAGTTCAAAGCACTGGTCGAGAAGGAATCGGGGAAGAAGGTGAAGGCTCTTAGGAGCGACAATGTTGGTGAATTCATCTCTGGCGAGTTCAAGAACTTTTGCAGTGCAGAAGGGATTTGAAGAGAGCTCATAGCTCCCCATAACCCACAGCAGAACAGGGTTGCTGAGCGAAAGAACAGAACGATCGTGGGTGCTGCACGGGCGATGTTTCATGATCAGGGCCTACCCGTTCACTTGTGGGTGGAGGCATGCAATACTGCAGTGTATTTGCAGAACCGTTGTCCTCACAAGATACCTGGCATGAGTACACCCGAGGAGGCTTATTCTGGTAAGAGGCGTGATATTTCCCATTTGAGGATTTTTGGTTCTCCTGTTTACATGCATGTGACGAAGGATGCCAGGAATAAGCTGGAACCGACCGCAGAGGTTGGGATATTTGTGGGGTACACTGATACACCCCACAACTATCGTGTGTATTTTCCAGACAGTTGCAAGACTGTTGTGCGACAGGATATCAAATTTCAGGAGGAGAAAGCCATGAAGTGTTCGCTTGAGAGGGAGCCACACTTGCATGCAGATGAGGAGCTATTAGTTGCTAAGGATGAGCTTTAGGATGTGGATCAGCCACAAGATGAAGTTCATGGAGTGGAAGAGACCACTCATGCAGCGCCAACCATTAGAGGGCGAAAGCGCACTACAGAAGCTGAGCTACTGGCTCAAGATGCAGAGAAGGTTGTAGGACCACCTACAGCGTAGCACAGATAGAGACAGTCACCTGATCGGTACACTCGATACATGGCTCTTGTGAGAAAATGTGTCGTGACTAAGCCATCCTCTTTCGAGGAAGCTGTGGAGGATCCCGCATGGGTAGATGCCATGGTGGAAGAGCATAAGTCAATTGTCAGAAACAATGCATGGGAGATTGTCCCAAGACTAGAGGGGAAATCAGTGGTTGGTTTGAGATGGATCTACAAGGTGAAGTAGGTAGCTGACGGGAGTGTGGAGAAGTACAAGGCAAGATTTGTTGCCCGAGGCTTCTCACAGATAGAGGGGATCGATTATGAGGAGACCTTTGCACCTGTCGCAAGGTATTCTTCCATACGGATGATTCTTGCTCTCTCAGCGCAGATGGGGTGGCAAATTCATCAGATGGTTGTGAAGACTGCGTTCCTCAACAGAGTCATTGAGGAGGAGGTGTACATAGAGCAGCCCGAAGGTTTCGAGATCTTCAGCAGAAAGTCGCATGTGTGCAGGCTCAAGAGAGCATTGTATGGGTTGAAACAAGCACCTCGTGCTTGGTACACACGGATAGACAGTTATTTCACCAAACTTGGATTCTCCAAGAGTGAGGCGGATCCTAACCTATACCAGATTGTGGTGGAGGGTAAGTTGCTTATCATTGCACTTTATGTAGATGATTTGATTTTGATGGGAGATGAGCTGTTGATACTTTCATGCAAGGAGGATCTTGCTAGAGAGTTTGAGATGAAGGACTTGGGCCTCCTTCATTATTTCCTGGGATTGGAAATTTGGCAGCGCAGTGATGGACTATTTGTTTTTCAGGGTAAGTATGCTCAGGAGATACTGGAGAAGTTCAACATGCATGGCTGCAACCCTGTTGATACTCCTCTTCCTGGAGGTTGGATGAAGGAGGATGCTACTTCAACGGAGGTAGTGGATGCCACTGTTTATCGACAGTTGGTGGGGTCACTTATGTATCTGGTCAATACACGACCTGATATATGCTATGCTGTTAACCAGCTTTCACAAGCTATGGTTAAGCCAACCAAGCTCTTCTGGAAGGCAGGCAAGCATGTATTACGTTATCTCAGAGGCACATCGGGATATGGATTGTGGTACAGATAGGAGGATGAAGTGAAGCTATGTGGCTTCATGGATGCAGATTGGGCAGGGAGCCCAACAGACAGAAAGAGCACATCTGGAGGGATCTTCAGTATCGGGTCGACAATAGTTTCTTGGTACAGCAGAAGCAGAGATCCGTGGCACTCAGTTCAGCAGAGGCCGAGTATATTGCAGCAATTTTGGCTACATGCGAGGCTATATGGATGAGGAAGATCCTGGTCGGGTTGTTCGGGTAACACTTGGAGCCTACTGTGATTTATTGTGATAACCAGAGTTTCATTAAACTCTTAGCTAATCCAGTATTTCATGATAGATCCAAGCACATCGACATCATGTACCATCATATCAGAGATTGTGTGCAGCAGAGAATCATGTTACTTTCATACATTCCTACAGAGGATCAAGATGCTGATATCTTGACGAAGTCGCTCACCAGGAGCAAATTCGAATACCACAGAGGCAGGATAGGGGTTGCAGATAATTAATATCTTGTTGAGAGGGAGTGTTGAAAATGCAACAAGATGATGGAGCTTAGTGAAAAGAAGTCGCCTTCACTACGTGGGCTCGCAGGCTATTTTTGGTGCAAAGTCTATTTTTAGACTATGTCTATTTTTAGACATATGGATCATGGTCTATGAGTTGCAGGATGCTATTTGTGGATGATTGGTCATGTTTGGTAAAAAAAATAGATGGACTTCTATTTTTAGACATATGGGCGAAGTCTATTTTTAGACTGCCAGGCTAAAAATAGAACAGTCGAATATTATTAGCTCTTAATAATATTTGGACTATAAACATTATCTTATCCTCTTGCAGCACTTCAGTTCAAGCTACGAATGTGGCACATGCAACTGCTAGAAGGAAATACGCTTTTCTTATGGGTTAGTTGAGCTATTGCATGATGGAATTTAGTTAGAACTCAAGTGATTGAGTTTGGTGGAGTTGATTGAGGAGTTGATGGAGTTGTGTTCAGTTTGACTTAGTTGAACTAGTTGTATTTAGTCTAACTGCCAAATACACTACAGATGAGTGATGTGAATTAATTACTAATTAATTCACTAATTATTAACTCATAAATCAACTAAAGAATACATTAGTTAACTCAGTGCATGGACAGTTCAGTGGAGACAAGTGTTAGAGGTGGGTGAAAGAGTGAGACTGCTATCAGTTGTGACTATAGTTGTGCATGAGATTTGCACAATCATTGATTGAGATTGCCAATGAGGATTGCGTAGTACAACCAAAGGGAAAACGAGCTTGGATCATTCCTATTCTCACATTGGATTGTGCAGTAGACGCAGGTAAACAGCAGAGGAGATTTGAACCTGTGACTTGATTCAGATCTGAGCTAGTTTGTGTGTAGCAGGTGGAGATAGTACTGAGTACTTGTGAGGAGTATTGTACTATGTATTGTTACATGCTCTCTATCATTATAATATACAGATATTTGGGGGTTTTCCGCTGTATGCTTTCCCCAGTACATACTGTGTTGATATGTGTGATTGATGTTTCAATGTGCACATGCGATTGTTTCTTAATTCTGCAAAATTGATGATCAACGTAGAGAAGGTTATGTATTATGCATGCATTCCGCAAATAGTGTATAATCAGGATAATCTCTGTGAATAAGTGTTATATTATTCAAAATTTCTACAACACAAACCCATCTAGTGACGCTTTGGAAGCAATAATGAAGCAATACAACCTAATAGATATCCCCCCAAACAATGGAAAATATACCTGGGGCAACAAAAGAGCAGGAAAAAATAATATTAAAGAAAGGCTTGCTAGACTTCTGATACAAGAAAACATAGCAGCAGTTTACAGTGCAATTAAATAAAAAATCCTTCAAACCACGACATTCGATCACAAACCGGTGGCAATAATGATGGGCAAAATGGAAAACCAAGGACCCCTTCCATTTAGATACAACCCAATATGGGACAACAATACAAAATTCAACAAGCTAATCAAGGAAGCATGGGCACCAAGAATCTCAGGATCGCCCCAATATATTTGGGAATCAAAATTAAAAAAATTAAGAGCCAAGCTTAAGGAATGGGCAAGAGGAAATGAAATAAAAAAAAAGAAAGGAAAATAGAGCTGCAAAATAAAATGGACAGCATACAAATTGAAAAAGAAAATAAAGAATAAGACAAGCAGGATTATTTAAGAGAGAAGGAGATTTTTTGGGAAATATACAGGGAAAACAAGAAAGAGGAAGAAGAGGCCAGATTGAAATCTAGAAGCCTTTGGCTCAATGCAGGGGATAAAAATACAACCTTCTTTCAAAATACCATTAAAATAAGAAGAGCAAGAAATCAGATAGAAAAAATTCAAGTTGACGGACAAGAGGTCAAAGGTGCAGAGGATTTAAAAAAAGCAACCCATAAGCATTTTAAAAATCTACTTTCAGCTAGTGAAGAGATAGTTGAGTATGAAAGCTTCCTTCAACAAAAAATAAAATAAAAAAAGAGCAAAACTCAGAAATATGCAAAGAGATAACAGAAGAAGAGGTAGTGGCGGCCATATGGAGCCTACATCCAGACAAAGCCCTAGGGCCAGATGGTTTTACTATAGCTTTTTACAGACTTCATTGGAACATAATAAGAAATGATTTCTTATGAATGGTGAAGAACATCTTCAAAAAAAACAAGAAAAAACAAAAAATTGGAAGCAACACAAAACTTTCCTATCTTGCATTAGTCCAAAAAGAATCCAACCCCTCTACTTTCAATAGATTTTGTCCCATTTCCCTTTGCAATTCCTCCTACAAGATCATCACAAAAATAATTGCAAATAGAATCAAAGAAGTTCTTCCAACAATAATATCTAAAAACCAAGGAGGTTTTGTGCCTAGTAGGCAAATCATAGATAATGTAATTATTGTACAAGAAGCCATACATTCCAGCATGCAAAGAAAAGAAAAAGGAATCATTATCAAACTGGATATGGAAAACACATTTGATAGGGTGAGCCTCCCATATCTAGTGGCAGTTTTAAAAAAACTTAGATTCTCTAAAGATATAATAGAGGTCATTCAAGCTTACATCACAACTCCATGGATTGCTTCTCTCATAAATGGAAGGCCCAGTGAATTCTTTCAAAGCACAAGATGCCTCAGACAAGGATGTCCACTCTCCCGCTTCCTATTTATTATAATGGAGAAAACTTTAAGCATAGCATTGGAAAAACAATGAAAATAAAGAAATATTACTGGGCTTCGAATAGCAAGAGGAGTAGAGACCATAAACCACTCCTTGTTTGTGGATGACACTCTATTATTGGGGGGGGGCTCTACAATAATTCCAAGAATCTTCAAAAGAATATTGGATGATTTCCTACAAGTTTCAGATGGGCTCTTAAACAACACAAAATGCAGAATATATGGCTGGAACACCTCTCCCAGAACCATGCAAAGGATTTCACAAATCCTAGACATCCCCATACAGGAAAAATGGACTCATTTCTTTTATTTGGGACTCCCCATCTCCAAAGAAAACATGAAGGCAGAACTATGGACCAAACAGATTGAAAAAATGAAAAACAAAATCCAGAGCTGGGGAATGATGTGGCTAAATATGGCAGGGAGGGTGATATTAATAAAAGCACTTCTGGCAGCACTCCCAATCTACCAATATGCAATAATCTTGGCTCCAGCAAGTGCTCATAAACAAATGGAGTTAATCCTGAGAGGCTTTCTATGGCAGGGAGGGAAGCAAGAAAACAAAAAATTCAGTTTGGTCAGGTGGGAACAAGTAGTACTACCATATGAACAAGGAGGCTTATCAATACAGCTACCTGGTCTCATGAATGCTACCCTGGGAATGAAAATAATATGGAGATTGATCACAGGAAAAGAGAGCTGGTGGAAAAAAACTCTTGCCTCAAAATACATGGACAACTCTAGGAGAAGTCTGTTGAATGGAAATATCCCATCAAGACAGTGTACTCAAGTCTGGAAGCTCGTAAAAAAGACAATCCCTTTAATGAGCAATCATATTTCTAAAATCCCAGGCAATGGAAAAACAATTTCGATTTGGGATGATAGAATTATGGGGGAAGAACCTTTAAAAACTCACTCAAAACTTGAGGGCATTCAAAAATGGATGAGAGGAAAAGGCCTTAATACACTACACTCAATATCTCTTTGGAATCAGAGAGATTGGCAAGAATGGCAAAATTTAACAATCCCTGCAAATCTGAAAGTGCAATGGGTCAAACTAAGGCAACTTCTTAAAGGGGCAGCACCCATAAGCTATGATGAAGAAGATGACTTCCTTTGGGACCCAAGTGGAGGAAGATACACAGTCAAGACTGGGTACAAAATTTTACAAGATCAACCAAACCAACAAGATTGGGGTCTCTGGAAGACAATTTGGAAATCTGAAAGTCTGCCTAAGATCAAAATCTTCACCTGGACACTCTTAAAAGGAAAGATCTTAACTAGTGAAAACTTAAAAAAAAAGGCTTCCAAGGTCCTTCTAGATGTCCAATGTGCTTGCAGGCAGAAGAAACCATACAACATTTATTTCAGGATTGCATTCTAGCCAAAGAGTGTTGGCAACAACTCATAAGTCCTCTTGAAATCAATCTAAATTTCGCAAAGCCTTTGCCAGAATTTCTCCAAGTCTGGGAGAAGGCCTACCCATATACAACAAAGAAGAAAGTGACGATACAGAGGATCTGGAAATGCATTCCAGCAGTTCTTTGTTGGCAAATTTGGTTGATGAGAAACAAAAGCATTTTCAAAAGCCAAACCCCAAGAATAGGGAAAATTCTTTCAAAAACATGGGGTTTAACTTCTAAAATCCTAAATGTTAAAGGAACAACAACAACAGACTACAACATTCTTCAACAAGAAGAGAAAGACTGGCTCAACAAAGCCATAATAAATAACAATGGTAAAAAAGGACAAAAGAAAAAACCTTCAAAATATAGCTGGAAAATGAGACTGAGTGAAGAAGAATTCACAACATGGAAAAAAATCAAAAAAGACATTGTCTTTACTTTGATGGGGCTTCAAAACATAACCCCGGGAAAGTAGGGGCAGGGGGAATCATCCTTGATCAGGATGGGAATTTTTTTTTTCTTATGAATGGGGACTTGGAGAAGTTTCAAACAATAAGGCTGAAGCTTATAGTTTGTTAATGGGAACAATAATAATCAAAAAAAGATTGATACAAGACCCCATTATAATAGGAGACTCAACCATAATAATAGAGGCAATGGCTCGAGACAAAAATCCCAGCAATGAATTCATTAACAGAGTATACAGGAGAATCAGGAAGAATTTAGAAGGCTCAGGAGATGTGATTTTTAGACATATACTGAGAACTCACAATCAACAGGCAGATCATTATGCTAACCAAGTAGTTAAAAGAGCTGAAGGGAGCACCCGGGAAAACAAAGAGGAATATTACACCTTTGTTCCATAAGTCCATCCATAGGATAAGAAGCATGAATCTTTTCAAAAAGAAGAAACAGCGAGCATTCCCAAAAGAAATAATAAAAAAGACAACAAGATTTCAACAAAAAAAATATCACTGCAAAAACAATCAGATGGTCACGAGACTCCAGAGGAAAAATCAAAGGAAATCAAAAAACATCAAGCGTTCTGGCAGCAAGGACGATTGTGATCAAGCACACATGAAATCCGCAGCAATCCATCTCATCAGGGATAGGTACCAGATAACTCTCAGCCTTTTTAATCACATCTGGAAATGCATTATCTCTCGCAGCTCCAATCCCAGGCATACTCGCATGCTTCATTCGCCCCTCATTGCCTCTGCCCTGCTCCAAGCATTTTCGCCCTCACTAAGTTCCCTTTCGACTCCTCTTCAGTGCACTGGTATCACCTATCAGCATAAAATCCCAACCCTCTTGCTCCATTCTTGCTCTCCTGTTTTCCATATCGTCCACACTCCAAATACGTTCTCAGCCAGTTCTAGGCTAGTCGCAGTGCAAAATTACAGTCATCCCTCTCATCCCGCTCACTACTCCACTAGAAAATACCTGCGCCCTTTGTCTACTCCCACTCTCTCAGTGCCACCCCTCCCTGTTTGTATTCCATCTCCCTAGGATCGCCAAGTTACATTCTCTCCAGCAAGCAGCAAAGACCTTCACTGCAAAAGATTAGAAGGCAGCTACAACAGAAGAAGGACCAACTCAGGCAACACAAGGTACAGGAAGCACAACAACACAAGGAACAACAAGCAGTTCAAGAGGAAAAAGAAGGAAGCAAATCAAATGGAATTCAACCCCATAGAAAAGGCAGCAAGGAATGATGCATGTCTAGCATGCAAAGCGAACAAATTTATGATTAGTAGACTCCAAGAATCGCTGAAAGATATCAGGTCTGAAATGAGAATGGAGTATAGCTATCAAAAGAGGAACATGGAAATTTAGAAAGAAGAGATCATGGCTCTTAAAAATAAATGCAAGCATTTAGAGGAGGCAGTGACATACTTCAAAACCACCACCATGAGCCAAGAAGGTGAGAACTCTATTCACTATGACAAGAAGAAATAACCCTCTCAGGAGCAGTCAGTCTACAAACCATGAAAAATTATAAGAAAATCAATGTTATGTAAATTTTCTTTACTAGTAGGTCAATATGTTAGGCAGTACTCTAGAATAGCTATAGAAATATATGAATTTTTTAATACAAGCATAGGAGAAGGGACTGCGTTCCCAACACATTCTCAATGCTTAGTTTCCATCTATGCTATAGTCGATTGTAATAGGAGCTTGCTCCACCCCAACTTTTGGTAATATATCCACTATCCGATCTGTTAAAAAAAAACATTAGACATTATAAATAGAAATATAAAATAATGTCATCAAATTACAACTGAAAACTATTGTAATGTTATCCCATGTTTTATAACCTCATTGAAAGGGGAAGGGGGAGTTTACAGAATTGAAAATTAGGTTACAATTTAAAAAAACAACTATCTACACTGGTTGAGATGACATCTTGCCTAATGAGATAGTTACTAGATGTAAGGATATGAAGGACTCGTGAGACAATGTAGGAAGATGAGAGAGTTGCAAAAACATTAACCATTTTGGGAAAGAAAAAGTATTATATAAACATAATATTTTATAAAATTTAATAAATAATGCAAATATGTGATTTGGAATTAAAAAAAATCAATAATAACCATAAAAATGAAAGAAAAAGATAAAAGTGATATAACCGAAAGAGAGTGTGATATAAAATAATAACAATAAAAATGAGAAAAAGATAAAAGTGATATAATGGAAAGAGAGTGTGATATAAAAAACATGATGGTCGAGTAAATTAATGATGCCTACCAATAAATAGATATCCCACATATATACATCACCACTACTTTATACACTAGCTTTTATGGTGGGCAAGGATATTTCTAGAGACGTTGTTGAATTAATTAATTTAATTTTATTATATGAGTAATATTGTAAAAAATGTCATGTAGGAGGATAATGTTATTTGTTTTTTATATAAGTAATATTATATAAAATCCCTTACTACGCTATACGTACTTTATAAATAAATGTGTTATTCCCCTATGTAGGGGTAATTATGATATTTATTATACTTTTTAATTTATTTTAAAACATTTAAACATTCAGTTTTATATCAAATTTTATTTTATTTTAATTATGATATTTAAAAAAATTATATTTTTTGTTTTTATTAATTTTAAAATATTTATTTCAATTAATAATAAACATAAAAAATTATTATATTATTGTTATAATAATAATAATAATAATAATAATTTTTTAGGATCAAAATTATTTTAATTGGTTTTGTATAATCAATTTTTAGTAGAGATATATTATTTCGTCTTTTACTAAATATAATTATTTTGTTTTTTATTAAATATAATTATTCTATTTTTATTAATAAAATTAAATGACTTAAGCAAATAAGAAAACAAGAAAGACAATTTGACAATAAGATTGGAAATAATTCAAATAATAGGTTGGAAGTGAGCTAAATTACTATAAAAACTTTTAATAACACAAATACTCCTAAACACTTATTTATAAAATAAAAGTAAAGTAAAAAAATCCACAAGCTTTCATTAGTTATGTATCATCATCTTTGTGAAGATATATTATTTCATCTTCCTAAACACCAATATTCCAATTTTACTAGCTCAACTGTATTAGTAATATGATTGATATAAATAAATAAATTTAATCACAACCTTTCATTAAACATTAATGATCAAGATTATTATTTTTTATTAAATCTCAAACATCCATGTAATATTTGTATACTTTATAAAATGTGACACCTTACTTTCAATATAGAGACACAACTTAAATTATTAATAACAAAAATCAATTTACATAATGAAATGAAAATGCAAAGGAGGGAATACAAATTCCACTATGTTACTAAATTTAAATTTAAATTTTGCACTGATTACAAACCATATATTTTTAATTTTGATTTTTTATTTATCTTGTTTTTTTTTGTAAGCTGATAGTTTTCTATTAAATCATGAAAAATATACACCATGGGAAACCCCTCTAAAAATAAAAAATTGCCTTACTCCTACCAGATTTGTTGGTCATTAACTACAAGCTGAATAAAACAAAAAGCAACTAAGTAAAACAAGGGCTCTATCTATCCATAACCAATCAGGCACAAAATCTATCTAGAAAATACACAAAAACCAAAGTTCATCTTAACTACTGAATTAGGTTAGGAGAATTTGCCTTTGGAGCTTTGGAATTATCATATGGGTAGTGGAAAGCTTTGTGGATGTGAGATTCCACAAGAGCCATGCAGGACTCACAACGATCCATGTCATCCTAAAGTTGTTGTTGAGCCCTTCGAAGGGAAGCCTAACAATCAAGAATCCACTCTCATTGTGAAGAATATCTGCAATAAAATTGACCAAGCCTATGCTATCCTCATGTTGTGTCTGAGAAAGTTGGTCAACAAATTATTAGAGGAGATGAACTTTCACCTCAATGGACTCGCAGGGAGATTTCAGGTCCGCTTGACTAGCTGAGTTTCTAGAAGGGGCTACCAAATCCCCATCATCTTCATGAATCCCTCTTCTCGGGTGACCTCGTCCTTGTCGTGGACAACCTCGCTGGCGTAACATTATGATAGTGTCAACACCCCATCTCAAATCCCCAATTGACACTTCCCAGACAGACCATCTATGGAGTCTCTGACCCCTCACTATGAAACCCCGTGTCCCTCCACCTGACCTATAGATAAGGGAGGGTGTACGAGTTCTAGAAACAAACACACTCACCGAGCATGAGTTGCAATAGGCTAACAGTACCACCGATTCAGCATCGAGTAGGACAGGAGTGTAGGTCTCCTCTGCCTCTAATAAGTTGACGAACAAAAAAGTCGTAACGACTAATGGTCGACAAAACAACATACAAGTAGTATGACTAAACAAGCTTCTAGGATGAGCATTGCTTAGACAGGTTATTTTCAATGTGACACAAAGGAAAAATAGTCAAGAGATAGGGACCACGTGCGAAACAATGGTGCTGCAAGTGCACTCTTATGGTCTACAACAAACCCACTCCTCCTCTTCCCATTAGACTCTGAAGGGAAGTTCACAATCCGCAAACTTTTCCATTCCTATCGACACCTCACTTGTTGTGCAACATGGTCCAAAATCGTGGTCACACTTTGAATTCTAAATGAGCATGCAACACTGAATGTGGTTGGAATTAAGGCCAGAGCCTCCCCTTCTAGAGATAGCCTAGAACTGAAGCTGAGGAGACACCCCTCAACCTACGCAGAAGAACTTGTCTCTCCAACTTTCATCTCTAGTCTCACCACCCTCACCACGCCTCCATATCTCGTGTTCCTTATACCATTGTCTGCATTGAGAATGTTGATCAGACCTATTCCCAAGGCCCATTTACTAATTGTCTTGAGCATTCATGTTGTCGCGTGTGTGGGGAGTAATGCCCCTTATCCTATCATCCGCCTGAACACTCACCCCCAATGAGGAATTTATCTTCTTTTATTAGTATGATATTTTAGAATACAAATTGATTTTACTTTTTAATTATTAAACACAAATTAGCACTCATCCTACAACACACTAGCCCTTACTATGGTTGAATTTTTTCCCATAGAGTTTTGAACTAGTGACCTTTACACCATAGAGAGGCTAAACAAAACACAATGTCACCATCTATTTTATCCCCGTGAGTTGCTTATATCAACACTTTCATACATTTAATTCATTTTATAATACTCATTAATTTTAAATTTCTAACTATTCCAAGTAATTTATAAGAATATAGGAGATCATTATTGTGCATCTATTTCACTAATATGAATAGAAATGCATATCATATATTTAACCTCCAATTACTATTAAAATAAATTTTCAAGTTTTTATTTTATTTTATTTATGAATTTTTATTTAATTTCATTAATTTTTTTAGAAGCTTACTATGCAAGCTTGTGAAATGTAAAGTAAATGTGAGTATAAGGTCCTATGTTCAAATATTCTAATGTCTAACCCTTGCCTCATGTTGTGAACGGAAAGGGCCCAATAAGGAATTATAGTCATAGTGGTTGGAATCAAGAAAATTCATATATATATATATATATGAAAAAATATAAAATAAAAATAAACATATTTACAAAGGTATAAAGTAAAAGACAAAAACCAATATCTTGTTATTATTTCAGCATCATGTCAAACTTATATTTATCTGGTCCTCTAAATTTATGACTCTCTTAAGATAATGTGTTATAATTAAACATATTATTATTGATAAAATATTTAATTAACATAACTACATTAGTAAATGTGGTTGATATAAGTTAATTGATGTTATTTTCATATGTTGATTTGCATATAAGAGGAGAAAAATGTTGTCTATTGATACATATCAACCACATTTAATAATGTGGTTATGCTAGTAGATGACCAAAGTCTGTGGGGTGAATTTGTAGACCATGATTGATTATGGTTGATGCTGGATGATTGATTATGGTTGTCAAGGGTCGACCATAGTAGGTAATGGTTGACAAGGTTGATTGGGGATGAAGAGAATTTCACTATGGTTGACCATGTTTGATAGAGGATGATTGTGGTCAACCATTAATGTGAAATTATATTTATCCTACATTATTATATCAATGTTACATTAATTTTGATGATTTTTACATTGTTACATTCATGCCATATTAATGTTGACAATGGTTGACGCTTGTCAACCATGGGTGATGTTACATTAATGTTACAATAATGGTCAAATTAATGGTTGAATAGTGTTGACCATGGTTGATAAGCTTGACCATGGTTGATTGAGGTAGAATTGATTTGACTGAGGTTAATTTTGGTTGAATACAGTTGGTTATGGTTGACCTTGGTTTACCATAGGTTGACCATGATTGCCATGATTGACCATGGAGGTAGATGATAGATTATGGTGGACTAAATGAGAGCATGGATGACCATGTTGACAATGTTTAACTTGATGACCATAGTTGACCATGATTACCATGGTCGATCTTGTTTCACCATGGTTAGGAATCATTGATATTCTTTTACAAAGGTTGACTATGGTTGATTATGCATCAGCGTGGAGGAACATTGTTGACCATGGTTCTCAATATTTAACTATAGATGAAAATGGTTGAGCATGTGGGGTAGGGTTGACCATGTTTTAATAAATCATGTATTGCCATATTTTCTGGAAGGATTTTACATCCTTCAATATGGTCCTCTTAGAAGTCATTCATAGATTTTCCCTTAGGCAATCCTACATAAGCCCATCCAGATATTAGTTCATAAATAAATGAACACTTAAATCAAACATTACCTTTGTGATGGCCTTTCATCATTACATATTCCTGTAGGTATCAACATCCTGCATGCAGATTGACACATTTCCAAAAGATATTCATTGTCAAGGATCTCCATCTTTTTCTAACTTCCATCTGATTCTTCATATCTTTCTAGAAGATATTCTAGTCAAATATTCTTGGAATTCGGATGTTGAATGCCTTCTACCTTTGTGGCATATTTACGATCTCTTCCTTTCTTTTCACACACTTCATTCCCATGAGCTTCCAATCAAAGTTTCTTAATCTTAGTCAACTTTCTCATGACTTATATGAGAACATATTATGTTGATTTCATCTAGTGTGAATTTATGCTTTTCTACAATCTTTCAGAGGAGTAGATCCCTTATTCTCTTGATCATGTTTCCCCAAGGTGGAAATAGTGATCCATATTATTTGCAACCATATGATATGACTTTCATAATATCTTATGTAAGCATGCATACCTCATCTTTCCTTTTGGTCATCTATAGTTCTTGTAGCAGCTTTATTTGAATGAAATAACTTTATCTTTTAGACGTGATTTCCTATTATGTCATCATACCATCATCTCTCTAATCCCACGATTTGGAATTCCTAATGAAACTCTTCCTTTATTTCTAGATTGGTGAAACCTTTGATGAGGATTCCATCGGAGAAACTTGAGGATCTTTTATATCCTTACCCAGCATATGTTTCCTTATTGACTATTGTATGATGATCCTAGTCGATGATGACCTCTACTTCTTTCTATAAGTATCACTAAAGGTTTTAATGAGGTTTCCAAGAGCTCTCATTCTTTGTAAATAACAACAAAAAAAATCATATATTCTTTCTGCTTCCCATGTCACGAGATCTTATTTCTAATGATTCTATCATGATGTTACTTTCTAATATGATGTATCCTATCTTATTTACATTGCTTCCTATGTATAAATTACAAGTAGAAAGTACCTACTTAGTGAAGAAGATCATCTCAGTCATAGTAGAGATATTTTTCTTCTTCCTTCTTAAGCTCCTTTGTCTCAGGTTCTTTCACTTCCTTAATATGGGCTTCTTCCTTGTACCTCTTGCGTTTAGGACAATCTCTTCTATAATGCCAAAGTTTTTGAAAACCATAGCATATTTACTTATTCATGTTATTCTTATTCTTCTTTGGAGGATCAAACTGTCCCAATTTCCATTTTTTTCTTGTGACTGGTTGATCCCTTCTATCTGAGCTTTTGTTACTTTCTTCCTTCAAACTGTCATCTTCTGCCTTGCAGAGAGACCATAATCTGATGAATAGGATAAATTCCTCTTCACTAGTAGATATGAGGTTACCTTTCTCATTATTCAATGCATTTAGAATAATAGAGATTATTTCGTTATCAGATATCATCTCTGCTAGATCCTGCAATTGCCTTTTTATTTGAGTTTATTTTGAAAGACACAATGTTATCCCTTCATCTTTTGACACCTTCAATTTATATAGATCAGATGTAAATGATATGATCTTTTCTATCATGCTCTTAGAGAAAAAATTTATTAGCTCATCATATATTTCTTTAGATGTCTCCAGCACGGCTACATAGTAAATGAGAGGATTTTTTATAGAATCCTTAAGAAAATTTTGAGCCTTGAGATTCCTTTCCATGTATTCTGGTAATGATTGCTCTTCAGATGGCTTGGAGACCTTTCCATGGACATGATCAATGCCTTCATTTACTTCTAGGACTATGTCTATCCTTCTTTTCCATACAAGGAAGTTTGATATTCCAAACAACATTTGGTTCTCCTTGAAACATGAAGTCATTTTTACTAGATTATATTATAATAAAAGGTACTTACTTGTGAAGATATAATCTTCAACTTGATGACGAACGTTTTGTTTGAGATGATCCCTTCCAAGTGAGATTCTTGCTTCAATATGGAGAAGGTTTCCTTTTGATCTACCCTTCCTTAGATTTGAAGATCTTCCACTTCTTTGGTGATATATGATCGTTGGAGTGGTTCTATTGTTCCGGTCTTCGTGCTTGATTCCTTCTTGTAGATGATTTCAAGACTCTTGTTGGTGTAGATTTCTTTCATCCAGGGTTTGCCTTTGGTAGCCCTTGGATTTGCTAAGATCCTTATTTTAAGCTTGATTCTCGTGTGTCTACTTTCTTGGATGCTCCTTCTTGATTTCAGCCCCTAAGCTCTAATACACTATTGTGAAATCTAGGGCATGGATAGTTAAAATATTTATCTACTTGATAATTTCTTGTGATAAAATTTTACTTCTTAGGTTATGATATTTTCTTCATTTTATTATTATTGTTTTCTTCTCATCAAGAAAATTACCAAAAATAAAAGGCAAGTGACACAGTATGTAGGCTTGTCATCCCCGGCCAAACCCTCTCAACTCTTGAGAGGAAAACCCGATCAAAATTCTTCTTATAGATCTTCAATTGATGAGTACAAAGACCATGAAACAGACCCTTGACACTAGTATCCTCCCAAGAACCTTGTCACTAACCTTTATGCTCTTCCTCTTCCCTTTGACTTCCTTCTAGACATTGAACCACTCTCATCGGTTCCTTCTAGAGAAACTTGGTCTCTAGATCTCATTCACCCAGAATAATCCTTCTCTTGTTACCCCAAAAGAAACCATCCTTCGCTTGGTGAGAATAAACTTGTCTTTGCTGCCCCAAAAGAATGCCCCCTTCACTGATCTAGAAGAACCTCTCCTTCGCACTTCCCATAAGAATCTCTCCTTCGTACTTCCCAAAAGAAATATTCTTCGCTGACTCCAGAAGAGACTTTCTTCATTCTTCTTCACACTTCTTTGTAGCCCTTCTTTTTCGCTCTTCTTTACCGAATTTCTAGTCGAGTTGCTTGTTGAAATTGCTTGTCTTCAAGTGAGGCTTAGTTAGTCTATATATACACTTCTTCCCATGTCCTTTAGGCATACATGATGACTTGTAGTTAGGTTTACGTCTTCTAACAGCTTCTTCCATTGTTGTAGGCCGACTTGAAGATGATAAGTGACAAGGCCTTGGAGGATGTTTTACATAGACAAATTGACCTTTTACAAAGTGTAGAATGACTTCATTGCATGACAATGACTTTATCATCTTATGACTAGATGACAAATAATTCCTAAAGACTCTCAATGCGAGTCTTGACTCAAAAAGAAAACCCCTTTCTCATGAAACCCATGAAGCAAGTCCATATAATAAATTTATTTTTATTCTTTACATCTCATTACATAAAATCATAATTACATGTCATTATGAAGACCGAACCTAGTTACACTTTTCAACACTTAGATAATTATTGGAGCATCCTTGGAGCATTCTGGAAATCACTTGGATTTGGACAAAGCAAGCAAAGGAAAGAAAGGAAACATAAAGAGACAGTTGGATCAACAACTACAATAGGATTACTTTGTAGGTAACATGTTTCTTGTGTGACTTCCTTGGTGTTTTTTGGATGCATGGTATATGCATTTGGTTCCTTGGTTATGTGTTGTCATTGAAATGGATATTTTCCTAGAGTGGAAGTGGTTTCAACCTTGCCTTTTCATTTCCTAGATACTCATGGTGTAGTGTGCTTCCTATTTGGTTTTATAATTGGTTCTCTGGTTTCCTATGGCTGTGGGCTGGAGAAAATTCTATGGATCCTTGAAACAATTTGGGTTTTGTTGGAGGTTGTGGGTTGAGTTACTACTTCCTAGAGCGTCTAGGTTGGGACAAACTCTGTGGAGTGATGAAATAGCTTGAGTTCCTTGGAGGTTGTGGGTTGAGATACTAGTTGCTATAGCCCTAGACAAATTGGGTAGAGAACAATATGGTTTATGTTAGTTATTTATGGACCATATAAGTGAGATCATTGTGGTTGAAGGTTTTGGTTTGGCCTCTAAAATCCATGGTTAGTTTTATTTTGGTTTAACCATTATGATCCCACATTTATTCTTGGAATATGGTGTGGGGGTGATTCGCTGAAAGAGAGATTTGGTTCAACCTAATCTATGGTTGGGTTGTACATGAAAGTCCTTAACTTGGTTGGCATTTTCATATGTTAATATCAGTTATGTTCCTATTGTGATTTATGAGCACTTGTATGTTATTTTTTTTAGCATCAGAGGTGTTCTAGTCTCAAGATATTGTGGAGAGGTAAAAACACGGGATTTATGCATAACCCAGAATTTATTTCTGGAAATTCCAGCTTGAAGTGTCTCAATTAGAATATTAGCGTATTTCAAAATATTTCCTAAGTCTAAACTTAGGAAAAGGAGTTAATTAATCAATGTTAATTGAGAAATGTGTGAATCATCTAGAAACTCACACAGATTGATCTATATATTATCTAAGCCATCAATTATGTTTTAATATTGGTTGTTGAAGTCCCAACTGGAGATTATAAGAGGAAGTCAATGCGTAGATGGAGGACACACACTTGACACACTTGAGATTGATTTTCTTGGCTAGTTCGACCCTCCAGAGAGAATAAACAATTTCCAAAAGAGTTCGAGCCAGAGAGGGGACGAAGATATAGAGAGGGGAAGAGACAGTGAGCCTGAAGGAAGTATTCCAGTTTTGGAGAGTCAGAAAAAGGAGTCTGAGATTTTCTCTAGGAGGCTACACAGAGGGAGCATTGAGCCTCGAGAGGGAAATTTGATCCTGCTAAAGAGAAGCTTGTTTTCAGTTCTAGAGGCTAAGAAATGTTTCTAGAGGGTTGGAGAGAGATTTTCTCATCTAGCAGTAGGCAAGATGGCTAGATTGGAAGCTGATTTAGGAAGGTATTTGAGGGAATGCACTAGGGTTATGCAGGGCCTATGAAAAGCTTGTTGGATTACTAGCTTTTTAGAGGTCAGACAGTGTCGAGATTGTTGAGAGAGGGTAATTTTTCATAGATATTTTTTTTCCAGTATTCCTCTTGAATAGATTCACTAGTTTGGTGATATTTATTGTACTCGTAATTTCTCATTGTTGCTTAATAATAAAAACCCTTAGTTGTTGCACCAATTTAAAAAAGTTAGGTTTTCCAATGATGTTTTCCCAAAACAACTGTCATATTGTGTGTGTGTGTGTGTGTGTGTGTGTGCGTGTGTGTGTGTATGCTAGTATTTTCTCAGTTTCTAGTTTACTTTCAATGGTATTTTTTATTTGTGAAGATTGTAGTGTGATTAATTCATTATTATTGTAAAAAATAAAGTTGTAAATAAATTAACAATTAGAAGAATTAATTTTAGAAATTGTAATATAATTCCAGTAGTGAAAACTCCACATTGTCGAAGCAATTTTGATTAGATAAGGAAGCTCGACAACGGAGGAAGAAATTCATTGTGCTGTGGGAGCAAGAGGAAAAATTTATATCGGTTGATTAAGGCAGTATAAATTGTTGGGTAGTTTTATTTTTCAGTGCTGGTTGGGAGAAAAATTCGGCTTTCCAGTTTGAGTGATTCCATCAAGCAGAGGGGTAGTTGTAGCTCATATTTTCGCCAAGCATATTTGTTTTTTGGGAGAAAAAGGGTTTTGCAGTATTAGAATCAATGTTAGGTTGAAGAAAAAGTGCATCCACAGAGGGAAATTTCTCTAAGAGGGTTTCTAGCCTAGAAATAAAAATTTATATTTGTAGTTGGCAGTAGCAATAATCATATTATCTCACTCTAGAAGGGAGTGTGAATAGAAGATTCAACAACCGAGCAAGTGAAAGAGGGAGTTTTCCTATCCAAATTTAGTGATGATTACAGCTGAAATCAGAGATTAGGATAGGTTGGGGGGAACCTCCAATTTTTTCATCTACAAGGCGAGGATATCCTTCCTACTAGATGAATTTGCTTTGAATACCTATATAAATAATGTTGTGGTAGTACCTCTAGATCCATATCAGCTGAAGGAATATACGAAATAAATGGTGAAGGTGAAGAAGATGATCTTGGATGATTTTAGAGACCATATAGTCTCGCATATGTCTTGCAAGAATAATTGCAAGGAGATGTAGGACATTCTTGACCAACTATATCAGAATACTTCCGAGTAGCAGAAGTTGTTCCTACAGAAGAAGATTAGAAATGTCAGGATGCAAAAGGGTGAAGGCATATATCCTTTCCTCACCAAGATTTAGGAATTCCATGATCAGTTTGCAGCCATTAGGGAGGCACCTTAACCGATAGAGCTTATGCGTTTGGAACTAAACAATGTCTCATAGGAGTGACAAATCTTTCTCCAAAGTATCTTGGGTCAAGACACATTGCCTAGATGGGACAGGATGTGGTTAGACCTACAACATGAAGAGATGAGGCAAGCTCTAGTAAAGAGCACCATCAGTGGAAGAAGCAACAAAGGCTTGAAGGGTGAGAAGGAAGAGGAGAATGTGGCCCTTACATAAAAGGGTCCCAGTTAGGGACAGAGGGAGAAGAAGAAAAAGAACGACTTATCTAATGTCAAGTGTTTTAGGTGTGGCAGGTTTTGCCACTATAGTATGTAGTGTCCTCTCATGAAGAAGAACAAGCAGGAGAGGCAGGACGAGGCAACAACATTCTTAGAGATAGAAAATTTGTCCTCTAGTTTGGATGAAGATTTCGCCATGTTTGCAGCTATGCCTCTAGGAGTGAGGTGAGGCAATATGGAGCTATAGTCCTAGATTTGCGCAGATATTTGGAAAGGGTCCATTAAGGTGTTGTCCTCATGGATCATTACCTTATTACAGGGGCCCAAAGTATTTAGTAGTAGGATGGATCATTGTCAATGATGCATTCAAACTCCTGAGTGACAGTTGAAAACTACTTGTAGTTAGTTGTTGAGGAGCGTAAAGCAATGTTGACAGTAGAGAAGGAGGCTTAGTATCAGGGTCAGTAGCAACGCAGATTCTCTAGTGGATTGTGAAAAGGCTAGTAGCAGTCAAATTCTCAGGAAATAGATGCAACAAAGAGACAGAGTTGATTAAGTATTTAGGATCCTTCTTGGTTGAAATAGTTGCAGTTGCTGCAAAAACAAATGAGAGGGAGTTGCAGTGTATAAACAAATTTTTAAGGAGTATAATAGTGTCAGCAGCAGCGCATATGAATCATAAGAGTTGCAAAATGGTTGGTGGGAAGTGGCAGTCAGTCATAGTGGCTAGACATCAGTAATGTATACATAGGTTTATCCAGAGAGAGGGTGTTGTAGTAGTACTAAAACACTAGAACACCTTCCTCGCTAAGAGGGAGTGTTATTTTTGGTAGCATCAAATGTGTTCTAGTCTTGAAACTTTTTGGAGAGGATAAAACACAAGTGTTCTCCATAACCTAGAAATTGCTTCTAGAAATTCCACCTAGAAGTGTCTCAATAAGATTACTATTCTATCCTTAAATATTTCTTAAGTTTAAACTTAGGGAAGGGGGTTAATTAATCAATGTTAATCGAGAAAGGTGTGAATCATCTAGAAAATCCCACAGATTGATCCATATATGATCTCAACCATCGATTATGTTTTAATCTTGGTCATTGAAGTCCCAAGTGGAGATTATAAGAGGAGGTCGATAGGTAGATGGGGTATGCACACTTGACACACTTGAGATCAATTTCCTTGGGTAGTTCGATCATCCAAAGAGAAAAAATAGTTGTCAAAAGAGCTCAAGCTAGAGAGGGAAATCAAAGACAGAGAAGGTATGAGGCAGTGAGTCTGGAGGAAGTTTTCTAGTTTGAGAGAGTCAAAAAGAGGAGGTTGAGATTTTCTCCAGGAGGCTATGCATAGGAAGCACAAAGCCTCAAGAGAGAAATTTGATCCAGCAGAAAAGAAGCATGTTTTTAGTTCCATAGGATAGTAAAATTTTCTAGAGGGTCGGAGAGATAGTTTCTCAGTTAGTAGTAAGATGGATGGCTAGATTGGCAATTGATTTAGGTAGAGAATTTGAGGAACTATGCTAGGGTGATGCAGGGTATGAGAATAGTTGGTTGGACAATTAGCTTTTCATAGGTCATATAGTGTTAGAATTGCTTAGAGAGAGGGTAATTTCTCTCAGAGATTTTTTGCGAGTATTCCTCTTGAATAGATTTGCTAGTTTGGCGATATTTATTGTACTTAAGATTTCTCACTACTACTTAATAAAAAAAACCCTCAACTCATACACTGATTTTTCCAAGTTGGGTTTTTCCAGGGACTTGTGTCAAAAAACAATTTTGTTATATTTCTGTGTGCGCTAGTATTTTCTTAGTTTCTGGTTTATCTTCCACAATATTTTTTATTTTTGAATATTTTAGTGTGATTAATTCATTATTATGGTAAGTAATAAACTGGTAAATTAATTAACAGTTAGAAGAATTAATTCCAGTTGGTGCAATAGAATTTTAGTAGTGAAATTTTCACATTGTACTCATTATTATGGTGATCTTATGGTTGATTTGTCATGGTTTCTATTATGGTTAAATGCGTGGTTTTATGATGTGCTCTATCTATGTATCCCTCTCATAATTTGATAAGTTATTGGATGGTTAATGAATTCACGGACTAACAAGTGTTGTTGTAGCTAGTTTCAGAGGGCATATAACCTTCTTGGTGATTTTCGGATGAGGTTCAAAGGTTTATGATTAGATATGCATCCATGATCTGTAGCTTCTATGCTTACCATATGTTTGATGAAATTTCTATCTTGTATTAGGCATGTATTGGTCAAGATATTGCTTAATTTTTTATTGCTTATCATTGTTATCATTATTTTCATGATTCTGGAAAGTTACAAGTTGTTCTGAGTAGTGGTCTAGAGGCTAGCATGAAAAGTGACATAGATATCGCGACTGCATGAACTAAACTAAGGAATTTGGGTCATAACCACATGAAGGAAGGCTTATGTGTGTGTTAAGAGCCTCGTAACCACATTCACAATGTGTTAAGGGTGTGGTTGGGGAGTAAACCTAATGAAAATGGAATTCTAGCTCAAGCATTGATCACTTGGGGTAGCTGGTAGGCTCCTAAGTGATTTGTAGTCTCTAAGGGATGTCATTTTACTTTCTACTTGTAGGCCCTACTTCCATAACTAGAACTTGGAGGTTAGATCATATCATAGTGACAAGTAGAACATGTTTACTCTAGATAGCTTGTCAAAGTGGCTAAATGTGGGAGAAGGCAGTTAGGGGTTGGTATCAGAGTGGGTTTTATTCTCTTTGGGTGATATTTGATACCAAAAGATGGTATCAGAGCTTCCAATTTCAAACACTTAGACTGGATGGGCTGAATGCATATGGTTATGTTTGCATGTTAATTTTATATGTGTCTACTATGCATGAATTGTGGTTGTCATTATTGCATTTTTGTGTCATTATGCATGATGTTGAGATGTTGATATGTTGAGATTTTTATCTTATTATGTATATATATCATGCCAATCTAGATTTATTGTGCATGTGAAATAGCCTCCCGTGAAACACACTAACGTATGATTTTCATTATGTTTCTATAATTGGTTTATCTAAGATGAAGTGTTTGCAAGAGATTGATGATCAGAGATGAAGAATGTAATGGTGGAATACACTTCACATGACTCCCCTTACAAGCCTAATGTGAATTCTATGGAAGGGGAAAGGTCATTTGGGCAACAAGGAGGAGAGCATTCTCCTAATCTAGCAGATACCCTAAGAAGTTTGAAGGAAGAGATCAGAAATTGTAAGGAAGATAATAACAAGTTGATTGAGACACAAGAAAGACTTGCTAAAGCTCAGGAAAAGAAAAAAGAGGTTAATGCATTCATCCTTCAATATTTCATATTTGCAAGGACAAGGATACACGGGGATCAGTCACGGTTAGAATAAAATACTGATGGGTCATATGGTAGCAGGTCCCATAGAGGTCACAAGTTCGACAGGGATGATATAGTTAGAGGGTGCAGATCTTTGGATACACCTAACAGGTGGGCTAGCACTCATGGATTTTATTCTAGATCCAGTTGTGAGACACATCATCATCATTATTGCTAGCATCCTTATAAGAGGAGTGAGAAGCAGTATTTTCCATAGGAGTTCAAGAAATCCAAGCCTCCTACTTTTTATGGGGAAGTGAACAAACCAAAAGATACAGAAGCATGGCTACATGGGATGAAAAAGTTCTTCATATTGCATGATTATTGAGAGAATATGAAAGCCAAGATAACGATCTTCAATCTCAAAGGGAAATCATACATCTGATGGGAAGATGTTAAGTGGGTCAAAGGCTTCAGGATAGAGGAGCTGATTTGGCACGAGTTTAAAAGACTCTTCACAAAGAATTACTTATCTTAGAGATACTATGATGAAAATGATAAGGAATTCTAGGAGTTGAAGATGAGTTCCATAATAGATGAATATTACATGACTAAGTTTTTAGATTTGTTAAGGTATGTTCCCTACCTCAAGGATGAGAAGACTAAGTTTGAAAGGTTCATCAATGGATTTCCTTTAACATCTAAAGATCAGATTGAGTATGATGAGAATTGATCATTGGATGAATTCATTCGGAAGCAGAAGCATTATTATGAGTAGTCAAAGTGAAACTCTGAGCATAATCAGGATTGGAATGGTAATGATAAGACTAAAGGAAAGTGGGCTAAGAAGTGAGGAAGACCTCATGATGCAGATGGAAAGGAGAATGTAGAGCCTTATAAGAAGTTAAATGCAGTTGATAGAGGACATGGGTCTTAGCCTTAGGAGAAGAATAAGGACAATGACAAAAATCCTTTGAAGTGTTGACTTGTGGAGGAGAGCATCGCAGGAGTGAATGCACATTACACCAAGGTGGTAAGTCTCATATTTACAGTGCTCAAGAGGCACAAAAAGTTGGAGATGTTGGGCAACATATTCCTCAGATTTAGGTATCAGTGGATAATAAGAAGGAAGATCATTAGGCATCCATTTTTGAAATTGAAGGTAAGCTTCATGACCAAGTTGTTTCAATTTTTAATGATACTAGATCTAATTATAGTTATATGAACCCTAACTTAGTGGACAAGTGTTCCTTGAATAAAGAAGTGCATGCAAAATCTTGTTTAGTGCAGTTGGCTATAGGGACCAAGATTATTGTTCATCATTGGGCATGGACTGACTATTCATTCACAGGACCAAGGTGGATTTCTATGACAAGGATATTGAATGCTTGGATGATGATGGGGAAAGGATAATTTTGTAGGGAAAGATGAAGCCTACATTAGTGAGGATGGTTATAGCTATGCAAGAAACACAATTGCAGGAAAGAATGATTATTTTTTTCAGTGCATATTTCGAGTGATAAAGGGAAGGTTGTTGAGGATGATGATGTTTTGAAGAAGTACCATGTTTTGCAACAGTTTCAAGATGTTTTTCTAGCAGAGATTCAAAAGTTTCCTTATCATATGGAAGTGGAATTTACCATTGAGTTGATGCTAGGAGAAACACCAACATCTAAGGCACCTTACAAGATGATCACTCTAGAGTTGGTAATTGAAGTTGCAGCTTAAGAAAATGATTGATAAGGGATACATTAGGCCAAGTGTGTCTCCTTATGGTGCACCAATGTTTTTTGTAAGGAATAAGGATGGTAACACCAGGTTTTACAATAATTACAAGCAATTGAACAAGGTGAATATCAATAATAGGTATCCATTGTCATGAATTGACGATTTGTTTGCTTAACCGAAGGGAGAATCAATGATTTCGAAGATTGATTTGAGATCAAGATATCATTAGGTGCACATAAAAAAAGAAAACATGTACAAGACTTCATTTTCCACAATGTATGGATATTATGAGTTTTCGGTGGTTCCTTTTGGTCTTACTAATGCTACAACCACATTCATGTGTTTGATGAAAAATTTGTTGCATCCTTACCTGGATAATATTGTGAGAGTGTTTTTTGATGTTATATTTATATACTCCAAGAATGAGGAAGACTAAGAAAAGCACCTGGAAGTAATGTTGAGATTATTGAGAGAGCATAAATTCTATGAAAATCTTAGCAAGTGCAATTTCTTTCAGTCTCTGAGTCATTACTTGAGACATGTTGTTTCCAAGGAAGGGATAACAGTGGACCAGGAAAACATTAAAATTATCATGGAGTGGCAAACTCAGAGTAATGTGGATGAGGTCAAATCATTCATGGGACTAGTAGGTTATTATAGATGGTTCATCGGGAACTTCTCAAGGATTAGCTATCCTATCACATATTTGGAAAGGAAAGGAAATAAGTTTGGATGTACCGAGGAGTGTGCAACTAGTTTTGAGAAGTTGGAGCATTTTCTTACAAATGCTCCAGTCTTGAAGATGGAATATCCTAATAAGGAGTTTGTGGATTGTATAGATGCTTGCAAGGAAGGACTTCATGGGGTTCTGATGTAGGAATGGCAAGTAGTATGCTATGAGTCAAGGAAGTTGAATGATCATGAGAATAAATATGTGACTCATGATCTTGAGTTGGTAGTTATCATTCATGCATTGAGGATGTTGAGACATTATCTCCTTCGTAGGAGGTTCATCTTGATGAGTGATCATAGTGGGTTGAGGTACTTGTTTGACCACTTCAATATGAATTCTAGGAAAGCTAGATGGTTAGCTACCCTCAATGAGTTTGAATTTGAGATCAGGTACATTAAGGTAAACGAGAACAAAGTTGCATATTCTCTTAGTAGGAGAGTGTAGGTGAATCACATTTCATATATTAGCTCATATGGGACATATTTACAAGAGCGGATCTTACATGCAAGGCATCATGACGAGAGGTACCAGCAGTTGAAGCATAGCTTGCAACAATAGGGTGAAGGTGATAGAGATGAGGAGTATCACCTCATTGAATATGGCTTGATGAGATTTAGGAACATGATTTATGTGCCAGATAATAGTGAGTTGAAGAAGCTTATCTTGAGGGAGTTTCATGTCAAGGAATATTGAGGCCACCTAGGATATCATAAGATGTTGATAGTTGTTAAGAAATTATATAATTGGTTGAATTTGAAGAAATAGGTGGTTGAGTTAGTTGCAAGATGTTTCAACTATAATTAGGTGAAAGAAGTGTGTAAGCATCCAACTAGTTTGTTTCTTCCGATTCTGATTCTGAAATGGAAATGGGAGGTAATTTCCATGGAATTAATTATATGTTTTCCAAGGACATCGAAGCAACATGTTTCCATCATGGTTGTGGTTGATAGGTTGAGCAAGGTAGCTCACTTCATTACAATGGATTCTACAAACTGAGCCAGTGAGGTAGCTCAGATCTTCATCACGAAGATAGTGATATTGCATGTTGTTCCCAGGAAGATCATACCAGATAGAGATTCCAGGTTCACCTCCAAGTTTTGGAAGGATTGGTTTGCATGCTTAGAGATAGAGTTAGATTTCAGTACATCCTATCATCTACAGATATATGGATAGATAGAGAGAGTTAATATGTTTCTTAAGGATATGTTGAGGATGTATGTCATGCATCAACAAAGGAATTGGGAGGAGTATCTTCCACTAGTATAGTTTGTTTATTATAATTGGTATCATGAATCCTTGAGGATGAGTCCATTTAAGGCTCCTTATGGTGTAGTTGTTATACTCCTATCAGTTAGAGTGATCTAGTGAATGGGGTGATGATTGGACCAAATATGTTGGCTGAGATGGAGCAGGAGATGCAGGTTATTAAAATGAATTTGAAGGCACCACATGACATGTAGAAGAGTTATGCATATAAGTATATAGCATTCAAGGAGTTTGAGGTTGGGGAGCATGTGTACTTGTGCATCAATCCCAAGAGGAGATCCTTGAGGATTTGATCATGTGCCAGCTTGGCACCTCAGTATTGTGAGCCTTTCGTGATCCTCGAGAGAATTATACTAGTGGTATACTGACTTGCACTGGCACCGATAGTGAAAATCTGTGATGTTTTCCATGTTCCATTACTTAAGAGATATGTCCAGGATGTTGATCATGTGATTGATTGGTTTGTATTCCAGGTGGAACCAGAGGGAGAATTCTAGCTAGAACCTTAGTGTATTTTGAAGTAGAAACAAATCATGCTCTAGAACTAAGAAATTGAGTAAATATAAGTGTAGTGGAATCACTTTGTGCCCAAAGAAGCTACATGGGAGATGGTTGATCAAATGGAGGCTTTGTATCCTTCCTTATTTGTTGGTTGAGCATATGTGTTTCATTTATGTGTTTTGGTTTATATTTATATATTCATATATGTATTTTAAATAATCCAATGAGTTGTGTTATAAAGATCCAATAAGCAGTATTGTGTTAATGGTTTCAATAGTTTGGTATGATGTAAATGTTCCATAGAGATGTGTTATAAAGCTCCATAGACAACGTGTTTCACTAGTTATAAGAGTCATTAAACACCAAGGATGGTGTTCCCCCAAGGGGGAGGGGTTTGTAATAGCCCCCGGTTGATTTTCCATGTAAATAAAATATGACCAAGGTCATGGGACACTTATTCCAAGTTGAATGGTTGGAAAATATTATAGTGGGAATCACTTATGGTTTAATAATGGCTATCGAGATTAGAAAATGCATTGGAAAATGTAAAGAGACAATAATTTTCATTTAATTATGAAAATAAAGGAAAATAGGATAAAAGGAAGGTGAAGAGACACAAGTTTGCATGCAAGTGAAATTAGAAGAAAAATGAAGGAAAATGAAGAAAAAAGGAGACATCGATGATAAAAAGGCATCAAAGAATTAGTTTCTAGCTTTTGATAAAATTTTGCAGAACTTTTGGTCATTACATTCTTTTGTTAGTTTAGCTTTTCTCTCTTACCCTCTTGCACACTTATAGAATTCTTGGAGCATCCTTGGATCATTTTAGCAATCAATTGGATTTGGAGAAATCAAGCAAAGGAAAGTAAGGAAGTGCAAGGAGAAAGTTGGATCAACAACTAAAATAGGAATACTTTGCAGGTAACAGGTTGCATGTGTGATTTCTTTGCTGGTTTTTAGATGCATGGTATATGTGTGTGGTTCCTTGGTTATGTGTTGTCATTGGCATGGATATTTTCCTAGAGTGACAATGGTTTCAACCTCGCCTTACCATTTCTTGGATAACCATGGTGGAGTGGGTTCCCCATTTAGTTTTCTAATTGATTCTTTGGCTTCCTATGGCTCTGGGTTGGAAAAATTCTTTAGGTCCCTCAAATAGCTTGGGTTTCCCTTAGGGTTGTGGGTTGAGTTACTAGTCCCTGGAGGATAACAGTTGGGACAAATTCTTTGGAGCCCTGAAATAACTTGAGTTCCTTGAAGGTTGTGGGTTGAGTTACTAGTTCCTGGAGACCTGGACAACTTTGGTAGAGACTAATCTAGTTGATGTTAATCATTTTGGATCATATAGGTGAGATTAGTATGGTTGCGGGCTGAGGTGGTTTGACCTCTGGAAGCCCTAGTTGGTTTTATTTTGGGTCAACCCTTCTAATCCCATATTCATGCTTGGAATATGGCACAAGGGTGATTATGTGAATTAGTTGGAATTTTCATATGTTAATATGAGTTATTTTCCTATTTTGGTCTATGAGCACTTGTACTGGTTATTATGGTCATCTTACAGATGATTTGCCATAGTTTCTATTCTGATTATATGTTTGTTATATGCACGGTTTTATGATGCGCTCTAGTTATGGATCTCTCTCATGATTTGATAAGTTATTGGATGGTCGATGAATGCATGGACTAACATGTGTTGTTTCAACTAGCTTGAGAGGGAATATAGCCTTCTTGGTGATTTTTAGATGTATTTTAGAGGTTTATGATGAGATATGCATTCATTACATGTAGCTTTTATGTTCGACATATGTTTGACGAAATGTATATCTTGTGTTAGGCATGTACTTGTCAAGATATTGCTAAGTTTTCCTTTTTTAGCATTGTTATCATTATTTTCATGATTCTAGAAAGTTGTGGGTAGTTCTAGGTAGTGGTTTGGAGGCTAGCCTAAAAAAATGACATAGATCTTATGATCACAGACACTGAACTAAGGAATTTGGGTCATTATCGAATGCATGAAGACTTATGGGTGTGGTTGGAGCCTCATAACTACATGCATAGTGTTTGAATGGTGTAGTTGGGGAGTAAACCTAGTGAAAATGAGTTCCATCTCAGGGATTGATCACCTAGGGTGGTTGGTAGGCTTGTGAGTGACTTGTAGTCTTTTTAATTTTAGAAGGGCTTCCCATGGTGTATCTTTTCGAGATATTAGTTCATAAATAAATGAACACTTAAATCAAACATTACCTTTGTGATGGTATTTTATCATGACATATTCCTGTAGGTATCAACATCCTGTGTGCAGATTGACACATTTCCAAAATATATTCATTGTCAAGGGTCTCCATCTTTTTCCGACTTCCATTAGATTCTTCATATCTTTCTGGAAGATATTCTAGTCAAATATTCTTGGAATTCAGATGTTGAATACCTTCTACCTTTGTTGCATATTTACGATCTCTTCCTTTCTTTTCACACACTTCATTCCCATGAGCTTCCAATAAGAGTTTGCTAATTTTAGTCAACTTTCTCATGATTTATATGAGAACATATTATGTTGATTTCATCTAGTGTGAATTTATGCTTTTCTGCAATCTTTCAGAGGAGGGGATCCCTTATTCTCTTGATCATGTTTCCCAAGCTGGAAATAGTGATCCATATTATTTGCAACCATATGACATGACTTTCATAAAATCCTATGTAAGCATGCATACCTCATCTTTCCTTTTGGTCATCTAGACTTTTTGTAGCAGCTTTATTTGAATGAAATAACTTTATCCTTTAGACGTGCTTTCCTGTAATGCCATTATACCATCATCTCTTTAATCCCATGAGTTGGAATTCCTTATGAAACTCTTCCATTATTTCTATATTTATGAAACCTTTGATGAGGATTCCATCAGATAAACTTGAGGATCTTTGATATCCCTACCCAGCATATGTTTCCTTATTGAATATTGTATGATGATCCCAATCGATGATGACCTCTACTTATTTATATAATTATAGCTGAAGATTTTAATGAGGTTTCCAAGAGCTCTCATTCTTTGTAGAGAACAAAAAATAATTCAGATATTCTTTCTACTTCCCATGTCACGAGCTCTTATTTCTAGTGATTCTATCATGATGCTACTTTCTAATATGATGTATCCTATCTTATTTTCATTGCTTCCTATCTATAAATTACAAGTATAATGTACCTACGTAGTGAAGAAGATCATCTCAATCGTAGTAGATATCTTTTTCCTTCTTCCTTCTTAAGCTTCTTTGTCTTAGGTTCTTTCACTTCCTTAATATGAGATTATTCCATGTACCTCTTGCGTTTAGGACAATCTCTTGTATAATTCCCATTTTTTTGACAACCATAACATGTTTCCATATTCATGTTCTTATTCTTCTTCTTTGGAGGATCAAACTTTCCCAATTTCCATTTTCTTCTTTTCACTGATTGATCCCTTCGTTTCCGGGAAAACTTGTGTCCATTCAGAGCTGCTAGTCCTACTAAGATGGGTAGCTATCTTAGAAACAAACAATTCAAAGTAACTTGTGTTCTCCTTTATGAGAGATAGATGAGAGAGAAGAAGGGAGTACCAACCTCGGTCTTTCGCTTGGCTCCTTGCTTGTTTCCTCTCTCCTTTGATAAAGCTTCGCCACTCCTTTTTCACTTGTCCTGCTTCAAAGAACACCTGTAGAGTCAAAGCAGCAAAATACCATCAAAGCATAAATATCTATAACCATAAACAATGTAGAATCAGATGTACATTAACCTTACAAATGCATACATAGATACAAGATTCAGAAATATACAAGTATATGGAGGAAAACTCAAATAGATTTATTGATAGAAGTAGTAGAAGAGAGGATTACAACCCAGCTGTCTGATCCAACGCCATCCTCCCAGCATGAAAGCCCTCTTCACCTCATGAAAATCTAGATCACCCAACAATATAATGTCTCAAAGAGAAACCAACAGCACTTCCTTCCAAATTACAAAATTCTAGCCCCTGGATCTCTAGGAGGGATCCATATATGGATATCTACAAGGGAGTGAGTCAGCTTCTAGGATTTTGATTAGTTTCATTTCACTGATATTTCTTGGTTCCACTTGGACATTTCATGATCTCTTACTCATCCCTGGGCGAATTTAGAGAGGCAAGTGTCATATGAGCAGTTTCTAGAAGATTCTTAAGTTTCCACCTAGCAAACTACCTCTGCCATTTCTCTGCTCTCGCTCATCGCACCCTACAAAAGGGATTTTTAGTATGCATCGCACCCTTTGTGTGTAGCAGGTGAGATGCATCGCACCCTCAACATGGAGCAGTCTGTATGGTCCAGTTTTGACCAGTTCTGAGCAGTTTTTCAGGGAGAACTTCTCGGAAATGATGTAATCAGTTGACCTTGATCTTTTAGGGTATGAAAAAACACTTTTAGGGGTTTGAGAGCCCTTGGTTTGAGTGCCCAAATATTTCTATAACAGTTGCCCCCTAAAGCATGAGGTCATAAATCTTCTGATGTCAGGTGAAATGATTTATCATGAGGATCCAAGGTTTTTCGAACTGGAAGGTGACCTGTAATAAGATACAATACAATACATTATCTTCATAATATTTCATGATCTAGCTGAGGTGGGCATTCCCATGGTCAGCTTTATAAATTCATTTTCATGTACATAGGACAGATAACCGTCTGTGTGGCAGACTGATGATTCTAGTAGAACCATCATCCTTTATCTTGGATGATTATCTGTGCAGCAATGGAGTACATTTGATGTTTTTATTTTCCAAAATATATCGCAGCCCAAATGGATGAAACTAGATCCGGGGTCTTCAAACTCATTCAATCTTTGCCCAATGTACAAGATGATCCATGTGAAAAGATGTTCTGGTGTCGAACATGGAAAGACATCGCCTGATTATCAGCCAATGATGTAAGCTATTAACAGGCGCGAGAGAATCACCGATAACGATAATGACCCTCAAGGTACTGCAGTACAATTCATGTGGTGTGAATACATGAGTCGATGTCGAACACCACGTAAAATATTTCAGTTGAAGGCCATTGATGTAAACCTGTCACCGGAAGTGAGAAACTTGCCATTGAGGCATGCAAGCTTCAAAGTACTGAAAGGGTTGTTCCTAAGTCGACTTCTTGGATAATGAGTTGATGTCAACAAGAAGTGACCTGTTGTAGGAGGGCCTTAATGAATCCCAAATCTACGACACGAAATAGAGCAAATGATTTTGTGGAGGTGAAAATGATCTGATGATACAAGGTTCAGGGTGGCAGTCATGAAAAATGGAGTGTGAAGGTATTGCAGTGGATGAAGTGTTAGCTGGGTTGGTGAATTCTCTAAGCGACTTCTCTTGAACATATCAACGACACTGGAATGGATTGGTAGCGTTAACCCCAAAATGGATGGTATGGAGGACCAATGGTGATATGACCGGTGAATGGAATAAGCCAACCCGACTCAATCATGGTGATGGAGTGAAAGTGTCATGTTCAAGAGCGACCTGCTACCAATGAAGTTCTTCAAGTTTTCTTCCCTTTTTCCCTAGTCATTACTGACCAATACCTCTTTATTTTTGTTAAGCTTGAGGAGGATAACATATGCTTGTTCTATAATTTGCCCTTTAGGCAAACCTATCGCTATGTTTTAACGAGCCTAGTGACAGTGAAACTCGTTCTTGTCTGTATGGACAAGTTTGTCGCTATTGTTTTAATGAGTTTAACGACAAAGATAACTCGGTCCTTTTCTGTTTTAGAGAGTCTGAAAAGAGATGGAAAGGAAACTCCAATAGTCCTTTTTTGTAGTATAATCCCTTAAGTTCAAAAAAGTATAAAATAATACGAAAGGGATGACGGATGACTTTTCCGATCACTTTAGCGAGCCAAAAAAGACAAGCGCTCGATCCTTTTGTCTAATGATCCTTTAGGTCCAAAAATATTAAAATATATAGGAGGGATGGCACTTCTAATCACTTTAACGAGCTGGAGAGGCCAACTGCTCGGCAATCTTTTCATATTTTATGAGTCTAAAAAGAGCTTAAAGGAGACTCGATTTTGAGGAACGAGTGATTTTTTCGGATAGCAACTGGTTCCAGGTAAGTTTGGAACTTTTCAATCACGACAGTGTAAAGAAGGTGGCTAATAGAGTCACTCGTCGCAGCTGTTCCTCAAAAGGGTAAACAATCAAGTGGAGGCATATGATCGGCTAAAAAGTGGAGGTGGTGGTAAGAACACGACCAAGGCTCAAAAGCTGATAGCAATACGATCGAAAAGGTTATTTATCGAAGGTGGGTTCATTTTTTAATGAGCTTGAACTCCGGGGGAACATATGCTCATTGCTAGGTTTATTTTTTAATGAGCTTGAACTTCGCGAAAACATGCTCGTGCCAATTGTTTAATAAGGATGTCTCTTATTAGTAGGTTCATTTTTTAGGGAGCTTTCCCCATGCAGAACTTTGTTCCGAGCCTTTTGTATGCAAGCTAGGAATGACCAACTACTATCCTAAGGGTTAAAGGACTACTGAGGTTATGTAGGATAGTTTTTCGCCGAGAAACATTTCCTTTGCTTTTCTGTCACCGCCGGTCTCGACAAAGGTGAATGGTGGATCAGACCAAACCTAACTTAAGTAGTTGAAGTTAGTAAAACTACGAGGTTAGAGTTATGCTGGTCACTTTTCACTTGCGTAAAAAATGTTTGCATGCCCCGAGGTATAAAGAGAAGTAGAGTTTCCAGGTTACCAAATGGAAGTTCTTGCATTAAAGCAAGGTTGTTTTGTCCACGTTGCAGACAAAACACTTCCTTGGCTCTATCCATCGAAATAGACAAAGGTGAAAGGTGTGGATCCACTGCCAGTTACATAACCTTTGACGAGGAAATCTTTTTCCAGACTGATCCAATTTTCCTAAATGGATGGGTGTGTCAGATTGGTCATATATCCTACGAGGAAACCTACCTTATATTTGGGGTTTTCTTGCCGAAGCAGACTAGGGAGCATGCTCCCTGGGTTTAGTCACATTCATCGAATCACTCACGGTCATCAGGTGGAAGGACTAGAGGTTGATGAGACATTCCTTGTGCAAAAAGACCATTTAGGGATGGCATTTGACTAGTAGCCGTGTTTGAATTGGGGAATGAAAGCTGGTCAACGAGCTGGACCATTCTGCCTTCATACGGGAAACACATCACCCAAAAGAGTGAGGAAACAATAGCTCCCATGCTACAAATGTATTTAAGCCCAAGGAGTGGATTGTAATCTAGAGGGCCTTGGACTACCATCACGTTCAGATGAACGATTTTCCTTCTCAAAGGTATAGGCAAATTTGGAAGGATCCCTAATAGTCGACTGGTTCCTTTATTGAAGCCTAACATATTTCGAATCTCAGGCAGAAGTGATGGTGAACCAAGCGCTTTCCAAGTAGTTGAGGAAAGGATGCTCACAAAAGCCCCTTCATCTATGATAGTACCAGCCATGATCATTCTGTAAGCTTGTACTATGATTCAGAATGGTACATTAGATGGTAGGCGAGGTCTCGCTAGTAGATTCCAATCAAAGGAAATGACTAGATTGCTTGGAGGAGGGACCGAATAAACAGCTGGATGAATCTCTTGAACTGAGGAACTTCCCTCTTGTGGTAGAGGAACGGGTAGATTGCCCCCATGTTCATCGGATTCTGTGTTAACAAAAAGAATTTGAACGGTGTCATTCTCATTCTATTTAGAGACTGTATCATCTGAAGGTGAACTTTCTGAAGACAAAACTGGTTCGACTGCCATCTCGACTTGTTAAATTTGGTCTTGTGTGGACTCAAAGGGTTTATCTTCGATGATAGGCATTTCGACCGACAACAGAGGTGTGTCAGTCAGATTTTCAACTAGTGATGGACTAGGTAAGAGTTTCTTGTATCCAGGAGGAAGTCATTGCGGTGAGGCAAGACGGTTATCCAAGACTCTTTTAGCTTCGTCCAGGAAATGGAAACAGTGGAGGGCATGATCGCCTTCACATAACCTATAAGGAAACTTAGATCTTCCTTTTTTCTCATTGACTTCATTTTCACTAGTTGACGGTGTACCCTCAACATGATTGACAGAGGTTGAAGACACCGGATTGTGCAAGTGAGGAGACTAGTCTCTCAAGATCCTCAGGATGTAGGGACAATCTCGATGATAGTGGTCTCCTTTGCAAATGACACATGGAGATTTGGGTTTGGATGGTGCAGTGTGTGGATTTTCGCGAGACGATGCATGGTTGCTCCCTTTTAACGTTGGCTTCTTCTTCTTCTTCTCCTTCCCTTTCTTTTTCTTCTCAGTTACTTGGTTTTTAGTGTTACTAGTTTCACCAAGCGAAGAAGAAGAAGGAGAGGGAGAAACAAATGAAGTGGAAGGTGGGGGAGCAACTTCAGTATCATCTAGTTGCTAATTTGATTGCTGAGGAATTACGGTGTTTTGAACGATAGAGGTCGAGAATAGCCATATTGGCAGGCCAATTGTGAGTCCTGGAAGGGACAACGTAGCCATGTGTGGAGCACCAATATCTCCCCAAGAAGAGAAAGGACTAGGATTTCCCCCAAGGGGAAATCCTTGATTGGTGGACTCCATTTTCTGAACCTAAGACCAATGAGGGAATGTTGATGTTATTCCGAATAAAATAAATTTTATGACGCTTTGACACAACTTGATTTTTCAATTTTTAAGAGTCGAGAAAAATCTAAAGATGACTCTAGTCACCTTCGATTTTTAATGAGCCTGAAGTGACAAGTGCTCAGATGGACCTTTTCTTTTAAGGAGTCTGAAAAGGAATGAAATTGACTACTCTGGAAATCTAGACAGAGGGATTACAAAACCAATCGCAAAACTACAATATACACCTCGGTGGTAAATTATAGAGAAATTACCGAGGACTTTACATACGGCAGTCAATCTTCCCGAATGCTGTGTTCAGTGCATTGCGGTCGATGGGGTAGTAGACACGGCTTCCTAAGGATAAAGGATATTAGCCTATTGTGGTCTCCAAATATATACTTGATGGTATGTGGGAGCACAAGTCCGTACTGGCACTTGTCGTATCAAAGAGGAGGAATCACCCAGCCTACGATGAAAACGATAGTTACCAGGCTTTACGACGTCGGAATACATCTCTAGCCTAGACTTCTAGATGTTGTGTGTTAGGTTCCAAAGCATTTTTATGTTCATTGAGGTTTATTTTATAGTTGATATTTCTTAAGAAGTTTGCCTTTCAAGGTTCACCACGTGATGTATAGGTACAAATCCTAAATATGCAATCTAAAATGATAAACAGTCGTTTATTTTCTTTTAGCAATGAAAATCCTAGCTACTAAGGAAAGAAAAATATGATTCTTTCAACATAGAGCAGAGAGCACACACTAAATGCACTTTTCATAAATCAATTTCCACATGCAGTCTAAATGCAAATGCACATGCATGTATTTTTTTTTTCAGTTCCCTTAATGTGAGAATGAAAAAAAGAAAACTAAATAAAAATATGAACTACTTTTCCTCAAAGCGACACTTTAACAATTTCTTTTCAAAAAATGAAAGGAAGACTAAGATGACACTTTCTCTTTCGAATGGAAAACTGTTTTCGACACTTCAAAGAATTGATAATTCAAATCAAATATAATGGAAAAAGTGTAATCAACTATCTAAAAGAGGAAGACTTTACGACACTCTTTTTCTTGACTAAAAACGACAATTGCGACACTTTCGAATCAAAAGATGACAGTTCAATTAAGCTACTGTTTGCAAAGGAAGACTGTAAATGATGAAAAATACATAAAAAACATTCACAATTCCTTATCAATGGAGGCTGAATAATGTGAAGGAAGAAGGTTTCAACAGTGATATACTGATCATAGACAGCAAAACTACTGAATAGAGCTGAAAACAATGAAGAAAAAACCAAAATCTGGAGGCAGAAACAGTCTCATTCAATCATCGCACCTGTCCTTAAGGAAAACAAGGATGCATCTCACCTATAGCACACAGGAGGTGCGATGCATCCAAACTGCCAATGAGAGACAATGCGATGGTCTAGGGATGAGACTGAGCTTGGTTTTCACCCACAGTTTGCAACTAAGTTCAGGGATTTAGGCCAAGCTTATGATAGATAGTAAACACAAAGTATAGGGGTTGATCTAATGATGTTATTGAGCTACCACCAGGGCACTTAGGACGTTTGCAAGTCAGATGTTCAGTTCATAAACCAACCCAGAGATTGACTGAAGCAGCGTTTATCTACTTTGCAGTTGCATAGCAAAAGCAATTTGAAGGCTAGCTGGCTTAACTTCAGGATCCGTCTGTAGTTTATAAAGCAAACAACAGTAACAAACAAGAAAACTATTCACTCCCCAGTGGAGTCGCCATTTTGTTTCTGGGAAAACTAGTGTCCATTCAGAGCTGCTAGTCCCACTAAGACGAGTAGCTACCTTAGAAACAAACAATTCAAAGTAACTTGTGTTTTCCTTTATGAGAGATAATGAGAGAGAAGCAGAGAGTACCAACCTCAGTCTTTCGCTTGGCTCCTTTCTTGTTTCCTCTCTCCTTTGATAAAGCTTCGCCACTTCTTTCTCACTTGTCCCGCTTCAAAGAACACCTGTAGAGTCAAAGCAGCAAAATACCATCAAAGCATAGAGATCTATAACCATAAACAATGTAGAATCAGATGTACATTAACCATACAAATGCATACACTTACACAATATTCATAAATATACAAGTATATGGAGGAAAACTCAAATAGCTTTATTGATAGAAGTAGTAGAAGAGAGGATTACTACCCAGTTGTCTGATCCAGTGCCATCCTCCCAGCATGAAAGCCCTCTTCACCTCATGAAAAGCTAGATCACCCAACGATACAATGTCTCAAAGAGAAACCAACATCACTTCCTTGCAAATTACAAAATTCCAGCCCCTGGATCTCTAGGAGGGATCCATATATAGATATCTACAGGGGAGTGAGTCAGCTTCTGGGATTTTGATTTGTGTCATTCCACTGATAGTTCTTGGTTCCACTTGGAGATTTCATGATCTCTTACTCATCCCTGGGAAAATTCAGAGAGGCAAGTGTCATATGAACAGTTTCTAGAAGATTCTTTGAGTTTCCACCTAGCAAACTGCCTCTGCCATTTATCTGCTCTCGCTCATCGCACCCTACAGAAGGGCTTTTCAGTATGCATCACACCCTTTGTGTGTAGCAGGTGAGATGCATCGCACCCTCAGCATGGAGCAGTCTGTATGGTCTAGTTTTGACCAGTTCTGAGCAGTTTTTCAGGGAGAACTTCTGGGAAATTATGTAATCAGTTGACCTTGATCCTTTAGGGTATGAAACAAAACTTTTAGGGGTTTGAGAGCCCTTGGTTTATTGACATATGTGATTGGGGTTGTAGTGCCCAAATATGTCTATAACACCCTTCTATCTGAGATTTTGTTACTTTCTTCCTTAAGCCTATCTTCTTCTGCCTTGTAGAGAGACCATAATATGATGAATGTGATAACTTCCTCTTAACTAGTAGATATGATGTTACCTTGCTCATTAGTCAATGCATTAAGAATAATAGAGATTATTTCATTATCAGATATCATCTCTCCTAGATCCTGCAAATGCCTTTTTAGTTGTGTTTATTTTGAAAGACATGATGTTATCCCTTAATCTTTTCACACCTTCAATTTATATAGATCAGATGTAACTGATATGATCTTTTCTATCATGATCTTAGAGAAAATTTTGATTAGCTTATCATATATTTCTTTAGATGTCTCTAGCTCGGCTACATAGGAAATGATAGGACTTTTGATAGAATCCTTAAGAATCTTTTGGGCCTTGAGATTCCCTTCCATGTATTCAGATAATTCTTGCTATTTGGATGGCTTGGAGACCTTTCTGTGGACATGATCAATGACTTCATTTACTTCGAGGACTATGTCTTTCCTTCTTTTCCTTACAAGGAAGTTTGATATTCCAAACAACAATTCATACTCCTTCAAACATGAAGTCATTTCTACTAGATTATATTATAATAAAAGGTACTTACTTGTGAAGATAGAATATTCAACTTGATTAAAAACCTTTTGTTTGAGATGATCCCTTCCAAGTGAGATTATTGCTTCAATAGGGAGAAGGTTTCCTTATTATCTACCCTTCCTTAGATTTGAAAATATTCCACTTCTTTGGTGATATATGATCGTTGGAGTGCTTCTAGTGTTTCGGTCTTCTTGCTTGCTTCCTTCTTGTAGATGATTTCAAGACTCTTGTTGGTGTATATTTATTCGATCGAGGGTTTGCCTTTGGTAGCCCTTGGATTTGTTAAGATCCTTATTTGAAGCTTGATTCCTGTGTATCTACTTTCTTGGATGCTCCTTCTTGATTTCAGCACCTAAGCTCTGATACACTGTTGAGAAATCTAGGGCATGGATAGTTAAAACATTTATCTTCTTGATAATTTCTTGTGATATAATTTTACTTCTTAGGTTATGATATTTTCTTCATTTTGTTATTATTGTTTTCTTCTCATCAAGAAAAATACCAAAAATAAAAAGTGACACAGTATGTAGGCTTGTCATCTAGGGCCAAAACCTTTCAACTCTTGAGAAGAAAACCCGATCAAAATTCTTCTTATAGATCTTCAATTGAAGATTACCAAGACCATGACACATACCCTTGACTCTAGTATCCTCCCAAGAACCTTGTCACTAACCTTGAGGCTCTGCCTCTTCCCTTCGACTTCCTTCTAGGTCTTGAAGTACTCTCCTCGGTTCCTTCTAGATAAACTCGGTCTCTAGATCTCATTCACCCAAAAGAATCCTTCTCTTGTTATCCCAGAAGAAATCCTCCTACACTTGCCCAGAAGAAACTTTTCTTTGTTGCCCCAAAAGAATGCCTCCTTCGCTGATCCAAAAGAACCTCTCCTTCGCACTTCCTAGAAGAATCTCTCCTCCATACTTCCCAAAAGAAATATTCTTCATTGACCCCAGCAGAGACATTCTTCATTCTTCTTCACACTTCTTTGTAGCCCTTCTTTTTTTCTCTTCTTTACCAAATTGCTAGTCAAGTTGCTTGTTCGAATTGCTTGTCTTCAAGTGAGGCCGGGTTAGGCTATATATACACTTCCTCCCATGTCCTTTAGGCATATATGATGACTTGTAGTTAGGTTTACGTCTTATAGCAGCTTCTTCCATCATTGTAGTCCGACTTGAAGAGGATAAGTGACAAGGCCTTAGAGGATATTTTACATAGACAAATTGACCTTTTACAAAATGTACTTCATTACATGACAATGACTCTATCATTTTATGACTAGATGAAAAATAATTCCTAAAGACTCTCAATGTGAGTCTTGGCTCAAAAAGAAAATCCTTTGCTCATGAAACCCATGAAGCAAGTCCATATAATAAAGTTATTTTTATTCTTTACATCTCATTACATAAAATCATAATTACATTTCATTATGAAGACCGAACCTAGTTACACTTTTCAACACTTAGAGAATTATTGGAGCATCCTTTGAGCATTCTAGAAATCACTTGGATTTGGAGAAAACAAGCAAAGGAAAGAAAGGAAGCATAAGGAGAGAGTTGGATCAACAACTATAATAGGATTACTTTGTAGGTAACATGTTTCATGTGTGAAATCCTTGGTGTTTTTTGGATGCATGGTATATGCATTTGGTTCCTTGGTTATGTGTTGTCATTGACATGGATATTTTCTTGGAGTGGCAGTGGTTTCAACCTTGCCTTTTCATTTCCTAGATACTCATGGTGTAGTGGGCTTCCCATTTATTTTTATATTTGGTTCTCTGGTTTCTTATGGCCGTGGGTTGGAGAAAATTCTATGGATCCTTGAAACAACTTGGGTTTCCTTGGAGGTTGTGGGTTGAGTTACTACATCCTAGAGCGTCTAGGTTGGGACAAATTCAGTGGAGTGATGAAATAACTTGAGTTTCTTGGAGGCTGTGGGTTGAGTTACTAGTTCCTAGAGCCCTAGACATATTGGGTAGAGAAAAATCTAGTTTATGTTAGCTATTTATGGACCATATAGGTGAGATCATTATGGTTGAGGGTTGATTTGGTTTGGCCTCTGAAATCCCTGGTTAGTTTTATTTTGGTTTAACCATTGATCCCACATTTATGCTTGAAATATGGTGTGGGGGTGATTGGATGAATGAGAAATTTGGTTCAACCCAATCTATGGTTGGGTGGTACATGAAAGTCCCTGACTTGGTTGGCATTTTCATATGTTAATATGAGTTAGTTTCCTATTGTGGTTTATGAGAACTTGTATTTTATGTCTTTTAGCATCGTAGGTGTTCTAGTCTTGAAAAATTGTGGAGAGGAAAAAACACAAGATTTATCTATAACCCAAAAATAGTTTCTAGAAATTCCAACTTGAAGTGTCTCAATTAGAATATTAGCGTATTTTAAAATATTTCCTAAGTCAAAATTTAGTAAAAGGGATTAATTAATCAATGTTAATCTAGAAAAGTGTGAATCAACTAGAAACTCACACAGATTGATCTATATATGATCTAAGCCACCAATTATGTTTTAATATTGGTCGTTGGAGTCCCAACTAGAGATTATAAGAGGAAGTCGATGTGTAGATGGAGGACACACACTTGAGATTGATTTTCTTGGCTAGTTCGATCCTCTAGAGAGCATCAACAATTTCCAAAAGAGTTTAAGCCAGAGAGGGGAAGAAGATACAAAGAGGAGAAGAGACAGTGAGCTTGAAGGAAGTATTCCAGTTTTGGAGAGTCAGAAAGAGGATTCTGATATTTTCTCTAGGAGGCTGCACAGAGGGAGTGCTGAGCCTCAAGAGGGAAATTCAATCCTGCTAAAGAGGAGTTCATTTTCAGTTCTAGAGGCTAATAAAGTTTTCTAGAGGGTTGGAGAGACATTTTCTCATCCAGCAGTAGGCAGGATGGCTAGATTGGAAGTAGATTCGGGAAGATATTTGAGGGAATGCGATAGGGTGATGGAGGGCCTATGCAAAGCTTGTTGGATTACTAGCTTTTCAAAGATCAGACAGTGTCAAGATTGTTGAGAGAGAGGGTAATTTTTCATAGAGATTTTTTTCCAGTATTCCTCTTGAAAACATTCATTGTTGTGGTGATATTTATTGCACTCATAATTTCTCAGTGTTGCTTAACAATAAAAACCCTCAGTTGTTGCACCAGTTTTACAAAGTTAGGTTTTCTAGGGACGTATTTCCCAAAAAAACTGTCATGTTTTCTGTGTGTGCTAGTATTTTCTCAGTTTCTAGTTTACGTTTCGCGATATTTTTTATTTGCGAAGATTGCAGTGTGATTAATTCGTTATTGTCGTAAAAAATAAAGTTCTAAATAAATTAACAGTTACAAGAATTAATTCTAGAAACTGTAATAGAATTCTAGTAGTGAAATTTCCACATAGTCGAAGAAACTTTGATTAGACATGGAAGCTTGGAAGCAGAGGAAGAAATTCGTTGTTTATAGGGAGCAAGAGGAAAAATTTATATCGGTTGATTCACGCGGTACAAATTTTTGGGTAGTTTGCTTTTTTAGTGCCGTTTGCAAGAAAAGTTTGGCTTTCTAGTTTGAGTGATTCCGCCAAGTAGAGGGGTAGTTGTAGCTCATATTTTCACCAAGAATATTTCTTGTTTTGGCGCAAAAAGGTTTTGCAGTATTACAATCAATGTTAGGTTGAAGAGAAAGTGCACCCACATAGGGAAATTTCTCTCAGAGGGTTTCTAGCCTAGAAATAAAAATTTCTATTTGCAGTCGGAAGTAGCTATAAGCATATTATCTCACTCTATAAGGGAGTGTGAATAGAAGATTCAACAACCAAGGAAGTGAGAGAGGGAGTTTTCTAGTTCAGATTTAGTGATGGCCACAACTGGACTCAGAGATTAGGATAGGTTGGAGGGAACCTCCAATTTTTTCATCTACAAGGCAGGGATATCCTTCCTACTAGATGACTTTTCTTTGAAGACCTATATAGATAATATGTTGGTAGTACCTCTGGATCCATATCAGCTGAAGGAATATAGGAAAGAAATGGTGAAGGTGAAGCAGATGATCATGGATGGTTTCCAGGACCATATAGTCTCGCATATGTCTTGCCAGAATAATTGCAAGGAGATGTAGGACGTTCTTGCCCAACTATATTATAATACTTCCGAGTAGCAGAAGATGTTCCTACAGAAGAATGTTAGACATGTCAGGATGCAGAAGGGTGAAGGAATATATCCTTTCCTCACCATGATTTAGGAAGTCCATGATCAACTTGTAGCCATTGGGGAGGCGCCTTAACCAATAGATCTTATGTGTTTGGAACTAAACATTGTCTCAGAGGAGTGACAAATCTTTCTCCAAAGCATCTTGGGTTGAGACACGTCGCCTAAATGGGATAGGATGTGGCTATACTTGCAACATGAGGAGATGAGGCAAGCTCTAGTAAAGAGCACCATTAGTGGAAGTAGCAGCAAAGGCTTGAAGGGTGAGAAGGAAGAGGAGAATGTGGCCCTTACATAAAAGGGTCCTAGTTATGGATAGGGGGAGATGAAGAAAAAGAAGGACCTATCTAATGTCAAGTACTTCATCTGTGGCGGGTTTGGCCACTATAGTACGTAGTGTCCTCTCAAGAAGAAGAACAAGTAGGAGAGGCAGGACCAGATAACAACATTCTCAGAGATAGAGAATTTTTCTCCATTTTGGAGGAATATTCTGCCATGTTTGTAGTTATACCTCTAGGAGTGAGGTGAAGTGATATGGAGCTATAGTCCTAGGGTTACATAGATATTTGGGAAGGGTCCATTAAGGTGTCTTCCTCATGGATCATTACCTTATTACAATATCCCACAGTATTCAGTAGCAGGATGGATCATTGTCAATGATGCATTCAAACTCCTAAGTGACAGTTGCAAACTAGTTGCAATCAGTTGTTGAGGAGCGTAAAGCAATGTTGACAACAGAGAAAGAGGCTCAGTAGCAGGGTTAGTAGTAACGCATATTCTCCAACGGACAGTGCAAAGGCTAGTAGAAGTCAAATTCTAAGGAAATAGATGCAACAAAGAGACAGTTGATTCAGTATTTAAGATCCTTCTCAGTTGCAATAGTTGCAGTTGTTACAACAACACATGGGCAGGAGTTGCAGTGCTTAAACAAAGTTGGAAGCAGTATAACAGTGTCATCAGTAGCACATACGAAGCATAAGAGTTTCACAATGGTTGGTGGGAAGTGGCAGTCAGTCACAGTGGCCAGACATTAGTAATGTATACATACGGTGATCCAAAGAGAGGGTGTTGTAGCAGTACTGAGACACTAGAACACCCTCCTCACTAAGAGGGAGTGTTCTTTTTTGTAGCATTAGATGCATTCTAGTATTCAAACTTTGTGGAGAGGATAAAAGATAGGTTTTGTCCATAACCCATAAATTGTTTCCAGAAATTCCACCTAGAAGTGTCTCAATTAGATTATTCTTATATCCTTAAATATTTCTTAAGTCTAAACTTAGGAAAATGGGTTAATTAATCAGTGTTAATTGAGAAAGGTGTGAATCATCTAGAAAATCCCACAGATTGATCCATATATGATCTCAACCATCGATTATGTTTTCATCTTAGCCGTTGGAGTCCGAAGTGGAGATTATATGAGGAGGTCGATTGGTAGATGGAGGATGCACACTTGACACACTTGATATCAATTTCCTTGGGTAGTTTGATCCTCCAGAGAGAAGCTGTAGTTGTCAAAAGAGCTCGAGCCAGAGAGGGGAAGCAAAGATAGAGAGGGTCTGAGGCAGTGAGTTTGGAGAAATTTTTCTAGTTCAAGAGAGTTAGAAAGAGGAGATTGAGATTTTATCCAGGAGGCTATGCATAGGAAGCGTAAAGCCTCAAGAGGGAAATTTGATCCAGCTAAAAAGAAGCATGTTTTTAGTTCCATAGGTCAGAAATTTTTCTAGAGGGTCGAAGAGACAGTTTCTTGGTCAATAGTAGGAAGGATGGCTAGACTGGAAATTGATTTAGGTAGAGAATTTGAGAAACTATACTAGGGTGATGCAAGGTCTACGCAGAGATGGTTGGACAACTAGCTTTTCATAGGTCATACAGTTTTAGAATTGCTCAAAGAGAGGGTAATTTCTCTTAGAGAATTTTTGTGAGTATTCCTCTTGAATAGATTTGCTAGTTTGGCGATATTTATTGTACTCAAGATTTCTCACTACTACTTAATAAAAAAAACACTCAATTGATACACTGATTTTTCCAAGTTGGGTTTTTCCAAGGAATTTTGTAAAAAAACAATCGTGTCATATTTTTGTGTGTGTGCAACAATATTTTCTTAGTTTCTGGTTTATCTTCCATAATATTTTTTATTTGTGAATATTTCAGTGTGATTAATTAGATATTATAGTAAGTAATAAACTGGTAAATTAACTAATAGTTAGAAGAATTAATTCCAGTTGGTGCAATAGAATTTTAGTAGTGAACTTTTCACATTTTCCTCATTATTATGGTGATCTTATGGTTGATTTGTCATGGTTTCTATTATGGTTAAATGCGTGGTTTTATGATGTGCTCTAGCTATGTATATCTCTCATGATTTGATAAGTTATTGGATGGTTGATGAATGCATGGACTAACAAGTGTTGTTGTAGCTAGCTTGAGAGGCCATATAACCTTCTTGGTGATTTTTGGATGAAGTTCAAAGGTTTATGATTAGATATGCATCCATGATCTATACATTCTATGCTTACCATATGTTTGACGAAATTTCTATCTTGTATGATGCATGTATTGGTCAAGATCTTGTGTAATTTTCGATTTCTTAGCATTGTTATCATTATTTTCGTGATTCTAGAAAGTTACAAGTTGTTCTAGGCAGTGGTCTAGAGGCTAGCCTAAAAAGTGGCATAGATCTCATGAACGCATGCACTAAACTGAGGTATTTGGGTCATAACCACATGAAGTAAGTCTTATGTGTTTGTTCAGATCCTCATAACTGCATGCACAATGTGTTAAGGGTGCGGTTTGGGAGTAAACCTAGTGAAAAAAGAATTCGAGCTTGGGGATTGATCACCTAGGGTAGCTGGTATGCTCCTGAGTGATTTGTAGTCTCTAAGGGATGTCATTTTTCTTTCTATTTGCAGGCCCTACTTCCATAACTAGAACTTGGAGGTTAGGTCATATCATAGTTACACTTAGAACATGTTTACTCTGGATATCTTGTCAAAGTGGGTAAATGTGGGAGAAGGCGGTTAGAGGCTGGTATTGGAGTGGGTTTTGTTCTCTATGGGTGATATCTGATACCACAAGGTGGTATCAGAGATTCCAACTTCAAACACTTGGACTGGATGGGCTGAATGCATATGGTTATGTGTGCATGTTAATTGCATACGTGTCTACTATGCATGAATTGTGGTTGTAGTTATTACAGTTTTGTGTCATCATGCATGACGTTGAGATGTTGATATGTTGAGATGTTGAGATGTTTATCTTCTTTTGTATCTATATCGTGCTAATCTGGATTGATTGTGCATGCGAAATAGCCTCCTGTGAAACACACTAATGTGTGATTTTCATTATGTCTCTATATTTGGTTTATCTAAGATTACATGTTTGCAGAAGATAGATGATAAGAGATGAAGAATGTAATGGTGGAATACACTTCACATGACTCCCCTTACATGCCTAATGTGAATTCTATGGAAGGGGAAAGGTAATTTTGGCAGTAAGGGGAAGAGAATTATCCTAATCTAGCAGATACACTAAGAAGTTTGAAGGAAGAGATCATAAATTATAAGGAAGATAATAACAAATTGATTGAGGCACAAGAAAGACTTTGCAGAGCTTAAGAAAAGAAAAAGAGGTTAATTTAGTCATCCTTCAGTTTTTCATATTTGCAAAGACAGGGATACATGGGGATTTGTCAGGGTTAGGAATAAATTACTAATGGGGCATATGGCAGCAGGTCCCATAGAGGTCACAAGTTCGACAAGGATGATACAGTTAGAGGGTGTAGATATTTGGATACACCTGACAGGCGGGCTAACACTGATGGATTTTATTCTAGATCTAGTTGTGAGACACATCATCAGCATTATCGCTAGCATCCTTATAAGAGTAGTGAGAAGCAGTATTTTCCATAGGATTTCAAGAAATCCAAGCCTCCTACTTTTGATGGGGAAGCGAAGAAACCAAAAGATACAGAAGCATGGCTACCTGGGATGAAAATTTTCTTTAGATTGCATGATTATTCAGAGAATATGAAAGCCGAGATAATGATCTTCAATCTCAAAGGGAAGCATACATCTGATGGGAAGATGTTAAGTGTGTCAAAGGCATTAGGATAGAGGAGTTGATTTGGCATGAGTTTAAAAGACTCTTCACAAAGAATGTAGAGCCGTATAAGAAGTTAAATGAAGTTGACAGAGGACATGGGTCTCAACCTCAGAAGCAGAATAACGATGATGAAAAAAATTCTTTGAAGTGTTGACTTGTGGAGGAGAGCATCTTAGGAGTGAATGCACATCACACCAAGGTGGTAAGCCTCAGATTTACAGTTCTCAAGAGGCAGAGAAAGTTGGAGATGTTGTTAGCATATTCCTCGGATGTATGTAGTAGTGGATAATAGGCACGTAGATCATTAGGCATCCATTTTTGAAATTGAATCTAAGCTTCATCATCAAGTTGTTTCCATTTTGATTGATACTAAATCTAATTATAGTTATATCGACCTTGAATTGGTGGACAAGTGTTTCTTGAATAAACAAGTGCATGCAAAATATTGTTTAGTGCAGTTGGCGACAGGGACCAAGAGTATTGTTCATCACTAGGTAAGATCTTGTGAATCTAAGCTTAATGGTATGTCTACATAAAAACGTCTCAATGTGCTTTCTTTGTGTTCATATAGTATGCTTTTGGGCATGGAATGACTGTTCATTCATAGGACCAAGGTGGATTTATATGACAAGGATATTGAGTGCTTGGATGATGATGGGGAAAGGATAAATTTGCAGGAAAAGATGAAGCCTACATCAGTGAGGATGGTTAGAGTTATGCAAGAAACAAAATTGTAGGAAAGAATGCTTATTGTTTTCAGTGCATATTTCGAGTGACAAAGGGAAGGACGTTGAGGATGATGATGTTTTGAAGAGGTATCCTGTTTTGCAATAGTTTCAAGATGTGTCTCCAACAGAGATTAAAAAGTTTCCTCATCATAGAGAAGTGGAATTTTCTATTGAGTTGATGTTGGGAGAAACACCAACATCTAAGGAACCTTATAGGATTATCACTCTACAATTGCTGGAATTGAAGTTGCAGCTTAAGCAAATGATTGATAAGGGATACATTAGGCCAAGTGTGTCTACTTGTGGTGCACCAATGTTTTTTGTAAGGAATAAGGATATTATTATTAGGTTTTACAATAATTGCAAGCAGTTGAACAAGGTGACTATCAAGAATAGGTATCCATTATCATGAATTGATGATTTTTTTGATTAACTGAATGGAGAATCAATGATTTCGAAGATTGATTTGAGATCAAGATATCATCATGTGCGCATCAGAAAAGAAAACATGTACAAGACTTCATTTTCCACAATGTATGGACATTATGAGTTTGTGGTGATTCCTTTCGGTCTTACTAATGCTACAACCACATTCATGTGTTTGATGAAAAAATTGTTGCATCCTTACTTGGAGAATATTGTGATAGTGTTTATTAATGATATAATTATATACTCCAAGAATGAGGAAGAGCATGCAAAGTAACTAGAAGTAATATTGAGATTATTGAGAGAGAATAAATTGTATGACAAGCTTGGCAAGTGAAATTTTTTCAGTCTCAGATTCATTACATGGGACACGTTGTTTCCAAGGAAGGGATAATAGTGGACCAAGAAAAGATTAAAGTTATCATGGAGTGGCCAACTCAGAGTAATTTGGATGAGGTCAAATCATTCATGGGACTAGCAGGTTATTACAGATGGACCATCAAGGACTTCTCAAGGATTAGCTATCCTATCACATATTTGCAGAGGAAAGGAAATAAGTTTGGATGGGCTGACGAGTGGGCAACTAATTTTGAGTAGTTGGATAATTTTCTTACAAATGCTTCAGTCTTGAAGATGGAAGATCCTAATAAGGAGTTTGTGGATTGTAAAGATTCTTGCAAGGAAGGACTTGGTAGGGTTCTAATGTAGGAATGACAAGTAGTATGCTATGATTCAAGGAAGTAGAATGAGCATGAGAATAAATATGTGACTCATGATCTTGAGTTGGTAGTTATCATTCATGCATTGAAGATGTTGAGACATTATCTCCTTCGTAGGAGGTTCATCTTGATGAGTGATCATAATGGGTTGAGGTACTTGTTTGACCAACTTAATATGAATTCTAGGAATGCTAGATGGTTGGCTACCCTCAATGAATTTTAATTTGATATCAGGTACATTAAGGTAAATGAGAACAAAGTTGCAGATTCTCATAGTAGGAGAGTGTAGGTGAATCACATTTCGTATATGAGTTCATATGGGACATATTTACAAGAGTAGATCTTACATGCAAGGCATCATGATGAGAGGTACCAACAATTGAAGCATAGATTGCAACAATAGCGTTAAGGTGATAGAGATGAGGATTATCACCTCATCAAATATGGCTTGGTGAGATTCAAGAACATGATTTATGTGCCAGATGATAGCGAGTTGAAGAAGCTTATCTTGAGGGAGTTTCATGTCAAGTAATATTGAGACCACCCAAGATATCATAAGACTTTGACAGTTGTTAAGAAGTTATATAATTGGTTGAATTTGAAGAAATGGGTGGTTGAGTTCATTGCAAGATGTTTCGACTATAATTAGGTGAAAGAAGTGTGTAAGCATCCAACTAGTTTTTTTCTTCCTATTTTGATTTTGGAATGGAAATGGGAGGTAATTTCCATGGAATTAATTATAGGTTTTCCAAGGACATCGAAGCAACATGATTCCATCATGGTTATGGTTGATAGTTTGAGCAAGGTAGCTCACTTCATTACAATGGAGTCTACAAACTGAGCTAGTGAGGTAGCTCAGATCTTCATCACGAAGATAGTGAGATTGCATGTTGTTCCCATGAAGATCATACCAGATAGAGATGTTAGGTTCACTTCAAGGTTTTGGAAGGATTGGTTTGCATGCTTAGGGATAGAGTTAGATTTTAGTACATCCTATCATCTACAGATATATGGATAGACAGAGAGAGTTAATAGGTTTCTTAAGGATATGTTGAGGATGTATGTCATGCATCAATAGAGGAACTGGGAGAAGTATATTCCACTGGTATAGTTTGTTTATAATAATTGGTATCATGAATCCTTGAGGATGAGTCCATTTGAGGCTCCTTATGGCGTAGTTGTTATACTCCTATCGGTTGGAGTGATCCAGTGAATGGGGTGATGATTGGACTAAATATGTTAGCTAAGATGGAGCAGGAGATGCAGGTTATTTAAAGGAATTTGAAGGCACCACAGTACATGTAGAAGAGTTATGCATATAAGTATATAGCATTCAAGGATTTAGAGATTTGGGATCATGTATACTTGCACATCAAGCCCAAGAGAAGCTCAAGGATTTTATCATGTGCCAGCCTGGCACCTCGGTATTATGGACCTTTCGAGATCCTTGAGAGGATTGCACTAGTGGTATACCGACCTGCATTGCCACTAATAGTGAAACTATGTGATGTTTTCCATGTTCCATTGCTTAAGAGATATGTTCAGGATGTTGATCATGTGATTGATTGGTTTGTATTCCAGGTGGAACCAGAGGGAGAATTCTAGCTAGAACCTTACTGTATTTTGAAGTATAAAAACATCATGCTCTGGAACTAAGAATTTGAGTAAATTAAAGTGTAGTGGAAGCACTTTGTGCCCAATGAAGCTACATGGGAGATGGTTGATCAAATGGAGGCTTTGTATTCTTCCTTATTTGTTGGTTGAGAAGATCTGTTTCATTTATGTGTTTTGGTTTATATATATATATATATATATATTTTAAATACTCCAATGAGTTGTGTTATAAATCTCCAATAATAAGTATTTTGTAAATATTCCATCGAGTTGTGTTATAAAGCTCCAATAAGCAGTATGGTGTTCATGGTTTCAACAGTTTGGTATGATGTAAATGTTCCATCGAGATGTGTTATAAAGCTCCATAGGAAACATGTTTTGCTAGTTATAAGTGTCACTGAACAACAAGGATGATGTTCCCTCAAAAGGGAGGGGTTTGTAATAGCCCCTAGTTGATTTTCCATGTAGATAAAATATGACCAAGGTCATGGGACACGTATTCCAAGTTGAAATGGTGGTAAAATATTATAGTGGGAATCACTTACGATTTAATAATGGCTATCGAGATTGGAAAAGGCACTAGAAAATGCAAAGAGACAATAACTTTCATTTAATTATGAAAATAAAGGAAAATAGGAGAAAAGGAAGGTGAAGAGACACAATTTTGCATGCAAGTGAAATTTGAAGGAAAATAAAGAAAAAATGAGACATCAATGATAAAAAGGCATCATAAAATAGGTTCTAGCTTTTGATAAAATTTTGCAGAACTTTTGGTCATTACATCCTTTTGTTAGTTTAGATTTTCTCTCGTACACTCTTGCACACTTGTAGAATTCTTGGAACATCCTTGGATCATTTTAGCAATCAATTGGATTTGGTGAAATTAAGCAAAGGAAAGTAAGGAAGTGCAATGAGAAAGTTGGATCAGAAACTACAATAGGAATATTTTGCAAGTAACAGGTTGCATGTGTGATTTCGTTGTTGGTTTTTAGATGCATGGTATATGCGTGAGGTTACTTGGTTATGTGTTTTCATTGGCATGGAGTTTTTCCTGGAGTGAGAGTGGTTTCAACCTCGGCTTACCATTTCCTAGATAACCATGGTGTAATGGGTTCCCCGTTTAGTTTTTTGATTGGTTCTTTAGTTTCCTATCACTATGGGTTGGAAACAATTCTCTAGATCCCTCAAATAGCTTGGGTTTTCCTTGGGGTTGTGGGTTGAGTTACTAGTCCTTGGAGGCTAACAATTGGGACAAATTCTTTGGAGCCTTGAAATAACTTGAGTTCCTTGAAGGTTGTGGGTTGAGTTACTAGTTCCTGGAGACTTGCACAACTTTAGTAGATACTAATCTAGTTGATGTTAGTGATTTTGGATCGTATAGGTGAGATTACTATGGTTGAGGGTTGAGGTGGTTTGACCTCTGGAAGCCCTAGTTGGTTTTATTTTTCTTTAACCCTTCTAATCCCATATTCATGCTTGGAATATGGCACGAGGGTGATTGGTTGAAAGAGAGATTTGGTTCAACCCAATATATGGTTGGGTGGTACGTGGAATTACCTGACTTAGTTGGAATTTTCATATGTTAATACGAGTTATTTTCCTATTTTGGTCTATGAGAACTTGTACTGGTTATTATGGTTATCTTACAGATGATTTGTCATAGTTTCTATTATGATTATATGTTGGTTATATGCATGGTTTTATGATATGCTCTAGTTATGGATCTCTCTCATGATTTGATAATTTATTGGATGGTCGATGAATGCATGGACTAACAAGTGTTGTTTCAACTATCTTGAGAGGGCATAGAGTCTTGTTGGTGATTTTTAGACGTAGTTTAGAGCCTTATGATCAGATATGCATTCATGACATGTAGCTTATATGTTAACCATATTTTTGACAAAATTTATATCTTGTATTAGGCATGTATTGGTTAATATATTGCTCAAGTTTTGGTTGTTTAGCATTGTTATCATTATTGTCATGACTCTAGAATGTTATAGGTAGTTCTAGGCAGTGGTCTAGAGGCTAGCCTAAAAAAGAGGCATAGATCCCATGATCGCATGCAGTGAACTAAGGAATATGGGTCATAATCGAATGTGTGAAGACTTATGGGTGTGGTTGGAGCCTCGCAACCACATGCATAGTGTTTCAATGGTGTATTTGGGGAGTAAACCTAGTGAAAATGAGTTCCATCTCAGGGATTGATCACCTAGGGTGGTTGGTAGGATTGTGAGTGACTTGTAGTCTTTAAGGGATGTCAATTTATTTTAAGCTTGTGGGCCCCACTTCCATAATTCGAACTTGGATTTCGGGTTATATCATAGTGACACTTAACTCATGTTTACCCTGGAGAGATTGTCAAAGTGGGTAAATGTGGGAGGCGGTGGTTACACTTTCTCATCCATGTATTCACATACATCTCCTTAAGGTACTTCTATGTACCCTGATTCATAATTTTCTTCATAATCCAACCAATGTCTTTTCATTCTTGGTCGAGATAGTGGTGTCTCCTGCATTTTATTAACAAGATATTGGTTGTCTTCTTGTCCTTGGGTGCCTATAAGCTGCTTTAGATCAAATAAATTTCATGGTGCTGAGGGCTTCTCTCCAACTCTTCATCCATCATATTCATGCTAAAATAATAAACAGGCCGACAAAAGATGCGATTTATTATCTTTTCCCAATCTCCATTGATCTTCAACCCAAGACAAAATATTTTCAAAAATGATCCAAAGAACATTCAAAAAGAAAATACATAATCAATCAATTATACCTCTAGGATTACTCTTCCTATCACTAGCTTGGAGAGTGTTAGTCTGAGCTTCTTCATGGTATTCCTTTTTTTTGCTAATGCAAGAGTCGGACCTTCTATTCATTAATCACAAAATAAAGTACATAGAGTACATCAAAATTCCCAAGCTCTGAGAAAGAAGGGAAACTTCAAAACTTTACAATCCTCCAAAGTAGAGTATAAGAATTTGGAGTAGGAACTGAAAATGACATATAATTAAATACAAAAAAAGACCTTATTCCTACTCGAATACTTGGCTTAGGGTTCTTTTGCCCGTATGAAGAACCTCTTATCCCCTGAAGAACCTCATCTCCACCGGACCTGGCCTTCCTCTTTAAATCTTGACCGTTGGACTTATCCAAAAGATCTGATGGTTGTAGACCCATCCCACAGGAAAAAGCTGCTCACCAAAAACCACAAGTATCTGCAAACCAGCCCAATCAATCTGAATCGTTGAAATGCCTTATGAGATCTGACGGTGGAGAAGGAAATCACACCCACCAACTTACATGGAAATTAGCGTGCAATAAAGGTGGTGCTTCTTCATGGTATTCATCCACATTGTCTTCATGAGATAAATATACATCTCCTTCCCCTATGAAAGTTCCTCTTGTTTTTCACTGTCTACATAACACAGGTTTGCTTGAGGTTCTGCTTCCTCCAAAATATAAGGCACTAGTTCAGTTCCGGGGTACTTTGTACCTTCAACTTAAAACTCACTTAAAAAATTAGACAAAAACACATTAATTTCATCCTCCTCCTCATATGATGTTGTTGGTATTCCTTCCTCATGCCGAGCGAAGCACATCCTAATTTGATCACCGACATCACCCACTCCTAAGATTTGTCTTTACTCTGGTTCAAAGAAGTGAACTTCCACTCCTCCATACACAGCAAAATTGAGTTCTTATTCCACTAATGAATCATTCATGTTGTGCTTCAACATAATTTTCAATAGAGGCCACTGCACCTTCCTCCTCCTTTTTTGTATCCAGTCACTAATTTCCATGTTCTCCCCTTCGACAATATGTCCTTGCCTTCTTTTATTACAAAACCTACATCCAAATATGATTTGTTAATTTTACAAATACAAGTCCCTTTGGCCTCCTCTTTTCTCAGCAACACCTCCTATAGTTTTGGACTCTTTTCATATCCCATGAGACTTTCCACTAGTCTCCTCTATTTGTCTTCAAGAATTGGTTTGCAGAAATTAAATGCTCCTCCACAGGCTCAGCTTCATTGAGCTCTTCCTCTTATATCTAGGCTTTTATAAATGGCCTCATTCTTTGCTTCCCTAGCTCTTTGGATTTTTGGGATTTCTTCTTAAAACTCTTATGTATAACACATAAGTTAAATATCCTCATTAGTTTCTATCTTTGATTTTCTTCCCTTGCTTATAGGTGTTACATTAGCACATCAAGTTGTATCTTCAACTCAACCATCTCCTTTTCAATCTCTTCCTGGCTATGTTTCCTCATGCTAATTTTCTTGGCATCCTTCTCACCTTTGTTGTGGCTTTTACTTGACCTTTCTTCATGGCCAACAATGGTTGCCTTCTTCTTCTTCTTTCTCTACATATGCTCCTCCATATTAACCATGAGTTGCAACCTAGCCCTGTAACAAGTCTCACCTCACGTTTTACTTGAACACCTCACCTACTCTTCGTTATTGATGTTATTCTTGCTTCCCTCATCTTGGAACCTCGTGAGCACTCCTTTCTCCTCTCTGGTTGTTGCACCTCTGCTCACCTTTTAAGAAATTCTCTTGTTCTCTCCTCCTTGAGGACTTCCTCCATCCCCATTGTTGGAAATATTACTGAGAGGGGGCGGGTGAATCAGTATTATCATGTCAAATATTCCTTTTTCAAAATAAAATGATATACGCTACTTCAGTTAATTAAACCCGCGTATATACACAACTCTACATAAGGAAACCCATGTATACAGAGCAAACTTTTAATTTACTTTATCTTTCTGATGTTGATTGTTAATCTGTGTTTCAGAATCAAATAACCAGTAACCAGAAACAGTAAAACAGAGCAGAAAGACAATCACACACAAGAACACAAGATATAAGGTGGAAACCCAATGTGGGTGAAAACCACCTGCTGCAATTCGTCTCTATCTTCCTTTTAAATTAGAAACTTCTTTTACAATGTACTAGTGCAGTCCTTTACCAGTACGCAGGCTGCAACCTACAGAGAGATACAACCCTCTCTCGTTCTCCAGCTTCTCCTGGAAGGGAGCTACAACCCCCTTAGCTCTTGCACTAGCCAAGATACTAGTACGTAGGTGCTGGCCTACAGAAGGCTACCACCTTCTCTTTCTTCTAGGGACCACGTTTCATAAATTTTCAGACTGGATCCATGAACATCAATCAATCATCAAGATCTCTGCTTCAACCAATATCCTTTCCACTGATTCACAATAAATACTTCTCTAACAGCTGTACCCAGAACACAACAACAGTAACCATATACCAAATTCTGAACCCAGAACACTGCAGCAACAAACAGAGGCAGCTAGATCACAATAAAATATGTATACGCTACTTAAACAACCTGAAACCTGCATGCATACGCTCCTGTGTGTGGAGCAACCTGCGTATACGCAGTTTTCCTTTACTGAACCTGTGTGTATATGCACCTTCGCTTCACTGAACCTGCGTATAGATCTATAAAGGAGAATTTACTCTTTCAAACAGTGAAATGCTAAATAACCCAGATTATTAGATTTATAGATCAAGTGTGCGCCTCAGAAAACAGATCAAAATCATACAAAGATACTATCATTCAAGCTTTAAAGATTATGACCCATCAATAGATCTTATCCTTCTTTATGCGCTTAGGTTCCTCCTTCATTCAAATCCAGATCTGCACCATAACCCCAATCACAAAAGTTTCAGATCTAGCACATATTAGATATTCAATTGATTCCAAAGATGCTTTTCCAAATGATCTCCTTCCTCTTTTATAGTCTTAGGCCTTTCTCAATACCACGGTCCAAAACCATAATAACACAATACCACAGGCCCAATACTTGGGATCAACACTTCTGACGAGATACCATGGTCCAAAACCATAGGTTCAAGTACCAAGGACTAACTACCACGGACCAAAGGTAAGTTTTCCAACATATACGCGCTTTTCCTTGCGTGAAAGTGCGTGTATACACATACGCTCCTTTGTAACGTCTAACCCGCGTGTATACTCATCTTCATCTAGATGAACCTACGTATATGTCTTTTCCTCCATTCTGAAAGCCTGAACTGAGATCTGTTATCAAAGAGAGTTGCCATCAAGGACAACACCTGTGCCATAGCTCCAAACTTGTGCCATAATGCCAACAATCTCCCCCTTTGGACTTGATGGCAACCCCAAGATCCTCAAATTCATTCTCCCCCTTTGTCATCAAGGGCAAAGGGTTGTGCTCCCCCTGAGTAAATGCTGAAATCTCTGCCCTGCTGTGCTGACCATGCTCCCCCTGACTGTAGGCAAGATCTACAAAAAGATGTTTTTCAAGAAGAACCATGACTTATACATCATAGAAGACCTTCCTATCACCAAAAGACTCAATACATACATCCATCACCCAACCAAGTGGGGATCATCCAGAAATTTACATATGACAACCAAGTTCATTACATGTTCATCCCAGGCATAGTGGGGAAACCAAAATAGGCTGTGACATTACCTTGACACCATAAAAGAGATACCACAAAAGAGATACATGACATAGAGATGAAATACTTATGAAAGTCACCAATAACTGATAGCAACAGCATCTGTCAATCACCATTCAGATCAGCAACCAAGATTTCCTTTTGTTCTCCCTCTGCCTTTGTTCCACCTGAACTCAACAACAGCTTAGAACCAAAAGCTTCTAAGATAATGCCAACAATGCATCATTGGAAGTTTATCTACTCCCCCCGAACCTATGTCGGATGGTCTCTGTCAGACCCATAACAAAATATCTTCAACCAGAGCCTATCCCTACTGATATCCATCAAACCTATATATACGCGACTATCTCTGCACGAACCAGCGTATGTACGTGGATCCTCCTCAGGCAACTCGCGTACACCCATTTTTCTTTGAAACAGACAAGATTTAACAGCAAGATGATGCATTAACTACCCCCAGCTTCTGTCTAAGGTATTCAAATGTCTCCCTGGGCAGTGGTTTAGTGAGAATATCAGCAACTTGTTCCTTAGAAGGAACATACTCCAATTTGACCTTTTGTTCCAACACTTGTTCCCGGAGAAAGTGATACTTGATCAGTATGTGCTTGGTCTTTGAATGCGTGACTGGGTTCTTTGAAATGCTGATTGCACTTGTATTATCACATAAGATGGAGATAGGTGGTGTACAATGTTAGGATATTCCGACACGTAGGAAATAGTTAAGTTCAACTTGGTCTAGTATAGAGTTAGGTAAAGTGTGTTTCTTTACCGTTGTACATTTTGTAACTTACAATCCGACGGTCACGATATGTAGTGATCCGACGGTTCACTCTCTCCTTGGTATTACCGACTCTTGATCCATGGCTTGACACCCGATTGGTCCATGAGTTCTATTTAAAGCGCATGGAGGGTCATTGTTCGGGTAATCCGTGCATGAGAGAAGCTTATGTAAATTTTCATTCTTTGATTAATAAATTGCCTGTAGTAGCCACGTTGGCACAGGCCGTGGACTGTTTCCCTCTTTGAGGGTTTTAACCACGTCAAAAATACTGGTGTATTGATCTGTGATCTGGTTGTGAGCGGTGTCCTTTTGGTGTTCTTTCTGAGGAACTTACCCTGTAAATTCCTACATGGTATCAGAGCTATTTGAGGGTCGCGTCCGTTGGTGATCCAAATCTGAAGCCGGTAGAACTGCATCCGACTGCCATTTCCTAGATCTGCTGTTTCTGAATGCTTTCGGGCTGAGAGGACTGCTCTGTTGTGTTCGGAGCATCTGTTCCAGTGAGGAACCCCTTTCGTTTCACGCGAAAAGGTTTCCGGTAGCCTTAGCTGCGTCATTTTTAAGATCTGGAGGTATACAGTCTTTATTTGCAGTTTATTGTTATTTTCTCTCTGCTTATTTCGGTTTCGGTTTATTTAGCTTTTTTTCTAAACGGATCTATACCTTTCATTTCTGCGTATGCTCTTTGCCCTGCGACTCTGTGCGATCTGGGCAAATCAGAAACAGAAAGGAAGGATTTTTCTCATGCATATGCTCTTTTCCCTGCGCCTTAGGGTGATCTCAGAAAATCAGAAACATTGAGAAAAATATTTAGTTTCTGGCCAAAGCTAACTTTGAGCCGCAAGGTTCATTTTTGAAAATATCTAGTTTTTGGCTAAAGCTAACTTCGAGCCATAAGTTTCGTTTTCTTTGCATGTCCGTGTTGGGTTTTGTGTTTTGTGTTTTGTAGGGAAAAAGAGCTTTCTCAAGGCAAGCACGCAAACCAAGCCCCCCCCCCCCCTCTCTCTCTCTCTCTCTCTCTCTCTCTCTCTCTCTCAAATTTTTTGTATAGATCAATTGGTTCAAAGCTATTTTAAGAGAGTAGAGCTCTTGGGTTCAAGTCTCCATTTTGTGGGGGTGGATTTTTTTTATTTCCGCACATTCGCGCACTTTGCCGGCAACTTCAACAATTTTTTTTTTCAAAAATCCATAACTTCTTCATCCAGAAGCCTTTTTCAGAGCCATTTTTTTTTAAAACAGCCTATTTTTTCGAGATCTATCCATTGGAACACTTACTTTCAGCATCTTCAGCTTCAGTTTTTTTTAAAATGGAAAGTCCCTGCCAAGTCATTCTTGACAGCACTAACTACTTCCAATGGATAGCCTACATGGAAGACTTACTTAGAAGTAAAGGTCTCTACAGAATAGCCACAGGCCAAGAGAAGAAACCAAAAGATGAAGACAAGGCTGCAAAATGGGAAAATAGACAAGATCAAGCACGTGGTTTGATAGGAATGTCTATTTCTCCTGATCTTAGATTCCATATTGCAGAACTTGAAACTCCTCATGAAGCATTGGAACAAATCACTAAAGTTTTTGGGATTAAAAATGAAATTAGAGCCCATCAACTTGAAAATGAGTTGCTTACATTGGATCCTAATAATTTTTCTTGCATTGAAGATTTCTTGTCCAAATTCAAGACCCTTAGATATCTCTTGGAAGGTGTTAAGGTTAAGAAAGAAGATAGTAACCTTATTTATTCCATCCTTACTAAGTTGGGACCAGCCTACTCTGTATTTGTTTCCACCTTCCATTCTACAAGGGAAGCTTTCATTTGTCAAGGAAAAGACTACAAGGCCCCTTCCTTTGACTCTTTTTGTGATTCTTTAATAAGAGAACAAGAAAAACTCTTACACCTTGGTCTTCTTAATCTTGGAAACTCTTCCAAGAAAGCGTTAGCCGCCGAGCAGCAACCAAATTCAAAGAATCCTAAGAAGTCATATCCTAAAAAGAATGGTCCTAAACCAAACAAGGGTCCTAAGCAAACTCACCCTCAAAATGAAAGATCATTTTAGCAAAACGATAAGACCAATAAAAACAAATGGAAGAAGACTGATAGACATTGTAACTTTTGTAATCGAGATGGCCACTTAGAATCTAAATGCTTTAAGAAGATGGAAGCCTTGGAAGCCGCAATGAAGAAACATAACATCCATGTGGAGCATTCTTCAACTTCAACTTCATCTTCAGGAATGTCACTTTCTGCATGTCGTTGTCAATCATCTCAGTCTGGTTATGCATTAAATGTATCTTCTTCTTCTCATTCTCATGAGTGGCTCATTGATTCTGGAGCCTCTTATCACATGGCCAAAAACAAAGCCATGTTTTCTTCTTTAAATGACTGTAACGCCAAAAAATATATGTTGGTGATGATAGATCTCTTAATGTTGTAGGGACTGGAACTGTTCATCTAGACAATGGTCAGTTTAATGATGTATTATGTGTTCCAACCTTATCCTGCAACCTTCTATCTGTATATCAGATAACTCATTCAGGTGAAGGTAAAATTGTTGAATTTTCACCTCATGATGTTGTAATCAAGGATCTAAGAGATCCTAAACAGATTCTAGCTACTGGTATTGCTGATGATTCCACAAGGTTGTATAAGTTTCACAACTTTGGGTCATCAAATCTTCCCTTAGTATTTGTTGCTCATAATGATGAAGTGAGCAAATTTTGGCATGAGCGATTTGGTCACTTAAACTATCGCTCCCTTCAGCATCTATGTAAAGAAAATATGGTGACAGGTCTTCCTATGGTATCTTGCAGAGATGGTGTTTGTTCCAGATGTGTACTCGAAAAACATCATCGAGACAGTTTTGACAAACGTGCCTCTTGGCACGCCTCAGCCCCTTTACAGCTTGTGCACAGTGATTTATGTGGTCCACTTCCTGTTGCTTCATTCTCTGGCTGCAAGTATTTCTTAACTTTCATTGATGATTTCTCCAGACGCACTTGGGTATACTTCTTAAAACTCAAGAGCGAAGTTTTTAACACATTTTTGGCCTTCAAAGCCTTTGTTGAAAAACAATATGGACATCAAATTCTTAAGCTAAGAACTGATAATGGTGGAGAATATGTTAAAAACACATTCATCAACTTTTGCACCGAAAATGGAATTCAAATGCAACATACTGTTCCATACACTCCACAACAAAATGGTGTAGCTGAAAGGAAAAATCGCACCTTAAAGGAAATGGCTAATTGTATGCTGCAATCTAAAGGACTCAGTCTTAGTTTTTGGGCCGAAGCAATTAATTGTGCAAATTATATAATCAATTGCACTCCTACTAAGGTTCTAAAGAATATCACTCCAGAAGAAGCTTGGAGTTCCATTAAACCAGATGTAAGTCACTTTCGTGTTTTTGGAAGTGAAGCATGGGCCCATATTCCAGATGAAAAGCATAAAGCTTTAGAACCTAAGAGTGAGAAATGTACTTTTGTTGGATATTCTGAAGATGTAAAAGGTTATAGACTTATTCCATTTAAGTCCAAAAATGTTATCATTAGAAGAGATGTAAAATTTGATGAAAATAAATCGGCCTGCGAGCCTAGTCCGGCGGATGTGCCACCTCTTCCTATCTCTTCTACTTTTGAAAACATTTCTTCTTCAGATGATGAAAGTGAGGATGACAATCCTCCCCCACCTTCTCAGGATCCTTAACTTCCAAGATGGGTCCGTGCTACTCGGGATGCAGCAGGTGATCTTGCCGGTGATCCTATAGATCAGCAACGTACACGTTCTCAGTTTGAAAGAGCCTCTTCTTTACTGGCTCAAGCTCCAGTAAATCATGATCCTGACACTTTTGCAGAAGCTTCAGGCCATCCACATTGGGAAGCAGCTATGAATGAAGAATATCATTCATTGTTGGCAAATGATACATGGGATCTTGTTCCTCTACCAAAGGGACGCAAACTTGTTAGATGTAAATGGGTTTACAGAACCAAGTATGGACCAGATGGGAAAGTTGATAAACATAAAGCTCGTCTTGTTGCTAAGGGCTTTTCACAGGTTGAAGGCATTGACTACACTGAAACCTTCTCCCCTGTTGCCAAAATGAACTCTATCCGCCTTGTTCTTTCCCTTGCTGTCTCTTTAAAATGGGAAGTCCATCAGATGGATGTTAAATCTGCCTTCTTGCATGGGGACTTGCATGAAGAAATCTATATGGAACAACCCATTGGCTTCATCCAAACAGACTCCAGCCTTGTATGGCGACTTAAGAAATCTCTTTATGGTCTCAAGCAAGCTCCTCGGGCTTGGTATGCCAAAATGGATAGCTTTCTTTTAGAATCTGGCTTTTCTAGGTGTTATTCTGACAATACTGTCTACACCAAGAAAGTGGGCAACTCCCTTATCATCCTTGTTCTTTATGTTGATGATCTTATTCTTACTGGTAGTGATCCCAACCTTATAAACCATGTGAAGTCCAGCCTTAAAAAGAAATTTGAAATGACAGACTTAGAACACTTACACTATTTTCTCGGCCTTCAAGTCTTGCAATCCAAGGAGGGTATTTCTCTTTCCTAGTCCAAGTATGCTTGTGATATTCTTTGTCATTTTCACATGGAAGACTGTAAGCCAGCCCCTTCTCCCTTTTAGTCTGGAGTCAAACTTTCAGTCTCTTGTACTTCTCCTGAACTTGATGCTACCTTATACCGTCAACTTGTAGGAAAACTCTTGTATTTAACCCATACTCGTCCTGACCTTTCCTTTGTTGTTGGCCTTGTTGCTCGTTTTATGCAAAACCCCCGTGAAAGTCATTGGAAAGTAGCCAAAAGAATACTTCATTATGTTCGAGGTACAGTACAGTTTGGGATTCATTACAGTGCCAAAGCAGCTCCTCTATTAGTTGGTTTCACTGATTCTGATTGGGCTGGTGACCCTGATGATCGGAAGTCTACTGCCAGTTATGTCTTCACTCTTGGTTCAGGACCTATTACATGGGCTTGTAAGAAACAGGCTGCCATTTCTCTTTCGTCAGCAGAAGCAGAGTATCGTGGTGCCGTGGAAGCTAGTAAGGAAGCCTTGTGGCTTCGTCAGATCCTATCAGAGTTTGGCTTTGAGCAGCAGCATCCAACCACACTTTGGTGTGATAATCAAAGTGCCATTCAGCTATGCAAAGATCTAGTCCAGCATCAGCGCAGCAAACACATTGAACTACACATGCACTTCATCAGAAAGCTCATTCATGACCATGTTCTTGAAGTGCAATATTGTTCAACAGATGATCAGGTTGCAGACATCTTCACAAAGGCTCTCACAGAGGCGAAGTTCACTAAACTTCGATATATGCTTGGAGTTCAGGAAGTTGTCACTAAGGGGGGATAGGCTCTAGTGCCTCCTTCCTTCTCCTATTGTGTCATATTTGTAAATCCTTCAATCCTATCCCAAGTTGTTCTTAAGGGGGGATGTTAGGATATTCCGACACATAGGAAATAGTTAAGTTCAACTTGGTCTAGTATAGAGTTAGGTATAGAGTTAGGTAAAGTGTGTTTCTTTACCATTGTACATTTTGTAACTTACAATCCGACGGTCACGATATGTAGTGATCCGACGGTTCACTCTCTCCTCGGTATTACCGACACTTGATCCGTGGCTTGACACCTGATTGGTCCATGAGTTCTATTTAAAGCGCATGGAGGGTCATTGTTCGGGTAATCCGTGCATGAGAGAAGCTTATGTAAATTTTCATTCTTTGATTAATAAATTGCCTGTAGTAGCCACGTTGGCGCAGGCCGTGGATTGTTTCCCTCTTTGAGGGTTTTAACCACGTCAAAAATACTGGTGTATTGATCTGTGATCTGGTTGTGAGCGGTGTCCTTTTGGTGTTCTTTCTGAGGAACTTACCCTATAAATTCCTACATACAAGTGATTTGAAAATGCTGCAAGGTTTGCATCATCCAAAGGAGTTGAGTGCAGCAAGATGCAGCAGCCACATATTCTGCTTCAGTTGTAGATAACGCAATTGAACTCTGTTTCTTGCTGAACCAAGATACTAATCTGGAACCCATAAAGAATGCACCACCACTTGTGCTCTTCCTGTCATCCACGCTTCCGGCCCAATCTGCATCTATATAAGCATGAAGTGTGAGATCTGTATCTCTAGGATACCATAAGCCATAGTTTTGAGTTCCTTGAAGATACTTGAAAATTCTCTTTACTGCCTGAAGATGAGTTTCCTTAGGATTTGCTTGAAATATTCCAACTATTCCCACTGCATGCATGATGTTTGGTCGGGTACCTGTCAAATAAAGTAGACTTCCAATAATAGATCTATAGGTTGGTTGATGCACTGCTACTGATTCATCATTTGCACTGAGGCTGCATCCTGTAACCATAGGGGTACATACTAGTTTTGCATCTTCCATGCCATATTTCTTCAAGATCTGCGTGAGATACTTGGTTTGAGACAAAAAGATACCGCCTTCACTTTGTTGGATTTGCAATCTAAGAAAATATGTCAGTTATCCAAGCAAAGACATTTCAAATTCTTTCTGCATCACCAAGGCAAAGCTTTGACTCATAGCTTCTTCATTGCTCCCAAAGATAATATCATCTACATACACAACAAGTATTAGTAATTTGTCATTTTCAATTTTTATATAAAGATTGCTATCTGCTGATCCTTTTGAAAAGCCTTGTTGATGAAGATATTTGTCCAAATGGTAGTACCAAGCCCTTGGAGCCTGTTTAAGACCATAGAGAGCCTTCTTTAGTCTGCATACAAGATTTGGATCATTCCCAAGAATGAAACCATCTGGTTGCTCAATGTACACTTCTTCTTCTAAGTCTCCATTTAAAAAGGCTGATTTCACATCCATTTGAAATACTTTGAACTTCTGAAAACTTGAGAGAGCAAGGAACATTCGGATGACCTAGTCTAGCAACGGGAGAAAAAGTTTCTTCAAATTCTATTCCTTCTTGTTGAGCATACCCTTTACAAACAAGTCTGGCCTTGTTTCTAATCACTTCTCCATTTTCATTCAACTTATTTTTAAAGATCCATTTTGTCCCTATGACATTTTTATCTTTTTGTTTAGGAACCAACTCCCAAGTGTTACTATTTTCGATCTGCTCAAGTTCTTCATCCATTGCCTTGACCCAACATTCATCTTTGCATGCCTCTTTTACATTTTGAGGTTCAGTGGAGGAGAGCAATGCCAAATAGCTTGAGGCTTCTGCAATTGTTCTTCTTGTTTGTACACCTACCTCTTTCTGCCCCAAAATCTGAGATTCTGGATGATTCTTCTGAACGTACCTGGATGGAGTCTTCTCTTATATCCTTATCTGTTCCTCTGGTGCCTCTTGAGGTTCTTCTTCATCATCAGTCTGATTTGGAGAGTAGTCTTCATCCTCTTCGATATTTTCATAATTTACTTGCCTAGGAATGTATCCTTTTTCATCAACCACTACATCAATGCTGTCAACAATTCTTCCAAGTCTTTTATTGTAACACTTATATGATTTGTTGTGGGGAGAATAACCAAGGAGAATGCCTTCATCCGCTCTAGGTTCAAGTTTTCCAAGCTATTCATCATTATTCTTAATATAGCATTTGCTTCCAAAAATTTTGAAATGCTTTACTGAAGGAGTCTCACCATACCAGAGCTCATGAGGAGTTTGAGTGTTGTTCACTCGGACATTTGTTTTGTTGAGAATAACAACCGCAGAAAATGTAGCTTCACCCCAGAAGGTTGCGAGAGTTCCAGACTCATCAAGCATAGCACGAGCCATTTGTTGAACCATTCTGTTCATCCTTTCCACCACTCCATTTTGCTGAGGAGTCCTAGTTGTAGAAAATTCCCTTCTTATTCCATGTTCTTCACAGAAATCGAAAAATTCATTTGAGGTAAACTCCCCACCTCTGTCAGATCTGAGGCACTTAATTTTTTGATCTGATTCGTTTTCAGCGAAGGCTTTGAAGGATTTGAATTTTTCGAATGCTTCATCCTTGTGTTTCATAAGACCTAACCAAACCATCCTGGAGAAGTCGTCAATGAATAATATAAAGTATTATTCTCCTCGAGGTGACCTTGTCTTAAATGGAGCACATACATCTGTATGGACTAGCTCAAGAGGCCTGCTGGCTGATCCTTCCTTCTCAGGGAAGTTGGTTCTGGTTTGCTTACCAAACTGACATGATTTGCATATGGTGTTGTCTGGAATTTTGATATCTGGAAGACCACGAACTACCTGGTATTTGCATACTTTCCTTTTTTGTGAAAAGCTTAGATGCCCCAACCTCCGGTTCCATAACCAGTGTTCATCATCCTTGCTCAAATAGCATTGTTGTTGTCCTTCTTCAAATATGTATAAGTTATTTGGAGTTCTTCTGCCTTTGATCACTGTTTTTCCTGTATCAAGATCACGAACACTACATCCATTTGATCGAAATATTACTTTGGTTCCTTGATCGCAAATCTGACTGACACTCAGAATATTATGCTTCAAACCATCAACATACAAAACATTTCCAGCTTTGACCTTTTCTTTCAACTGAGCAGTGCCTTTTCCTTTTATGATTGCAGGGGTATCATTTCCAAATGAAACTTTCTTTCCCTTTTCTAAAACACTATATGATTCAAGTTTTTCTTTATCACCTGTCATATAATTCGAACATCCACTGTCGATATACCATTGATTTTCCTGTCCTTCTGCATATAAAGCTATCCCACATCTTTCTTGTTGTGGTTCCTTCATTCTCCATGTTTTGGCACTTGAGATTTGTTCCTTCTAAGTTGTCTTCCCAAACTTGTTCATGCATTCAGAATCTTCATGACCAAAGTTATTACAAATAGAACATTCAATTTCAATTTCAAGGGCCAAAAAGTTGTTATATGTCCTTTTCGTGATTCCAGTCATACTTCTTTGTTTTTTAGCTTCTCTAGTCATGATTGTCTTATAGGCAACACATTGAGCAGCTTTGTGGCCAAAGTTATGGCATGAGAAACATTGGCCATTGAAGAAACTCCTATGATTGTCAAATCTACCAGCCAAATGATTGTAGTTCCTATTGGCATCCATTCTTGAGGCAAATTGAGAAGGTTTTACCTGTGGCTAGTTGTAGCTTCTATTTGTCCTTAAAGTAGATTGTCCCCGATTTTCCTGATAGTCGTTCTTCATTCTTGAGGAAAACTGTCCCTAATTTACCTGATGATTTCTATTAGGCCTTTGCTCGCTCCTCCTTGCTGCATCAAGATAACTTTTGGAAGTGGATGCTTGTGATGCTTCTCCATTGTATCCTAGACCTGTCTTGATTAGTGGAGAATGTTGCACGTTGATAATCTCATCCAGAGTTTCAGATCCTTTAACGAATTTAAGATTAAGAGCTTTTGTTTTCTTAATCTCTTTTCTAAGACCAACAATTTCACATTCCAATTTTTCATGATGTTTTTCCCTTTCAGCCAGTTGACATTGTAGAGAATCAATAATCATATTTTTCTCTTCTAAACAGACTTTGAGTTTAGAGATTTCTTCATAAAAACCTTCTTCATCTATAGCATCCATGTAATCATCATCTTCAAAAACCATTAAAAGTTTAAAATTATTACCTCGTTCATCTTCATCACTATTTGATAGTCCATCACTATCTTCATGAGTGTAATAGCTTTTCTTATTTGCATTCTATTTCTTGTTCCATCTAATAGGTTCCTTCCCCTTATCCTTATGAGGACATTTGGCAGCATAGTGACCTACTCTTCCACAAGCAAATCATTTGAAAGGTAACTTACCTCGGAATCTTTCAACACCCCGTTGAAGGTTTTTGACAAAATTTGATTCTTCTTCTTCTTCTGACACGTGTCCTGATTCATAGTAGTCTCCTTTGCCTGAAGCCTTGAAAGCAGCGTCTCTCCAGTCTGATGGCCCTCCTTTCCTCATTTCATAAGCATTTAGAATTCCGTGCAGTTGTGACATTGTAAGATTTCGTAGATTCTCTTTTTCTTCTATTGCAGAAACTTTAGATTCAAATCTAGGGGACAAAGATCTTAGAACTTTTTCAACCACAACAGCCTCTTTTATTTCTTCTCCCAAATTTTTCATACAATTAACAATCTCATCTACACGAAGGAAATAGTTAGCCACACTTTCATCATTATGCATTCTGAGATTTTCATACTGAATTCTGAGGGTTTGAAGTTTTGCTCGTTTTACCTGATCATCTCCTTCATAGCTCAGTACAATCTTGTCCCATATTTCTTTTGCGGATTTATACTGCATAACCTTGACAAATTCTGATTGAGATAGACATCCTAATAGAGTATTGACCGCCTTTGCATTTGTTTCATATTTCTTTTTCTCAGCCGGATCTGTAGGAGTTGCTGATGGAAAAGTATACCCTGTATCTATGATATCCCAGACTTCTGTACCAAGAGATTGAAGATAGGCAGTAACTCTTACCTTCCAATATACGAAGTTTGTCCCATCAAAAATTGGTGGCCTGATTGATGCTTCCCTCTCGTAGTTGCTCATGATGAAAGATCTTCCTTCAAGCGATCAAGCTTCTTCTGAAGGACCTGGCTCTGATACCAATTGTTGGAAATAATACTGAGAGGGGGGGGGGGGTGAATCAGTATTATCAGGTCAAATATTCCTTTTTCAAAATCAAATGATATATGCTACTTCAGTTAATTAAACCCACGTATATACGCAACTCTGCATAAGGAAACCCGCGTATACAAAGCAAACTTTTAATTTACTTTATCTTTCTGATGTTGATTGTTAATCTGTGTTTCAGAATCAAATAACCAGTAACCAGAAACAGTAAAACAGAGCAGAAAGACAATCGCACACAAGAACACAAGATATAAGGTGGAAACCCAATGTGGGTGAAAACCACCTGCTGCAATTCGTCTCTATCTTCCTTTTAAATTAGAAACTTATTTTACAATGTACTGGTGCAGTCCTTTACAAGTATGCAGGCTACAACCTGTAGAGAGCTACAACCCTCTCTTGTTCTCTAGCTTCTCCTGGAAGGGAGCTACAACCCCCTTAGCTCTTGCGCTAGCCAAGATACTAGTACGTAGGTGCTGGCCTACAGAAGGCTACCACCTTCTCTTTCTTCTAGGGACCACGTTTCATAAATTTTCAGACTGGATCCATGAACATCAATCAATCAGCAAGATCTCTGCTTCAACCAATCTCCTTTCCACTGATTCACAATAAACACTTCTCTGACAGCTGTACCCAGAATACAACAACAGTAACCATATACCAAATTCTGAACCCAGAACACTGCAGCAACAAACAGAGGCATCTAGATCACAATAAAATATGTATACGCTACTTAAACAACCTGAAACCTGCGTGCATACGCTCCTGTGCATGGAGCAACCTGCGTATACGCAGTTTTCCTTTACTGAAACTGTGTGTATACGCGCCTTCGCTTCACTGAACCTACGTACAGATCTATAAAGGAGAATTTACTCTTTCAAACAGTGAAATGCTAAATAACCCAGATTATCAGATTTATAGATCAAGTGTGCGCCTCACAGAACAGATCAAAATCATACAAAGATACTATCATTCAAGCTTTAAAGATTATGACCCATCAATAGATCTTATCCTTCTTTATGTGCTTAGGTTCCTCCTTCATTCAAATCCAGATTTTCACCATAACCCCAATCACAAAAGTTTCAGATCTAGCGCATGTTAGATATTCAATTGATTCCAAAGATGCTTTGCCAAATGATCTCCTTCCTCTTTTATAGTCTTAGGCCTTTCTCAATACCACGGTCCAAAACCATAATAACACAATACCACGGGCCCAATACTTGGGATCAACACTTCTGATGAGATACCATGGTCCAAAACCATAGGTTCAAGTACCAAGGAATAACTACCACGGAACAAAGGTAAGTTTTCCAACATATACACGCTTTTCCTTGCGTGAAAGCGCGTGTATACGCATACGCTCCTTTGTAACGTCTAACCCGCATGTATACCCATCTTCGTCTAGATGAACCTGCGTATATGTCTTTTCCTTCATTCTGAAAGCCTGAACTGAGATCTGTTATCAAAGAGAGTTGCCATCAAGGACAACACCTGTGCCATAGCTCCAAACCTGTGCCATAATGCCAACACCCATCTTCTTTCCAATATTAGCTTAAATGTTTCTCTCTATGTGAAATTTCTCTACTGCAAGGGTTTCTTCTACCACAATCTTTTGAGAACATGAATGGTTGTCTCCTCAACCTATATCATATCATTTTTGTGAGCAAAGCTTCTCATGCCCACAAAATATTTTCATGTACCTATTGCTACCTACATTCACAAATTTCTTGGAAATACATAAACATGAAATCGAATATACCTATCTAGTTCTCCTCTTTTGAGATCTCAATTCTCTCAATTCTCTCAGTTTTGAATTGTTGTTTCTATTTCAAACTCCTCCTAAAATTTCTTTCTCTGCTTTACACAATTCTCTATTAGAATTTATCTTCCCTGTCATATCTCTTTCCCTTCTAGAATATCTTTTGCTCTGGTATCCTTTGTCTCTAACTAGGCACCTTGCTTTCTCAACCTTGTCTTTACAAAATGATCAAATTGCTAGTCAACATTAAAATAAACAAAGAAATTATTACCTCTTTGGGCTAGTGTCTCCTTCCCTTCACTGGTTGCAAGATCCACTGCTCATTCTTTTGTCCACAAAACATCCACCGAGATAACCTTGCCCTGCACTCTTCCTGAATATGAAACTCTTAGTTGCAGAGGTATGATACCACAATGATAGTAGGCCCCTTTTTAGTGGCCTGTCTATATACCCAATATTTTTTCTCTTTTTGGCGGATATCTTTCCTTCAATTATTACACTTGATTTTTTTCTATCCAAAAATGTGTTTGAATCAAACTCCACACACACACCTCAAAAGCTCTTAGTGGAAAGATCATTTTCATGTTTTAAAATAAAATTAATTTTAACACATTATGTGGATAATTTCCCTTAAACGTGGTTCCATAGAAAACACATTTAGCTCTTATGATTATTTGCAATACTTGTTATATAACACTTCTCCGTGTTATATATATTATATTTACCTCACATGCAAAAACACAATTTCGATTACCTCCATGCCTTAGACGAGTGTCAAAGGGTCCACACCATTGTACCGAGGGTTCACACTAAGGAGGCAGGTCAAAATCCTAACTGGAGTAGGTCGAGAGTGAGGGTTATTTTCCCTCCACGCACTACCAAATGATCCTAGGATCAACCCCCCACTAGTTAGGGTTGGGTTTCTATTTCATCTCATAGCTCTCCTCCCAACCTAACTGCGCTTTAAGCCTGACCAACCAAATGATCCCTTTGAAAGGTCAGGTCAACTTTGTCTAAATTCTTGGTGATGAATGCACATTGGTCCAGCCTATTATAGTTGCCTAATGGCCCAACTGTGGGTTTTGTCCAAATCTAAAGTAAAAAAAAAACACTCGTCTCATTTTCCTTCACATAGACATCTCAATTCACATAATTTTTATGAGCCAATTACACATACAGACTTTTTGTGGAAAGAAATTATTCACAGGGTCGTCCTCTTGGGTAGGATCTTTTATGTTTTCTTTTAACACTACTAGGATGGCTTCCATTACACAATCACTTCAATACATGATCATATAGTGAGAAAATACACAATCTCATACCCAGGAAAAATTGATCATATATTGCTAAGATGGTGGCTCTACCATATAGAGTGGAACACACTCCCCAGACAATAGAATTGATGCACATAAAATAAAAATTAACGTGAGCTAAATAACTCTTCTTTCATACCCCTTAGAGGGTGTATTCCCACATGTGTTGGCATTGAATGTCAATCTAACTCTCATGCTTCTTGAGTGCTCACAAGCGAGTCTTCTCTCTCTAATTGAGTTTCGAATGATGTAGATAATTAATGCACAAATTCCAGAGGAAAACTCATATCAATTTTCATTTAGATATATGTACAATGAAATTAACAGACCTCATGTCTGAAGCCTTCTTCAAAAGCCTTCCTCAAAAAATGCATTAGGGCACTACGCTCCTTTCCTACCCATTCCCTCATGTACATTAACAATGCTTAGGAAAATATCTTCACAAACAAAGAGGAATTGGACAACTATCTAGTACTCTAAAACTACGTGACAACTAACCTAACACTTCTTATTTTTACGTAAACGATGGTTAGGAAAATATCTTCACAAACAAAGAGGATTTGGACAACTGTCCATACTCTAAAACTACTTGACAGCTAACCTAACACTTCTTATTTTTACATAAGCCCATATGAGCAAAATATCCTATCAACTAAATGTCCTAGAACCAAGACACCTAGAGCCCATGTGAGTAGAATATCCTATCAACTAAATGTTCTAGAACCAAGACACCTAGCCTTACAAGAAATTCTCCTAGTTCTAATTCATACAAAACAAAAATTCTTTTTCCAAAATCTATGTGGACCTCTTTGCATAAGGTGATGCTCCTCCATCATACAAATGATCATAACAATAATTTGGATCTCACAGTGTAACTATAAATATATTTTTGTAAATATCTTATTAAAAAATAGAGATCTTATCTTCCTAAAAAAATATCTTATTAAAAAATCTAGAGCTTATCTTCCTAAAAAAATATAAAGCTTATGGATAAATATATTTAATTAATATTTAATTTTTTTTTAAATAAACTTTTTATGAATTTTTTTTGTTGCCAATATATTTTAAAAAATGCAATTATTTTATAATATATATTTCTACATTATATATTTTTATAAAATTAAATGAAAAATTTAATTTTTCATTTTAAATAAAATAAAGAGATAAATTACTAAAATCATGAAAAATTAGTGTGTATGATTACCTTTCATAGAAATGGTCATAGATGAATAACTTTCTTAACATAGTTAAATCCCAAAAAATGATATCTAATATATATAATAATTTTTTAAATATAATTTTATCTTTTATTTCTTAAGCACAAACATTAATAAACTATTCATTAATGAATATTAAACTAGATATATTTTAATTTTAATTTTTTCCGAGCAGACATTTCATACATTATTCATTAATGAATATTAAACTATCTATTAATATTAAACCTTTTTGAACAATTTAATTCCCAAATCTCTATATTTAATTTATCAATTTCATTTCCAAAAAAAGTATCATTTTCATGTAAAGTGTTGTGGGAAGCGCGACAAATGACAAAGTGTGAACGAATGAAAATGGTTGATGAACTTAATGCAGGAGACGTTAGATGAAATAAATTAGAAGGCCGTTCGAAGTCCATTGCAATATATTTGAGTTTGGGTGGGGGACATATTTTAATGGTATATATCTAAGAATTGGTCGTGTTAAAAAATTCTTATTATAATAATATTTTTAAATATTGTTTGTTACGGTATAGCGAAATAAACTAAATGGTTATTAATAGATATCAATTATAATATATTTCATATTATTAAAATTTAAAAATAAATTAAGAAAACTATAAAAAAAATTACTAATAAATTTAAAAAATAGAACAACCAAACACGAGAAAAAGCTTTGAAACCACGGGCTGAAAATTAATAAACAACACGGCAGGTTGCTCTTTAGTCACTTGAATCAAACCAATAAACTAACAGAATATTGTTGAATTTTTTGACGCTTTCTCATATCTAAGATAATGCTAAAGTTATATATCTAAACGATTTTGATGAACTTGGATCCGGAAACTTTTCTAATTCCAACCCCAAACCAAAACCAAAACCAAGTAAAATATTTTGAATTTTCGGTTGAGAACAAATTATTTCCAAAAAGAAACGAACTTTTCTAATTCCAAACCCAAACCAAAACAAATTATTTCCGGTTGACAATAAATTATTAATGTTTGTACTACAATGCATTATCCTAACGTAGTGGAAAATCACAATCAAAGGTAGCCTTACTGAAGCCGTAGGCCTTTCTGCTGCCTTTGCAAATACGGACCAAACACGCAATGAATAATGGGTGCAGTCTTGCCCCGAGCTGCAACTATTTTCCCCATAGTTATACCACTTTCTCTCATCCACCCATGCACCAACAGCATCTGTAGCATTCCAGCGGCCGCCGCTTCCCCAGAATATGTTCTCTCCGAAAGGTCCTTCGGAATGCTGGAGGAGGCAGTCGCCCCTTCTTTCCCTTGCATATGTACGCGCATACTTTGTAAGCGTGGCATCCCATTTTAGTGGAGGGACTCCCACTTGCCTCCTTGCCTTGTTCTGTGGAACTAGAAATCCTTGAATCGTTTCACTAATGCCCGTACCTGCTGCAACCATTTGTAAGCTGCTCGTTACAGCGATTAAGGCAGCGACTACAACCATTAGACACAATCGCCTGCTCATTTTAATAACAAAAGTGAAAAAAAAAAACTGATGAAGGCTACGTCTGGACGGATGCAGCGGCAATATCCTTGACTACTACAACTGCAGAGGGAATTATTCGTTGAAGAAAAGATGTTAAAATCTGCCTGCACTATATAATGTTGATGTAGACTATTAACAGAAAGTCAAAGCATACTTGTAATAAGAGCGAAGTCGTGAATTTCAGCTGGGGCCCCAAGTGTGAGCGTTAAGTAAGATATATGGGATAACATAGTGCCGACATCATATCCTCTCAACAATACAGTTTAAATGGAAATAAAAAATGGAAAGATATAAAGACGAAGAAACGTTGTAGCATATCTTTTTCATTTTCAGTAGTGATTGCTCCATATCAGGCGTCAGAAGGTTTAGCCACCTGTGCATGCCACGAACACATCTTATCTCACGCTCCTTACGGAAGCAACGTGCACCGAGGTTTGACTTGGTTGATAATAGCGGTGGCAACTTGGTTGATAATAGCGGTGGCAACAGATAGAGGGACGGCGGTTTGACAAAAGAATCACAAATTCCATCTATATATTCATTGCTTATTTACACGCCTAGCAACGGGAATGCTCTAGTGGGCGCGCATGCTCTCCTTGTACGTATTCATTCTTGCGAAAGGGTTGGGAGGTTATTTTAAAGATTGAATTCATGCTAGCTCTCTCAAATGTTTTAAACTTCACCCAACTCTATATTCCTTTTCTCACCTTTTACTTGTATATTATTTTATGCCTTTTGGTTGTCTCATAGTTAAATAAATCTTATCCTTTAAGAAAATCTTGGACTTTGTATGTTGGCTTTAACTACACTTATTAAGAAAAGAGAATCTCTCATTTTTTCTTCAACACACTCCTAACTATTCAAAATCATATTTCCATACTCCTTAGCTCCCAAAGAGGCTCCTTTCCATCAAAATACCTGTGCACCATTCTATTGGACAATACTCTTCAAAATTCTCGAAAGAGGAATTTCTTTCCAAACTGGAGAAAAAAAAAACAAACAAACAACAAACTAGACCTTTTGCTCACTCACTCTCCTTGGTAAAATCAGTCTTATCAAATCTATCTTTGAATTCAAACCCCTATATCTCTTATTTGATCTATAATTCTTTTTCAAAACATTTAAAGCTATTTGGTCCCTTTAGCATGCTTTCCTAGGGAGAGTTTTAAGTAAAGTGTGAGAATGGGCAATATGTACTTAGACTCTCATTGTCTATGTAAGTTGGTAGGATGATTTAGGATTAACACTTCATTGACCATGAGAAAATCTCTAGCTACGAATACATGGTGGAACTTGGACAAAATTTCTAATGGCATATGGAGTAAAATTTGTAAATGTAAATATTCCCACCATACTGCAAAGAAGGAAATCATCATACAAGGTGAATCTCAAACTAGCTCACTTAAATGGAACAATTCTTGAGCGTCTAGGACAATCGTTCAATATAATTCCTTTTTGGGAAATTAGATTAAGTGAAAAATCATCATTCTAGCAATATGCTTAGCAGCAAGTACCTAAACTAGAGATTGTGCTACAATTTTCACAAGAAAGACTAAAACTGCATGAATTGGGATGTCATAAAGTCAATAAATATTAAAAAATATTTAATATTCAAGATCATACATGGGTCTCTAAATCAACCTATCCCACATAGCTCCCCCAAGAAGAAATGGATATGATGTACTTATATCTCATCAAGGTCTTGGATGGTAAGTATATTTTTTAATGGGGATCCCAAGGTTGTGGAATTACTATTGTGGAATAATTCTACAATATATAACCCAACCATACCAATATATCATTAGCTCTAACATGCGAAAGAAATCCCCCTCAATTTGTTATATATGTGGAAATTGAGAGGAGACAAATAAGAAAAATTCTATGAAGGATAATAAACTATGCGACAAAGGACTCATGGTATGTAAACATTCGGATAAGAATAAAGGTAAATACTAAGCCCCCCTCAATTTTTTATATATGTGGAAATTGAGAGGAGATAGATAACAATAATTCCATGGAGGATAATAAACTATGGGACAAAGGAGTGATGGTATGTAAACATTCAGATAAGAATAGGGGTAAATATTAAGCATCGGGTAGTAAGCCAATCATTAGCATATTTCCTTTTCATATATATATGATGCAATCCTTAGTATTCTTGAAGTTGAGGAGGTAGTGTTTGGTTACTACAAGAATTCTTAAAAAATTAATTGTGAGGGTTTTCGAAGGTTAAGAGACTCGGGAATAGAGACATTAAGTAGGATGGGAAATAGTAGGTAGGAAGAAAAGCAAGTATGAATGGAGGACACATGTAGGAAGAAAGGAAAATTTGGAGAAGAAGAGGATGGAAGTATACATGGCTGACTAGGCTTACTCCTGTAGGCAAAAAATAATGGTAAGGATATAAGCTATTGTTACCCAAGTACAACTAAAAATAATAGCAATAATTAAATTATATCACTAATGTTTTATTAGAACGAGGAAAGTAAATGTCGGCAAAATTTAAAATTAAATTAGAAAAAAGATGCAACTATTCACACTTAAGGATATGACACCTCACCTTATGAGATAGATATTAGATACAAGGATATGAAGAAGTAGTGAAACAAAACTATAACAAAGCTATATTACAAAATGAACATAAATTTTAGTGTTTATATTTTGGAAGAAAAAGTATTACAAAAAATATTAATAAATTAAATAAATAAAATGAATGGAAAGTATAAAATACTAAATAACATAATATATGACTTGGGAGAAATTCATTAAAAAATGAAAATAAAGAAAAAGAAAAATAAACACAATCTATACAAAATGACATAATATAAAAAACATTATATATATATATATATATATATATATATATATATATATGATATTAATCAATTTAATATATGATTGGAAAGAAATCAATAAAAATAAATGGAGAAAAATAACTTTACTAATTAAATTGAATGTTAAATACAAAACATAGTTATTAAGTAAATTGATAATGTTAACCAAGAAAAATATATGCCACGTGTACATCATTATTACTACATACACTAATTTCATATTTAGCAAACTATATTTCAAATTAAATTATTAAATAATATTATTTACCTTTTATTATAAGAGTAATATTGTTAAAATCTCAACTCATATTTGATGAGTATTATTCTCCTTTCTTTTTAAAATGATGCTCAGTATATTGTTAAATTTTATCATATTTATTATATTCTTAATTTTAGTTATAAATTTTATACATTTATATTTTATATTATATTTCTATTATGATATTTATAAAATTTAAATTGTATTTATTTATTAATATATTTTTAAAATAATTACTTAAATTGATTTTTAAAAAGGCTTTTTATGTATAAATTATGATAATAATAATAATTAAAAAAAAAAAAAGATTATCAATTTTCAAGAAAAAAATAAATTATTTCATTTTTATCTCAATAATAATATTTTATTTTGATTAGCCTAACTATATAAATTAAATGATAGATGAACTAATGCAACTAAAGAAAAAAATTGTCGAAATAAAATTGGCAAAAATCAAAATCTTAGGAGTGGAAGTTAATCAATGAAAAAACAAAACTAACCTTTTAATAAAGTAAATCATTAGAGATCCTCATTTATAAAACACAAGTAATTTAATAAAATTAATCAAAAACTTTCATGTAATGATGAAGATAATTCTTTTTAATTGGATCTTAAACATACACTTAATATTTATTTTTAAAAATGTCTAAAATCTGACATCTTTATTTCAATATAAATATACTTATATCTCACACCTTCTTTTTAATATTAATATACTTATATCTCACACCTTCTTTTTAAAATTAATATACTTATGGAAATAAATAAAATATAAAAAATTAGCTTATAAAATTAAATCTTAGAAAGAAAAGCTTGACAATATTACTAATTATAATATTTTATTCCAATTATAATTTTACAATAATTATCAATTACAATTTATAATTTTTATTTATTTTTCTTTTATAATAATCACAAGTCTTTTTCTTTTTAATATTTTACTTACTATTTTACAAAACCCAGCTAATTTTAAATTTTAATTATTTTATGCAATTACAATATTACCATAAACTTAAAATTTCAGGTTTATATCAACATTTTAATCCATTTTATAATATTCATTGATATTATTATATGTCAATCAAAATACTATACAATATCGTTTGGGTTTCTATTCCATAAATATAAATATAAATACATGTGGTTTATTTAACCTTTAAAGAATATTTAAATAACTTTAATTAAATAAAATTTAAATATTTTTTTTATAATTATATAATCAAATTATTATCAATATTATATTATGGAATATTAATTTTTTTTTTTTTAATTTTTATAGAGTTTAAATTTTAAAAATAAAAAGTTTTAGGAAAAATTTCGTTAGTAAACTGGTGAAAATGTAAAATAAATATAAATATATAGTCAATTTTTAAATTCATATTGAAAATAGTAAAGAACTTTTTAAAAATCTATAATGCTATCGCCCTTATATTACATATTTATGAAACAACCAAATTATCAACTCCTAATAAAAAAATAAAAAATCAATAGCTTCTTATTTCCTCGTGCAAAGAATCATGCCAGACTTATATTTATATGATGTCTTTTAGCTCATTTATACGATTCTTTTTAACATATTATTATTAATAAAAAAATTCAATATATATTTTATTTAGTTTTCTTTTTAGCCGGAATGTAATATTAAAAATAATAATAATGGATTAGAATGTAAACAAAATATTATTAACCAATTTTTTACAAGCGGAAAAGAAACTATATTGTTCACTCAGGAGTGTTTATATGAGAATATTTGATTACGGTCAAGTTTAGGTTGTCAAGTTTAGGTTGTCGTAATAAGATATTTCACTTAATTTTTATTACCTTTTAAAACAATAAAATAACTTATGTTTATTTACAAAACCTAGCGAAGCGCCTTATCAATTCGAAGAGATTTATCGGTGAAGTAAGTTGCTGGATGGTGCTGAGGGATTCTCTCCAACTCTTCATCCATCATGTTCATGCTAAAACAATCCACATGCCGGTAAAACATGCAATTTCTTGTCTTTTCCCAATCTTTATTGATCTTCAATCCATGACAAAATATTTTAAAAAATGATGCAAAGAACATTCAAAAAGAAAAGACATAACCAATCAATAATACCTCTAGGATTACTCTTCCTATCACTAACTTGGAGAGTGTTATTCTGAGCTTCTTCATTAGAGAGTGTTATTCTGAGCTTCTTCATGGTATTCATCAACATTGTTTTCATCAGATAAATCTACATCTCCATCCCCTATGACGGTTCCTTTAGGTTTTCCATCTTTTGAATCAAGTTCCTCTTGTTTTTCACAGTGTACATAACACATGTTTTCTTGAGGTTCTACTTCCTCCAAAATATCAGGCATTTGTTCAGTTCGAGGGTACTTTGTACCTTCAATTTAAAACTCACTTAAAAAATTAGATAAAAACACATTAATTTCTTCCTCCTCATATGATGTTGTTGGCATTCCTTCCTCCTGCCAAGCGAAGCACATCCTAATTTCATCATCGACATCACCCACTCCTAAGATTTGTCTTTACTATGGTTCACATAAGGGAACTTGCACTCCTCCATAATCATCAAACTTGAGTTCTTATTCCACTATCATTCATGTTGTGCTTCAACATAATTTTCAATAGAGGCCATTGCACCTTCCTCCTCCTTTTCTGTATCCAGTCACTAATTTTCATGTTCTCCCCTTCCACAATATGTCCTCACCTTCTTTTCTTACAAAACCTACATCCAAACATAATTTTTTAATTTTACAAATACAAGTCTCTTTGGCCTCCTCTTCTCTCGACAACACCTCCTATATTTTTGGACTCTTTTCATATTCCATTAGACTTTCCACTAGTCTCCTCTTTGTCTTCAAGAATTGGTTTGCAGAAATTAAATGCTCCTTCCATAGGCTCAGCTTCTTTGAGCTCTTGCTCTTATATCTAGGTTTTATCAATGGCCTCATTCTTTGCTTCCCTAGCTCTTTGGCTTTTGGGGATTTCTTCTTAAAACTATTATGTCTAACACGTAAGTTAAATCTCCTCATCAGTTCTTGTTTTTAATTTTCTTCCCTTGCTTATAGGCATTGCATTAGCACATATTGTATCTTCAACTCAACTATCTCCTTTTCAAGCTCTTCCTGGCTATGTTTCCTCATGGTAATTTTCTTGGCATCCTTCTCACCTTTGTTGTGGATTTTACTTGACCCTTCGTCATGACCAACAATGGTTTCCTTCTTATTCTTATTTCTCTGCATATGCTCCTCCATATTAACCATGAGTTGCAACCTATCCCTGTAACAAGTCTCATCTCATGTTTTACATGAACAACCAACCTCCTCTTGGCTATTGATGTTCTTCTTGGTTCCCTCCTCTTGGAACCTCGTGAGCACTCCTTTCTACATTCTAGTTTTTGCACCTCTGCTAACCCTTCAAGAACTTCTCGTGTTCTCTCCTCCTTGATGACTTCCTCGGTCCCCCTCTTCTTTCCAATATTATCTTAAATGTTTCTCTCTTTGTACACCTTCTCTATTGCAAGGGTTTCTTCTACCACAATCTTTTGAGAACATGTCTAGTTCTCTCCTCAACCTATATCATCTCATTTTTGTGAGCAAAGCTTCTCATGGACAAAAAATATTTTCATGTATCTATTGCTACCTACATTCACAAATTTCTTAGAAATACATGAACATGAAACTGAATATACCTATCTAGTTCTCCTCTTCTGAGATCTCAATTCTCTCAATTCTCTCAGTTCTAAATTGTTGTTTCTATATCCAACTCTTGCTAAAATTTATTTCTTTGCTTTACACAATTCTCCATAAGAATTTATCTTCCCTGTCATATCTCTTTTCCTTCTAGAATATCTTCTGCTCTGGTATCCTTTGTCTCTAACTCGACACCTTGCTTTCTCAACCATGTCTTTACAAAATGATCAAATCGCTAGTCACCATTAAAATAAACAAATAAATTATTACCTCTTTGGTCTAGTGTCTTCTTCCCTTCACTGGCTGCAAGATCCACTGCTCGTTCTTTTGTCCACAAAACATCCACCAGGATAACCTTTCCCTACACTCTTCCTGAATATGAAACTCTTATTTGCATAGGTATGATACCATAATGATAGCAGGCCCCTTTTCAGTGGCCTGCTCTATATGCCCAATATTTTTTCTCTTTTTTGGCGGAGGTCTTTCCTTCAATTATTAAACTTGCTTTTTTTCTATCCAAAAATGTGTTTGAATCAAACTCCACACACACACCTCAAAAGCTCTTAGCGAAAGATCATTTTTAGGTTTTAAAATAAAATTAATTTTAACACATTATGTGGATAATTTCCCTTTAACATGGTTCCATAGAAAACACATTTAATCTCTTATGATTCTTTGCAATAGTTGTTATATAACACTTCTCCTTGTTATATATGTTATATTTACCTCACATGCATGAACACAATTTCAATTACCTCCACGCCTTACACGAGTGTCAAAGTGTCCACACCATTGTACTAAGGGTTCATGACAAGGAGTCAGGTCTAAATCCTGACTGGAGGAGGTCGAGAGTGAGGGTTATTTTCCCTCCACACACAACCAAATGATCCTAGGATCAAACCTCGACTAGTCAGGTTTGGGTTTTTATTTCATCTCGTAGCTCTCCTCCCAACGCGACTTCGCTTTAAGCCCAACCAACCAACTGATCCCTTTGAAGGGTCAGGTCAACTTTGTCTAAATTCTTGGTGATGAACGTGCATTGGTCTAGCCTATTATAGTTGCCTAATGGCCCGACTATGGGTTTCATCCAAGTCCAAAGGAAAACAAAAACACTAGTCTCATTTTCCTTCACATAGACATCTAAATTCACATGATTTTTGTGAGGAGCCAATTACACATACATACCTTTTGTGGAAATAAATTATTCACAGGATCATCCTCTTGGGTAGGATCTTTCTTAGTTTTCTTTTAACACTACCAGGATGGCTTTCATTACACAATAGCTTCAATACATGATCATATAGTGAGAAAATACACAATCTCACACCCATGAAAAATTGACCATATATTGCTAAGACTGTGGCTCTACCATATAGAGTGGGAACACACTCCCTAGGTAATAGAATTGAAGCCCATAAAATAAAAATTCACGTGAGCTAAATAACTCTTCGTTCTTACCCCTCAGAGGGTGTTTTCCCACGTGTTGGCATTGAATGTCAATCTAACTCTCATGCTTCTTGAGTGCTCACAAGCGAGTCTTCTCTCTGTAATTGAGTTCTTTATGATGCAGATAATTAATGCACAAATTCTAGAGGAAAACCGATATAAATTTTAATTTAGATATATGTACAATGAAATTAACATACCTCATGTCCGAAGCCTTCTTCAAAATCCTTCCTCAAAAAATGCCTCAAAAAATGCATTAGGTCACTACGCTCCTTTACTACCTATTCCCTCATGTACATTAACAATGCTTAGGAAAATATCTTCACAAACAAAGAGGAATTGAGCACATGTCTAGTACTCTAAAACTATGTGACATCTAACCTAACACTTCTTATTTTTACATAAACAATGCTTAGGAAAATATCTTCACAAACAAAGAGGATTTGGACAACTGTCCAATACTCTAAAACTACTTGACAGATAACCTAACACTTCTTATTTTTACATAAGCCCATATGAGCAAAATATCCTATCAACTAGATGTTCTAGAGCGAACACATCTAGAGCCCATGTGAGAAAAACATCCTATCAATTGAATGTTCTAGAACCAAGACACCTAGCATTACAACAAATTCTGGTAGGTTCTAATTTATAGAAAACAAAAGTTCTTTTTTCAAAATCTATGTGCACCTCTTTACATAAGGTGATGCTCCTGCATTATACAAATGATCATAACGATAATTTGGATCTCACAGTGTAACTATACATATTTTACTGTAAATATCTTATTAAAAAAATCCAGAGCTTATCTTCCTAAAAAATATCTTATTATAAAATCTAAAACTTATCTTCCTAAAAAAATATAGAACTTATTTTTTTAATATATTTAATTAATATTTAAAATTTATTTTTAAAATAAACATTTTATTAATTTTTTGTTGCCAATATATTTTACAAAATGCAATTATTTTATAATATATATTTTTACATTATGTATTGTTTAATTAAATAATTGTAAAAAAAATTAATTTTTCATTTTAAGTAAGATAAACAGATAAATTACTAAAATTTTCCATTTAAAACTTGAAGAAATTATATATATATATATATATATATTCTTTCACAGTATTTTAGTGGAGGAACGCCCACTTCCCTCCTTGCCTTGTTCTGTGGAACTAGAAATCCTTGAACCGTTTCACTAATGCCCGCACCTGCTGCAACCATTTGTAAGCTGCTCGTTACAGCGCTTAAGGCAGCGACTACGACCATTAGGCACAATCGCCTGCTCATTTTAGCAACAGCAATAAAAAAAAGCCTGATTAGTAGCAAAGTAACGGCTAGGTCTGGACGGATGCAGCGGGCAATATCTTGACTACAGCTGCAGAGGAAATTCTTCGCTGAAGAAAAGATGTTAAAATCTGCCTGCACTTAACTGTTTATATAACGTTGATGTAGACTATTAACAGAAAGTCAAGGCAGACTTGTGATAAGAGCGCAGAAGTCGTGAATTTCAGCTGGGGCCGCAAATGTAAGCGTTAAGTAATATATATGGGATAACATAGTGCCGACATCATATACTCTCAACAATACAGTTTAAACGGAAAATAAAAAATAAAAAATATAAAGACAAAACGAAATGTTGTAGCGTATCCTTTTATAAATCGGCGCTATTTTGCACATGAGGCGTTATAAGTTTAGCCACCTGTGCATGCAACGAACACACTTATCTCACGATTACTATTCCTACGGAAGTTGGGTGCACTGAGGTTTGACTTGGTTGAAGGAGATTGCGGTGACAACAGATATAGGAACGGCGGCTTGTGGTTTGACAAATAACACAAATTCCATCTACATATCCATTGCTTATTTACACGTTTAGCAAGCAGAATGCTCGGGCGGGCGGGCGTCTGTCGGTCCGGGGATCAAACCAATTTAGCGCGCGTGCGAAGGACGTGGAAAGGCGTACTCGAACGTGTTTTGCGCTTTTTTCCCTGGTATTTCCGGCAACCGTAACATCATACAAATCACCAAAAAGATTTCAGCATGGATAGGCATCGAACCGCAGCCCCATATCACCTTAACAATAGTAATGCAACCTTAAACCATTCAAACCATCTCGATCGGATTATGAGTAGATTGCAAGCATCCAACCGCAGCCCCATATCACTTTAATTATAGTAATGCAACCTTAAACCATTCAAACCCCTCGATCGGAATATGAGTAGATTGCAAGTGCTTATAGACTCACGAACCCATTTTTAAGTTCCCCTTCCGAGATTCCTGTAAGGCTATTGAGTAACTTGCGCTTAAAACATATCTGGCTAATTGGACGTGATTTCAACATGTTCACATCCCTTCAACAAAAGAAAGGAGGGTTAAGAAGACTACACTCATAGTAGAGCATTCACGGATTTCCAAGTACAATTAGTTGGTATTCAAATGGTCCATGGTCCATGGATATTAGGCATGGATAAATAAGTAAGTTGGAATAACAAGTGAGGAGGTTCCAATCAAATTGTTATTAAACTTAATTATTTCTTATTAAGATAAAAACAATTTAAGGGATGATTCTCTAAAGATTTTATTTTATATAGGCTGACATAATAGTTTAATAAATTGGGTTTTTTAACTAAATCAGGGTTTTCAAATTTGAGAGATTTTCTTTAGATCAAATGAATTTCCTATCAAATATGTAGATCTATTGGACGTCTATAGGTTTTAATTAAGGTCTTATCACATATAAACTTCAATAGAAACTAAAAGAATTCTAACAAAAAATTAAGAAAACTTCAATAGAAATTAAAAGAATTCTAACAAAAATTTAAGAAAATGGAATACAAAAGTCTTAGGTAATATTTATTTTGAATATGAAAATTTTGAAAAGGATATGGAGGCTCTTCAATCTAGTATCATTCTAAATTAATATAGAATAGAATTGGAAGCTCAAGAGGAACACCTATGATATGAAGTCATGTGTATGGAGCAATGAGAAGAAATATTGTGAAAATACAAATCTAGAATATGATGGCTAAAATAATGGTTTAGGAATTCAAATTTCTTTCACAAATCCATTTTTAATACAAGAAACCTCAAAACAAATCAATATGGTGAAAACACAAAAAGTATGATGAGTACGTGCAATAATAAAAGGGGCATTTTAGTCAAATCCTTATTGAACCGATAGTGGATAGACAGGCAATGATTGATTCCATCTTGTCCATAATCATCCGCATGGTCTCCTCTAAGTAGAATCAAAGCCTTCTCCACCCTTCCTCTTATGAAAATATAATAGTTATGTTGCACTCAGTTGTTACTTGTAATGCTCCAAGCCTTGCTAGATTCACTTTGGAATTCCTTAAGGCAAGTTAGATGGCTATTAATGAAAATATATTGAAGTCTATCAAGAACACAACGCTTTTAGGGAACATATCACATGATCTTAATTCTTCATTTATGAATGTGATCCCTAAGGGACCTAATCAATAATCTCTTAATAAATTGAAACATATAGTTGTGTACAATATGATTTACAAAATTATTTCCAAAAATTATTGGTAATAGGATTATGGCCATCTTGCACCAACATATCTCATTTAAATGGGGTGGGTATGTGGAATGACACCAAAGTCTCAATGGTATTATTATAGCCCATAAAACCATACATTTCCTAGGAACCAACAAGATCTGAACCATGATAATGAAGCTCAACATGTCCAAAGTTTATGACGTATTAGAGAAGGGTTTTCATAAACAAATTTTGATGGCTTTCATATTCTATCCATCATGGGTAATTGGGGTCTGAAACCTTCTCTCTTTTTCTTTCCTCTCTATTCTTGAAAATGGATCACCCTTTAGCACTTTCAACACTTCACGATTCATCTAAAAATCAGAGCATATCTCCTTGTAAATATTCATTCTTTCTCAAGGGATTGGGAGCCTCTTTTAAATATTTGATTCATGCTAGCTCTCTCAAAGGTTTTAAACTTCACCCAACTCTATATCCCTTTTCTCACCTTTTACTTTTATATTATTTTATTCCTTTAGATTGTCGCATAGTTAAATAAATCTTATCCTTTAAGAAAATCTTGGACCTTTTATATTGGCTTAAACTACTCTTATTAAGCAAAGAAAATCTCACATCTTTCTCTTCAATGCAACCCCAACTATTCAACGTCATATTTCCAGACTCCTTAGCTTGTAAAGAGGCCCCCTTCCATCAAAATACACAAGCACCACTATATTGGACAATACTCTTCAAAATTTCTCCAAGGAGGAATTTCTTTCCAAGCTGGAACAAAAGCAATATAACTAGACCTTTGGCTCTCTCACCCTACTTGGTAAGCTGGTGGGATGGTTTAGGATTAACAATTCATTTACCATGAGAAAATATCTATCTACGATTACATGGTGGCACTTGAAATTAAATCTAATGGCATATAGAGTAAAATTTGTAAATTTAAATATTCCCACCATATTGCAAATCAGAAAATCATCATGCTAGGTGAAGCTCAAACCAACTCACTTAAATGGAGCAATTCTTGAGCCTCTAGAATGATGGTTCAATATAATTCCTTTCTGGAAAATTAGATTAGGTCAAAAACCACCATTCTAGCAATATGCTTATTAGCGAGTACCTAAACTAGAGATTGTTCTACAATTTTCACAAGAAAAACTAAAACTACATGAATTGGGATGGCATAAGATCAATAAATATTTAATATTCAATACCATGCATAGGTCTTTGAATCAACCTATCCCACATTGCTCCCCCAAGAAGAAATGAATATGATGTACTTATATCTCATCAAGGTCTTGGATGGTAAGTATAATTTTTATTGGGGATCCCAAGGGTGTGGCATCCCTATTGTGGAATAATTCTATAATATAGAATGCAACCACACCAATATAGGATTATCTATAACATGAAAAAGAAATTGGTATGGATAATGATGGCCAAATATCTCATCTTTTCTTTAGCTCCGTGCTTGACAAAAAAACTCACACTTTTTCTTGGGACATCATTATAGCTAAAGGATTTGCAACCCCTCTCAATTTTTTATATGTTTGGAAATTGAGAGGAGATAGATAAAAGCAATTCCATGGAGGATAATAAACTATGGGACAAAGTAGTGTTGGTATGTAAACATTAAAATAAGAATAGGGGTAAATATTAAGCATCGAGTAGTAAGTCAATCATTGGCTTATTTCCTTTTCATATATCTTTGATGCAATCTTTAGTATTCTTGAACTTGAGGAGGTAAGATTTGTCTAGAGGAATGCTTAAAGAATTAATTGTGAGGGGTTTGGAAGGTTGAGAGAGTGGGGAATAGAGACATTAAGTAGGATGGGAAATAGCAAGTAGGAAGAAAAGCAAGTATGAATGGAGACAACATGTAGGAACAAAGGAACCATGGGAGAAGAAGAGGATGGAAGTATACATGGTTGACTAGGTCTTCTCTTGTGCGCGACAGAGAGTGGTAAGGATATAAAATATTGTTACCAAGGTACAACTCTATAACAATAATTAAATGATATCACCAATGTTTTATTAGAACAAGGAAAAGAAAAGTTGCAAAATTTAAAATTAAATTAGAAGGAAAATGTAACTATTCACACTCGAGGAGATGCCACCTCACCTTATGAGATAGATGCTAGATATAGGGATCTGAAGAAATAGCTAGACAAAATGATAACAAAGTTACATTACAAAATCAACACAAATTGTAATGTTGCTATTTTGGAAGAAAACCGTATTACTAAAAAAAATTAAATAAATAAAATAGATGGAAAGAGTAAAATACTAAACAACATAATATGTATTAGATATCATTTTTGGGATTCAACTGCGTTAAGTAAGTCATTCAAACGTATGGCCATTTCCATGAGAGGTAGTCGTAACTGACTAACATAATATGTAATTTAGAAGCAATTAATTAAAAAAATAAAAAGAAATAAAAAGAAAAAAATACAACCAATACAAAATGGCATGATGTAAAAAACATAATTATTAAGTATCTAAATAGAGAAAAATAACTTAGCCAATTAAATTAAATGTGAAATACAAAACATGGCTATTAAATAAATTGATGATATTAACCAAGAAAAAGATATACCAAATATATACATCACCATTACTTCATACACTAAGTTACTTTATACACTAAGTTTTATGATTAACAAATTATATTTTAAATAAAATTATTTCATTTTATTATAAGAATAATATTGTTAAAATTTCAAATCACATTTAGCGACTATTATTATTCTTTCTTTAAAAATAATGTTCAATGATATTTAGTATATTATTAATTTTTATTATATTTTTAATTTTAGTTTTAAATATTGTATTATATTTTAATTATGATATTTATAAAATTTAAATTATATATATATATATATATGATTATCAATTTCAAGAAAAAAAATATTTCATCTTTCATTATTTAAATAGTATTTTATTTTTATTAGCTTAGTCATATAAACTAAATGATAGATAAACTCTAATCACTTAAGATACTAATGTAACCAAGGAAGATAATTGTGGTAATAAGGTTGGAAAGGATCAAAACCTTAGGATTGGGAGTCTTGGGAAAAAAAACCAACCTTTCAATAAGTTAAATCATTAGAAATCTCCATTTATAAAACACAATAGAAATCTCCATTTATAAAACACAAATAATTTAATAAAATTAATCACAAATTTTCATTAAATTATAACGGTAAAAATAATTGATAATTCTTTTTAATTAAATCTTAAACATACACATAATATTTATAAAAAAAGCCTTGCCTTGGGAAGAGCCTGCTGAGTCCATATCAGCTTCCATGGTTGCTCTCATCTGCCCTTCCTTAATTTGGGCTATGTGAATCAAAGATGAAAAATCTAGATGTGCGTTGATTTTTGATATCAAACGGCTGATTCGCGTGCTCGTCTGATAACAAGAAAACACGTTCCACGTTGGTATCGTGCACTGCTGCACCGTTGTTGATGCTTGTCGTATAAGATTTTCCAACGTTTTAAGCCAATCGTTAACAGATGAAGCATTACCATCTCCTTTGTTGTTGAATTCCCGGCGATGTTGCTGGATATCCCTGATGATACGCTTGATTTTCATCACCAGATCCTTCAGGGACTGCAGCTCATCGCTGCAGCGTACCGCACTAGTTATGCTATCAAGAATCTGCTGGATTGTATTATCAATAGCCACACTAATAAAGCCAGAAACGAAACCCGGATCAGGCATGATTTTTTAAATAGCTTCCCTCCCCTCTTAACAAACAGCAATATATTTTGCAGTCCCCTCTATACAACAACAAGAAATGCACTCCTCTCAAGCTATTTCCAGGAAATATTGACACAAAATCTTCTGGGTAGAAGGTGGAGACGACGCATACAAAACAGAAGAGGAGGACCCAATTGTGAGGGCTTTACAAACTCATTTCAGGGAGATATCATATAATTTTGCCACGGCTTCATGTTATTTCTTCCTATTTCCTCTTCACTGCAGTTATTACATTGATTGGAACTTTTCGGGCGTTCTTGGTCTGAGGGTTCAGCCACAGAGTCCACATTTCTTCTTCATTGCAGCGGATAAATTTTTGCCAATTTTCCGGGCAACCTTGGTCGGAGGCTACGGTCCACAGTTTGACATTTTTTTTCCTATTTGTGACTATAGGAATCAGCAACTTAGTCCCTTTCGTCGCGTGATATAGGGTAAGGGGCAGGGTTGGAATTTGACGGGCATTTTGCACGTCAGAGGCCATTTTGCCCGTAAAATACGTTGAAATTTTTTACATTGCCGTCGGGCATGACGTGTTTGGAAGGAGCCAGAACGTATTTTTGACGGCTAAGAGTTTTTTGAAACGGACATTATAATACGTCCATAATGATCTTATCAACCAATAAACTTTAATTTTGAATCCTGCCTCGTACAATTTCAAAATCCAAAAATGTTTACTACAGAATTTTGGAATTCTAACAAAGTGCTCCTGCAACACTTAATTTTGAAATCGGAACAGTTTGTTTGCACTTTAATTTTAGCTTCATAATTATAGGATCTTTGGAATTCGAACAAAGTGCCCCTACAATACTTAATTTTGAAATCCCAACAGTTCGCTTGCATTGTGATTTTATATTTATAATTATAGGATCTCTGGGTTATTATAGTTTGAAATCCGAACAGTTTGCTTGCACTATAATTTTAATTTTGAAATCCGAACAGTTTGCTTGCACTGTAATTTTATCTTCATAATTATAGTTTGAAATCCTAACAATTTGCTTGCACTATAATTTTATCTTCATAATTATAGGATCTCCTAGTTATTATAGTCTTGCCGTTCCAACCATAATATTTGAAGTGTTGTATAATTGTTGAGGCTGTGTTAATTTGTGAATAAGGGTTTGAAAAGTGGTTAGAGAAGAAAAACCTGGGCGCTTTCACATGATGATTTTCCAAAAAGACAGTTTTTTAACTTTATTTTACATAAACGGTGGGCTGAAATTAAAATTCGCGTAGACCATAAGCTCCGTGATTGTGGCTTCAACCAGACTTGCTGAAAGATATTATTTATGACCATCCGGCTTTTAGCTCGGTTATTATTAACTATTTTAGGTTTTTTTTGTTTTTTCCGATTGGAATTAAGTATAGTATCTTTTAAAGAAATTGTAGATTTGTGTGGATTAAATCATTTTTTAATGTATAAATCAATTTAGTATGTTTAAAAAATTTTCTAGTCTTAAACACTTAAAATTGGATAAATACATTTTTTTTTAAATAGTGTTTTTTTAATGATGTTTTAGTTAAAAATATATTTGAAAAATATTTAGTAAATTGTTCTGGTATTTTAATATTTTTTCTATATATATATATATATATTTAAGATATTGGGAAAAATGATTGTAATTCAGTTGTGAAACTCACATTGGGGACAATAATCATTGACACCTATCCATAATGCACGTTGACTCATCATGGTTATTCAAGAAAAACCACGCCCTAGAATACCCTACTAGTAGTCTGATTCTGGCTTTCACTCTTTCCAAATGAGTCTTGGGCGATTAACCTATTTCCTTACATTCCATGAAATCAAACTCTTAGCCAAACAAAAGCAATTTTAAAACATACTATAAAGCTAAAAAGAAAATTGTCAACAATTCCAATTTATAAACACAATTCTGTTATAAAATTTGTAAGAAGTGTGTATATATTTAACTATTAGTGTCGTTTATGTTTTACTCTATCCATCACCAACAAGGTGTGTTACTTAAACACATACTTGTAATACATTAAGTGGGTTAAGCATTCAAGTAAACCAAAATCTAATTTATTAATTGTACAATTTGACCATCTCAATGAAACGAATCTAAAACATCACTGGAAACTATTTATTTTTTTATTAAAATTAATAAATGTAGAAATGGTGTTGAAGAACTCAATTGTAAACATGATAATAATGTAGATATCTTATCTTGGAAACGTTTCTTGACAAAACTATCTATAAATGGCATTTGTTTGGCTCTTTTATGCTTTAGGAATTATTACAAATAGAAACTATAAACTTATAGATAACAATTTTGGGTATTTTTATTCCTAGGCTTCACATTTTTAGTCATTATCTATTTTCTTTTGTGCCATTAATATTGCAAGCTTTCAATTTTCAATGGGTAAATCTATTTAGGCCCCTTTTCACCTTTGATTGATTTTCTTTCTTGTTGATGCAGCTTGAGGTGGATGTGAATGGACCATCCCAATTGAGGAGACATCCCAAGTGAATTCAAATATGCACACACATAGAAAGAAAAACATATTTTTAATAAAGTAGGAATTAAGATATTTACAACTTGCACAAAAGCACCTATAGCCTAAGGACACACAACCACGGAAAATAGATCTGAGACCATTCAACAAAGGTTCTTACCTAGTCTCCTTAAATATAAGTCTACAAAACTAAGTGATCAATAAGCATCTAGTCTAATAGAGACTTTATATCAAATAATATATCAAATAATGACATACATATATATATACCCACAACACAACAAATTTGGCTTGGTTTGAAATGTTTTTGTCATGATGAGATCTCATCAGATGGTCAATCTTAATATGATTGAATTCCCATAGGTGTCACCTAGATGGGACAAGGGGAAGAAAAAAATATATATTTCATACTCCTTAGAAGGAATGTCGTTCAATAACATTGAATTCGTTCATTTGATCAGGGTAAGTTGGATTAGAATCCAAGTCCAAATAGTTTCCTTGAAATCCAATGAATATGCATCTATCTCTTATGCAAACATCATTAAAATTCCCACTTGAATGAAACAAACAATCAATCCATGAGTGTGTTAGTACATCATTAAACATATGTAGCTGAAAGAACAAAACTTCTTCCTTGTCATAATAAATTTGGACCACAATCTTGCTTGTTGCCACTAGCTCTCCCTAAGTGTATTGGCCACCCACCTTTATTGGATTGTTTGGGCGAGAGGCTTGTCACAATATCACTGACTCACCTCTCACTTATGAAATTTATCCTATGTCACAATGTCACTTTTGGAACAGTGAAAGTGTTGCTTCGACTACAATCTGCACCAGATATCGAGTGTCTCAACATATCGCTTAAAAGCTTTGAAATGTATGGCTTATGAAGAACGACATCTATTGCCACTTATGAAATAATAAAACACTTTTAATACATTGTACTTTCTTGACTACAAACTCTCGGTAGTGGAGCCCCACATTGATTCCATGTGATTATGATAGTGGAGAGGATGTAGAGGATAGTCTATCTTATAGTTTTACTTTGTTGGTCATCTTTACATCCCATAAGATCTCCTTAGTAATATCTCATATATACAAATGCCATGGAATGTATGAGTGAAGGGCATTTGATTTCAGAGTTATGGATATTTTATTGTTAGCGTTCCATACAATTTCAAACAAAAATTGAGAATTCAATAAGTCATTTATGTGTTATGGTCATTTTTTTTTCTTATGATAGATATATGTTTTTAATGAAACCTTTATTAGTGAAGGGTTAATTTATTATCAAAACATCAATCTTGAAAGGCAAAATTTTAAACATAACATTTCTTAAAAGGCAACATAAAGATCTAAAACCTAAAAAAAAAAAATTATATGATGAATAAAAGGTAATCCAAATTCCAACCCTGGTAAGAAGTCCCTTTCGTCAAGTAATATGGGGAATGGGGTAAGTGTCCATTTCAAGTGTTACTACTTAACCTCTAAGTTTTTAGGTTTAAATCTATGGTTACATTACGTTTCATTTTCAAGTGTTTGTACTGAACTTTTAAATTTTAGGTTCAAATTTCTTGTCGCATAACATTTCATTTTAATTTTAACGAGATTTATTAATTAAACCATCTTAATATCACCCACGATTTTCACATATATTCACTTTGAAGCCCAATAAAGACTTGGTCCTTTTTGTCCCGTTTATATAGGGTAAATACGTTATTATTATAATCTCTTCATGTTTACTTATGTCTTTTCTGCATATGCAAGTGAGATGTGAATCTCAGATATTTTAGGTTCAAATTTCTGGTTACATAACACTTTTTGTTGAGCCGAGAGTTTTAGTTTATGGTTTTTTTAGGAAGACATAAGTAAATTTGTTCATTTGTTTATATTTTTTTGAAATAAAAATAAAAATAAAAAATAAAAAATATGTTTTATTGAGCTTAGATGTTTATTCTACAGTCCAGTGTAATGTGTAACTCTGTCTGTCCATCATCAAAATTGAAATTTTACTTAAATAAAAGTTTAAAAAAATTTAAAAAATAATAAATAACTAAAGAAAATATTTAAATAATTTAAATAATGTCACTTCATAAAAAAATTTGCAAGTGAAGAAATTAGATCCCTCTGGTCTCATGATGGATCTATGCTTGTTTAAATAGAAAAATAATGTCTAATATAATTTAAAAAATGAATATGTTGTAAAGTAATTAAAAGTAAAAAAAGTGTGTGAATCACATATTTAAATTTTATACTTTTCAAAAAAAATTTATTGTTACAATTTTTATTTGGTCCTATATATATTCTATTTAGTATTCAAAAATACAATTTAAACAATGAAAAATAACACATTGTATTTTACACTTTCAAAAAATTACACTGAAAAATTTGATCAGATACATACTTAAAATAAATTTAAGTTAATTATATAACACTTCATTTTCACTCGACTTAGACAATTAAACTAAGTCAATACTGCCCAAAAACTACCGCCTAAAAGTTCTATAGTTTTTTACTTGAATTTATTTTGCCAAATTTTTCGGTCATATTTGTTCACGGAAGGTCCAGTGACAAAGCCAACCATTAATCATATTGACATTGCGGGGTCCTCCGCAGAACCGAATCTACAATCTAGATAACCTTTTCATGCGGTTCTCGAATTTGGTTCACACGCTCACCTTTCACTGTCGGGCCTACACGAACCCGACTCTACAATCTAGAGAAACTTTTACTGTGACACGAATTTGGTCTGCACGCTTTACTTTCAGCCAGCCTTCAGCAATCCCGGTAAGGTATCTTTCCTTTCAGCCAGGCTTCAGCAATCCCGGTAAGTTATGTTGCTCGAAATTTCAAAGTCGAAGAATGTATTCATTACCGCAGGTTAATGATTTCCGATTGGTATACCTGTCATCTCCGACAATCTAGTGTCATATCTAAACGTCATTCATATTCAGTTTCACATGACGTCGAATTTCGAATCTCTTTATTAGATAGCTTTTTCTTGGCAGAGATCAGCGGTGATTGCTCGAGTACCAGAATACGGATACGTGTGGGGACAATCAACACTGTTGTAGAAAAGTAAGGTTTTGAGTTGCCCGATTTTCTCGATCCAGTCAAAAGAGGGAACCCACAATGCACTTTCTGGGGCCGATTTTCTCGATCGAGCTGGTGTCAGTAACCAAAAAAGAGTTCTCAATATTCTTGTTGGAAACAAAAATGAGACATCAGCAGTGCACTTTCACACATTAACAAATTATCTCCCTGGCTCAGGCCTAGAATTTTCAATTCCTTGCCCCAGTCAAGTCGAAATTTGATTACCGTTCATTGTTTTTCATCTCTGTAATTTTAAGTATTATGCGGCCACATAAGTATTATTTCTTTCCCTTTGTTATATGCAAAATTTATAGATAACAGCATACCATGGTTAACGTAAAAGAAGTCTGATTAAATGAAAGATTTCCATTTCGTTTGGGGATATACCACTATTTTGATTTTAAAAATCTCCAAAGTTTAAGATCTATAAACTCGGTTGAAACAAATTAAATAAAGTTTAATTTCATCAAATGAGAAATTTAGATTAATAAATATAGAATAGTTTTGTTTATATATACAGCTTTTTCTCCTGGAAAAAAAATAGAATAGTTTTGTTATTAATATCTAAGAAATATGAAATTATTGAATTTAGGTTTTCTTTTTTATTTATATTATGAAAAATAAGAAAATTTTCAGTAAAAATTACATTATCAAAATTTTGTCCAAGCATTTCGAACCATTCAGTGTAGTTGACAATGAAGACAATATGAAGAACAAGATCTTGACATTAAATTAAATAAATAAAAAGAGAATTTCTTTTAGCCACTAAATTTAAAAGGATGGCCATTGATTGCCAATCCCCTAAAACATAAGTGGTTGAGAATATAATAAGCTATCCTTAGACACGACTCCTTGTCATAACAAAAAATAATTTTGGGATAAAGAGGAAATTGCTTGATTTGAAATCAACTTAGACACGACTCCTTGTCATAACAAAAAATAATTTTGGGATAAAGAGGAAATTGCTTGATTTGAAATCAACTTGATGGAATCTACATATTTGCAATCAGCGTAAAAGGATGGCCATTGATTGCCAATCCCCTAAAACATAAGTGGTTGAGAATATAATAAGCTATCCTTAGACACGACTCCTTGTCATAACAAAAAATAATTTTGGGATAAAGAGGAAATTGCTTGATTTGAAATAAACTTGATGGAATCTACATATTTGCAATCAGCGAAATATCTTTAACTTGTTAACGTTTTAAAATGTTTTGTTTTGTTTTTTTTTTTTATTCAGTAAAACAGTCTTATATACATATTCGATTGATCTTTAACTAGTGGTGACAACACAACTTACTAATGTCCATCGGAGCAAGCGACATAGATCTTAGTGCCAGTGAAAAATACCCTGTCTCTCAATGAGGTATACATTGCTAAGAGTAACAACGACAAAAGAATAGGGACAGAGAAATAGAGAAGTGGCTTCAGCGCATGCAAAATCCTAAAAGGAAAAAAGAAAATAGCAAGGGGCAAAGCTTTTAGCTCAAACAACCCATGTCCACAGATCGCTCCACTTTGAAAGACATTGAAGAACATATAACCAGGAAGCATTGGCACCCCACATTTGGAAAGAAGGTTTTCTTCAAAGTTTTGCTCTTTGTAGATATGTTGGAAAGAGACCTCCATGAGGGCAGACCTCAGTTGCAAAGTGAGGGGACATCTAGAGTACGTCGGCCTTGAATCCATCTCATCACCAAGAGGGAATATTCAACAACCAGAAAATTGTCTAAATCTAGCCATTTGGAGCATTGGAGGGCACCACATAAAGCCAACAGCTTAGCTCGACAATTATCCCCAACACGAGCGAACTAATAGAATTTGTAGTGGATAGAGAGATCCAATTTGAGTAATACACCACAACCATAGTCCCCATCCGAGGAAGCACCATCAAAGAGGCAATTCAGGAATCTGTCATCCAAGTCAATGAATGAAATGGATCTGGTTGGGGCTTTGGGGTACTAGGGGCCGACCTCCATGAAAAGAGTCACGATTCGGAGGGAGACAGACATAGTATCTGAGGGAATGCCTTCGAAGATCAACTTATTTCTAGATAACCAAATGCCCCACAAGACATAAAGGGGGACAACTCTATAAACAATGGCTTGAAGAGATCATGATTCAAAACATGCAAGAAAGGAGGAGCACTCAGAATGGATATTGATACCAAGGAGGAACGGGACCGTATTCCAGATGTCAGCAGCAAAGGGGCAGTGTAGGAATAGATGGAGACAATCCTCGGAATCCAACTGGCAAAGAGAACATCTACCAAGCCCCACAAACCCTTTTTTTAGTAGTTGATCCCAGGTGAGGACGCAATTGTATAAGACCAACCAGGAGAAGCATTTATTTTTTAAAGGGGTTTCCCATAGCCAGAATTTGGAGGTGCAACCTGCAAGAGGAAGAGGGGGGATGCTGGAGGAAATATATTCATGCACATTCTTGGCAACAATTCGCCCTTTTAGAATCCAACCATCCCAAATGAGTTGATCAAGTTACATAGTGAATGAGATGCCAGCCTCAGTGAGAAGATTGCGGAAAGATTCCCATTCAGCGGCCAAGGCATCTGAAATGCCTAACTGTCAAGCATGAGGCCAAACTGAAGTATGGAAAGGGAAGGGAATGTCTGATCTGAGGCTGGCTAGATTATGGAACCCCAACTTGATGAAAGTGTGATAAAGGGCACTGATAATATGTGGCAGCGTAGCATACCTTTAATGGCATCACTGCCAACAAGAATTTGTTGTCCATCACCCACCAACCATTGGAGATTGTTGCAGAGCCATGGAACAGCATGTCTGAAACTAAGCCAGATATATGATGCATTGGGATTCGATGCGCCCCCGACCGCACCCATTCCTCCAGAGCCTTAAAGTGGATGTACTTAGTGAATAGAATGGTCTGCCAAAGGCCCCTTTCGCTGAAAGCCGGTCACAGATTCGTGGTTAAGAAAGAAATATTGAATCTTATGTGATCTAGGATGCCCCAACCACCCAACTTAATAGGCATGGAGATTGTGCTAAGAGTCACAAGGTTAAGTTTTGTTGTGGGTGTGTACCAGACTAAATAAAATTAGCAACACTGGAATTTAATTCATGAATAATAGTCTGAAGAATATAAAAGAGATGCATCTAGAAAACAATAAGGCCTTGCAGCACCGCTTTGGTCATGATGACCGGCCCCATGACAGCGATTTATGGTCCCATAGAGTGAGCATCTTCTTGAATTTGCATACGATCCGGTCGCCGTCATCGACTGCAAAATACGTCCTATTAAAAATACAAAACAACTTCTGTGGAAAATTAAATTCCACTTTTACGTCTTTGTCGGTTTCAGTGTCGTCGGTATCTTATAACACTGTGAGGATCTTTGAATATTAGTCTGTTAAATCAAATTTTCCTTTTGATATCTTTCAATACTCATGATTAGACTAGTTTATTGAAGCATCTTGGAATATTTATCCGTTAAATCAATTTTTCCATTTATTTATTTATTTTCATGACTCATGATTAAACTAGTTAATTGTTTTTCTGGTCAAGGTAAAGACAACCAATAATTAGGGTTAATAAAAAGAGTTTACGGTGACTGTGATTTCTCGCCATAAAGTTTTCCTTTTTTTTCGGCCGTGTTTCACATGATCATTCCAGCGCCTTTTACTTCAGCTCGAAAACCACTGGGAAATTCTAATAGCAATATCCGCAGCTGATCGCGATGTGAACAGAGCTCACAAAATAACATAAGTACCACATGCAGCTCAAAATGTCCTCTCTAGTTGAAATATAAAGAGATTGTTCAGGTTATTCATGTCCCATCGTCCCTATTGTTCGTAGTTCATCGGTGACGTACTGCAATACGCAACGAACGCCTAGAGGTATGATTTAAAGAAAAGTAGGCCCATCTTTGGATTAATAAAGGAAATGGGCAGATAATTGAAGTAAATATATCATTTTACTCTCACATGTTATCTAAATTCATTAAGATAAGACATTATCCATCTTATTTAGGAAATAAAACTATTAATTTTCAATTGAAAAAGCTAGATTTTGCAATCCTTTCTACGAGATTTTTAAACTATAAATAAAAAATTGTATTGGTAATGATAATGAGGAGCATTATCTTCTTTGCAAGTGTTTCATCGTATGTTGGATTTTGGGATAGCATTTAAATGGTTTTAATGGATTAAAAGTTAGTTGATGGTTAGAGAATAACTTAAAATGCCAAGTAACACATAATAGAGATGGTGTTATTGAGGTTACAAGATTAAATAGTCACACAATATTATGGAGAGATCTCCTCAAAGTTTTTTAACAATGTTTAATGATGAATATACTAATTTTAGTTTATATATGTATGATTAGCTAGTTTTAAATTTATACTCTACATAAATTAATAAAAATTATGTGATAACTTAGACTAATTAATATATTTCAACATTTTCTTTAATTATGACAATTATTGCATGGTTGTCTAAATATTAGCTAGGGTCTCAATTAGATCAAATCAAAAAACTTATTTTTCTTTTGCATACAAGTGCAGGTTGTCCTTCATAGTATGTTGTATAAGTCATTTCTTCTTTTCACTCCAAATTTTATATTATGCATAGCCTTTCTTGTCCATTAGCTTCATCTTCTTCAATATTTTCTCTTCTACTTTGTGGTCTATATTTGGTTTTTCATCTACATGTTGATTAAACTTTTCTCTCAATCTTTATAAGATCAAAAACATCTTTGTTTTCTTTCATTCCCTCTTCCACTATCACAAAATTATCAACAATTTTGATGATTTTTTTTAATCTTCCTTGTTCCTTTTTCTGTTGTAGCTAGCATAATTTTGCCATTTCCTCTTTCATCTATATTATACTTGGGCTTTGCAAGCTACTCCTTAAGAAATGTTAATTTAGCTTGATCATCAAATTCAACATTCACTACTAGGTTCTTCTCACATTTTTCTACTGTTGTTGCAAAGGAAATTTCAATTTCATCTTCCACTTGTGTATATACACACTAGAATTATATTTCTTAACCATGGTGACACTTTGTATCTCGTATCAGTAGGCTCTTCCACAACTTCTCCAATTACTTGATCAATAACAATGTGTTGCAGTTCTTGTGTCACAATAATCACTTCATCAACACATCCAACACCCTATTGATCAATGGTTCCCTCCCTTTACCTATATACCATCACCAGAGTATTTCAGGCTTCTATGGCCCTTATTCGTCTTGTAATTTTTGTAAGGATGTTGTCATCCAATTATCATTGAAAAAGAAAAAAAGATGTTGCAACATCCTTCTTTTTCACTCTAAATTGATACCTATGATTATGAGTCATAACCTCATAGGTTCCCTTACTTACAGATTCTTCAAACACATTCAAAACAACAACCCATTGTGCTTTTGCATGGAATTTGGTCACTATCTTAATCAACCCAAAATCATAATTTTATAGAATGTAATTAGAGAAATTTTGAGGTCTAAATTGGGTTTTCCAAGGAAAATAATAAAATATGATTTTTGATTTTTGAAGAAAAAGAAAGGAAACTACTTTTTTTTTGTTCTATTTTTGTCTTATCTCCTTATAAGTTTACTGAAATGTCAAGTGTAGATACTCATTGTGTCATGTCCCCAATTTTTGTGAGTGCCAAAATTCACTAAGGAGTTTTGCCAATTTTGGAAATATTAAATAAAAAAGGAGAAAATATTATTTTGTGGAAGAAAAATGGAAACTATTATTTTAATGAAGAATGGTGATAAAATAATATTTTATTAGAAAAGGGAGGTAGTTATTATTGTAATGGAGAATGGCGAAAAAGTAATATTTTATTGGAGAATGGAAGAAAATTATTACTTTATTGGAATGGTGGTAAATTATTATTTTATTCAAATGGTGGCAAAAAGTGGAAAATAGCCCCCATTGATAAAATAATAAGGAAAAACAGAGGATCTATTGCTAGAGGGAGACTCAATTAAGAATTATAAAAGGAGGAGGAATTCAATTGCAAATCATTATATCTTATCATTTCTATTTGACATCTAAGATTGAGTTCTCTTGAGTTGTTCAACCAAGATAGTCATTGTTGCTTAGCACAAGGGATTTCCAAGAGGAAATTCCAACTTTATCTTTGGAGAACTTAGAGTGTCTCCCTAGTGAGGCTTTGGGGGAGTCTATTTCAGAACTTCCATTGGATTTTATTGCAGAAAAATGGCAGAGAAATTTGTTATTTCTAGGCGTAGAGGACAAACCCCAAAGGTTATTTGGAGCAACATCTTTCTATTACAGGTTATGAATTAAGAGATTTTCTATTCTTCAGAGGAGGAGTTTGGCGCCATTTTTCAGAGTTGTTCATGTATCTTTTGGCTAGGCTGAAATTTCTCTTATAGATCGTGTGCAGGGGTTGGAGAACATAATTTTTGTTGGTGTTTGGTGCTGGTATTTGTTGAGAATTTTTAATTGGGAGTGATAGATATTTTCTTGAGGATCTTTGTGCACAATCTCTCAGCCATTTGCTGGAGAGTTTTATCATTTCTCAATAGTTACTCTTTCGTTGGGCGCAATACTGTGTAGCTAGAAATTTGGTCTATTTTGGGCATTCTGGGTCACCCAAAATTAACCCAAATGATTTCTGGGTTTTGTTGGTTTGGGTGTGAGGAGCTTATAGCTAATTTTATAGAATTTTTTGGGAAGTATTCAAGCCATAATCATGCATTCTTATTGTATGGGTAATCGCTAGTTAGCTCAACAATTTGCATGACATTATGGGTACGATTTTAGCTTGGAGTTAAGCCAACCCATTTGTGGGTTTTTATGGGTTTGGTGTGAGGAGCACCAAGTTAAATTTGCATAATTTTTTGAGTTTTTTCAAGGGCAAAAATTCCAATTCTTCTACAACAGTAGTAGCATCAACAACAATAATGTGTTTTTGGGTAATTTTCACTTTTGGGGCTTTCAGTGTCAGTTGGACTTAGCCCAATATTTTTCTGGGTTTTGTAGATTTTGCTGAGATAAGCCTCAAATTACTTTTGCAAAGATTTTGGAGTATATCTCAGGGTACAAATCATATTTCAACTCCAGTAGTAGTAGAAGTAGTATTTCTGGGAAGTAATCTACAGGTGCAACTTATTGATTTCTAGTACTTTTTTGGAGGCCCGATTTATTATTTCAGTAAATATTTTATGACCATCACTGCAACTATTTATCTCGAGAGCTTTGTATGTAATTTCTCTAGTAAAAAAATAAGTATGCTCAATTATCCATTTCTTTTGTTATTTGCAATTGTGGCATTTTTGGGTTTATTCAGAAATGTTATTTTATTTTTTCCGCAATTTTATGGTTCTTGTTCTGCAATTGCTTAGAGACATTTATGGTAGAAAATTTTGAGCAATTTCCTGAGAAAATTAGGAAATATTATAAAATAGGGCATTAAAGTGGTATGAGAGCATGATCTTCTCTAGTTGTCGGGAAGCTAGCAAGATCATGGTGGTGTAGGAATGCATGCATAGTGATTGGTGAAATTTATGGACACTACAATGACACGAAAGGGGAGGAGTACATAAAGAATCATGGAGGAGATTCTCAGAAACAACAAGAAGATAATAAAGGTGTTAGTCAAATTATGTACTAGTAATGGAATAAAACCGAGCTATCCTCATCCTTATAACATAGGCACTAGAGGTGTGCATGCCACAAAAATGAATCCAATTACACCATATGGGAAAAGTCAGCAGAATCAGTGCATTAGACCTCCTCAAGAGTAGTGGTCAAGACGGGAGTAGTTGGATGATGGGACCAAAAGGATATTTTACTTCATATCGTGGGGCCTAGGGTGTAGGTTCATTGACAATGAGCTTGAGGAGGAGGTTGCGTAGTAGACTGAGGGAATACATGATTGTGAGGAGCACATGGATACACATAGCATGACACAGGAGCCACCTTTGTTGGAGTTTCTTTTGGTAGAGTTGGTTGACACATTGGTGGAGACAGTTCAACATACACCTGTTGATGAGGTGTCAGTGGACATAGAGTTACCTGCCATTGATGAGGTGTCAGGATACATATCTGCAGTTGATGAGGTGGCAGGCGACACAAAGGTACCCAGATTTTTCACTAAGTTTATAGATGTTAGCCACCCACAATAGTTTCATTAGCACCAGGTTCGCCTTCTAAGATTGAAATAGAAGGCCACAATAATCCAAGAGACCATTCTAGAGCAGAACCAAGAGCTAGATGGCATGAGAGTGGTTTGTGTAGAGACAACGACCAAGCTAACTCGTGTTGAGGAACGATTGTATTCCCTAATGGTATAGATAAAGGAGTACACACTGGAGCATTGAAGTAACCCTCTTCTAGGAAATATAGGGTAGGCTAATAACACTATCAAGTTACCTTCGCACATTGCAAAGAGAGAGGCATAACTACCTATAAATATTTCATGTGTTTACCATGATTGTGAGATGAGGTGACATGAATTGTGCAGAAGAAACATTCGTAGGTTGGAGTTGTTCCGCGTATGGGTACACATGCATTCGACCCTACCCTTGGGGGTGAATGTCGTGATATTCTGGGTTGGTATGCAGTGGAGTGGGCTAGATTTATGGAGAGGGTGTTAGTCGAGAATGAAGCTTAGAAGTAGCTTTTAGACATTGGGGAAATGGTGGCCTAAGTTGGCATTGGGATCTAGGTGGGGTTTCCTACTAGATTCTTGAGATGCAGGATGACGGTTCTTGGGATCCATGTGGGATTCTGCATCATATCATGGATGGGGCTAGTGAGGGCATTGGCAATGTGATGGATCCAGTGACTGAGAATCCCCACACTTTTATATCTCCATCAACATTAGTGATGGGTGATGAGCCTCAGTAGGGTGATGAGCCTTAGTATTACAACAAGAATTCTACAACTCCCAAGGCTACCAACTTTAGTTATCAATCAAAGGTTCATACAAACTTAAGAGGTATCGACACTACATGTGAAGCATACATTGTGTCCTTCCTTCACTGTCATGATGTAATGGAGTGGATGTAATGAAATCAAATCCTAAACTAATTGCAGAAAATGAAATGCTTGAAATGGACCCCTTAACCTATTGCAGTAAAGGAAATACAAGGAAATAAAACATATTCTAATTGCATAGAGTAAAGATCATGAACTAGGTATCAATCATTATATTTCAAAGAGTTTAGATCCATTGACATAGTTCATTGTATGTGGCAATCAAGAAAATCATTATTGTATTATCTAATTCATAAATATGTCCATTGACCTAAATTGTTGAGATGTTTTGCAGGGGTAAAAAGGCAAGTCATAAGTGGTATTTAGTCTTCCCTAATGATTTATTTAGAGCCTAGGAGTGATGATTCAACACTAAGGGACAAAAACCAAGTTTTTTTATGAAAAACATGGAAAGTATATACATGATGGAAGATTGGTACAGGAAGTTACAGGTGCTTCCTCAGGAAGTTATAGATGTGCTACATTAAGATATAATTCACTGAATGACAAATAAAATCAAATACAAATTAGATTGGATGTTTTTTTTTATTGAATAGGATATATTAGGTCTCCATTCCAAGTGGAATCACTAAAAAATACCCCTGTTAACACAAGCTAAAAAATAGCAGAAACTTACTAGTCTAAAATCTAGAAATTTGAGAACTAGTGAGCTAGTTAATCTATCAAATGCCTAACCTAATCAAATGAAAATGAAATGGGGTAAATTTTGTTATTAACTGTGATTAATTTTTTATATAATGAAAGTTGAATCAACTTGATTGAATTTCATTAGCATGTTCTAAAAAATAGCATAAATTTACTACTATTTGCCACAAGGGACTTCTAGAAATTTAGATTTGGGAATAAGCAAACTAATCCAAGTAGCTCAATGATTACTATGAACTTCCAAATCTGTTCCAAGGATGAAATCATGCTTGTGATCTTGCAAAATAACTTACTTAAACCATTTAACCCAATCCCACAACAAGGAATCATTAATACTAAATGCAGAAATAGAAAAAAACAAGAACAAGAGATGCATATGAATAAGAAGAAAAAAGAAGAAAAGCAAATTATACAAAAGGGATCTGAGTCTCGTGGGATGGCCAAGCCCAAGGAAAATCAGATTCCTATGAAGGAGACCAAGATTTAGAAGCTGAAAATGTTACCAATCTTCATTATTTCCATCAATATAATTACATCGTTGCAAGAAATGAAAGTGGAGCTGCAAAAATATGAGTTCTCTCCACAAGTAGACTAAGAAAATTCAACCCCTAGAGGAAACTTCGACTTGGTACTTATACAAAATTATTAGGAAGAATTCCCCATGAAAGGAGGAAGCTTTAGCCTCCAAAATCCCTCAAATAGTGGATATGGTTCCCAACACTAGGAATCAACATTAAATGACAGGGAACACATTCCTAGATTTTCTCAATCATTGGAGCTCCAAATTTATGCATGATTTCATTATATCTTGTTGATTTATCATTTAATATTGATACTCCTGTAGTAGGGAGCAAGTCCATAAATTATCTCCTCCTCCAAATCTTCATAATCTACCCAATATTCTCACAATATTCCACAAAAATAAATAATATTAGGCATACATATGCAATTATCCATAAACCTTCTTAATGAACATATGAAAGTTAAAAATACATTATCTAATGAAAAAATAGAGGTTTAATGTGTTGAAGGATGGTTAGATGGGCCTTAAATTATGTCTAATTTGGAGGCCCATCATACCCCTATGCTGAAAGTGTGTCTCATCCTCTGAGAAACTTAGTGACCTCATTATGCCTCATTCATGGCCCTCGTGGCCTCTCTCTTGTACATTCTTGCCATTTTCCCCTTATGAAAGATGGGTTCTTGAAGATTTTTCAGTTTGGCAAGGTCTTCCACATCCTTTTCCAATCTTCTGCTACCTTTTTCAACCATTTGGACACCTCTAAAACCCTCAAAACGCCCTTAGATGAGATCATGTAGCAACACAGAGCATCCTGTAGCAGACCTATAGCATTATGTAGCACATCACAAAATATATCAAATCTTGACTAAAATTTCACCTTATGCTTAATTTTTGCCTCTTAGCTTTCTATAACATCTTCTAGGCTTTGGACAAAAGCTAGAAAGAGATTAGAGACCTCTTGGAAAGCCTCTTTTCATCATTACGGTTTGAGTTCTATTTTGATGGTGAATGCCCTCTTGCCTTTTGTTTCCTTATTCTTCTCTTTTGTGGCCTAGATGATTGCCTAATGGGCTTTGGAGTTCTCTGTTTTGATTAGGTCTCTCTTAGGCACTACTATTTTGGTTTTTAGCACAATTTGTTCCTTTCTTCCTTCTTGCTCCTTGAGTTTTATTTTGGGTAATTTCCCTCTTCTCCATATTCTTCTAGTTGTTCATTAACTTCTTCTTCTCCTTCTGCTTGGTTGTGGTATTTCTATGGTTAGATACACCCCCCATAGCCTTCAATACAACTTTCCAAAGTTGCCAAGGCAACTGTCTATTTCTGTTAGAAGTTTTAGATATTCCTGTGTAATGAAGGTTTTTATGACATAGGAAAAGAACGAGCCTTCTTATATTTCCTGGAGGAAGTATGATTTCATGCTCACAAAAATAATTGCAATTCCCCTTATTATTAGGCTTAATTTGAAGGAAACATCCATATTTCATTTTTTTTATTTGTAAATATTTATCAAAAGTTTCCCATAGGTTGCACTACTGAAAAAATGAAAATTTTTGCAGGATTCTTGTTCACGTATGGAAAGGATAAATATGTATTTACCCTTTATTATTATGGTTTCCTTCGAATCCTAGGGTTTAGGAGTGAAATTCCTCAAAATCAAGGTCTTTTGCAACAATTTTTGCCTTCCTGTTTCTCCTGTAGCAGTTATGTTTTCTCTTGGAGTAGGGAAAATCTTCTTGCAGCTGGTTAGTCTTGGCTCCCCAGGTTTCTGACTTTCTCAATGAGGCTTGGGTTGCTTACCCTTAGCTTGGAGGGAGGTTATTCCTTCAATATGCTCCTTATTTCCCTCTAATTCTTCTTTTTGCTGATAGGTCGATTGCTTAATTGTGATTAGGTTTGCTGAGGGAGGTTGAGGCTTCTGACCCATCCTTAGCTTATAAAACCTTGTCTCTCATGCATTGACAACAAATTTCTAGCTATAATATGCTCAAGAGAAGAGGTGAATAATATTGCATACCTGTACCTACCTAATGGTTGTTGGAGAGGCATGCATACTGCTGTTGAGTTGCTGATAGATCCATGCTTCTCTGGAGGTGATAATTTCCTTTGTTTTCTTTTGCACATGTCTTCATAGCTTGATGATTCTTTGACTGATAAGGTTGTTGTGTGCAAGTTTCTTTCCAGTGCCCATTCTACTACTCGTGGAGTGGATGAGTGATGAAAGTGGTGTTGAGGTACCTCTCTCAACCTTCCCTAAAGAATACATGACCTTTTGACCCCTTTCTCCAACCAAATTGCCTTCTATAGCTTCTTCTCAGCCATCTTGTAGTGCTACAGGATCTTCCTATAGCAATTACAGTCTTCCTGTAGCAATCTTGTTTTATGTATATCTCTCAAACAATAGACTGGATTGATCAGAAATGTTTTGAGCATGTTGAAATCATCCTTATGCACCTCCCCATAAAACATCTTGGCCATTGGATGCACGAATCACGAGAAAATTAAAAATAGTTGTATGTGGTGGAGGCTAATTTCTCGAAAAGTGTGCAATGGAATTTTTTGAGATTGCTTGAGCATGTTACCATCATCCATATGCATCTCCCCCTGAAATAGATTGGCAATAGGATGCACAGTTTTCACGATATGATAAAAACAATTTTCTTCCCTGTGTATTTTTATTTCCTGTAGCAAGACAGAGCGTTCCTATAGCATTTTAGGAAAGCAAGGAAAATGAATGAGAAAAGCTTGGAAATTATGGGTGGATGGTGGAAATAGATGAGGGTGATGTATTGGTATGGCCTTGGTCCTATTGTAGCATCTGAGAAAAGGAGGAGAAAGTCTGAATTTGATTTCTTTTGACTAGGATTGTGATCAACTTTTCTTTTGGTAGTTAACCTGTTTTTGTTGCTTGTAGAGGTCGGAGAGAACCTGCATTAATGAGAGAGAGATACATGAAGCAAATATTTTTCTTATTTTTTTTTCTTCTAGGCCTACTAGTCGCCTTAAGGAGGTTTTCAACTAGTAGGTTTTCCCAGGCACCTCAAAGGAGGTTTTCACCTAGGATCTTTTGTTTTTTCTATTTTTTTTCCTTTTTTCCAACCCATTGACCACCTCATGGAGGTTTTCAATCAATGAGCCAATATCAAGTGCCTCAAAGGAGGTTTTCACCTAATATTTTATTTTTTTCTCTTATTTTTCATTTTCTATTTCTTTTCCTATCTTACTCTACTTGAAAAAACAAAATCATTTTCAAGTGTAGGAATACTTCCAATGGAGCCACTTGCATAACAAGATGATATATTAAATCATGTGTAGGCACGAAACATATGCTTTGACGTGTACCTGAACGTGAGATACCAACTGCTTTGACTGAGATGAGGTTAAAAATTGTTGAAGAAGAGTGTGTTATTGCAACTTAACAATTTTTGGTAACCATATTTCAATATAGTTGTGATGCCCCTGATCCACTTGTTGATTTGAATCATCTTGGAAGTCTTCTTCTTCCATGAAATTCATATCTTCTTATTTTTTTTGATTATTCTCTTAAACACATAGAGGATCTAATGGTGTGCATGATCCAACTTTCTAAGTCTCTGATTCTGATGTTTGCTTTTCATCAAGTGTAGCCCATGAGTCTTTGGTCTTCTCATTTGAATCTTCTTTTTCTGAATGTTTTCCTCCAATGAAATCAATAGAACCTCTTTTTTGCAATACTTTCCTGATCTAGGATGAATACCATTTAGATCAAGAGGATATTTTTGGAAGTATTGTATCTTAGTATTGTAAGTGGGCTAAGCTACTTTCTTGTGTGAGTTTGGAAATGGTGGTATTGGTAGTTGAGTGGGATTGGATATTTGAGATGTATGTGGTAGGGGTTGTGGTTGTGGTGGAGGTGGATGGTAGGGATAGCATGGAGTTGGGTATGAAGGATATTGAGGAAAATATTGAGGATATTGTGGATGGCTCCCATAAGTTCCTTGCCAACTTTGTTGTCAAGATTGAGTTTGGGCTTGAGATGGCCAAGGTTGCCAAGGAAAGGGTGTGTTCCAATTACTTTGAGATGGATGTGCATAAGCTGGAGATTGTGAATTAGGCTCTTGCATCATATCAGTTTGAATAGGCTGCCATGGTCCTCTTGGAGCTACATAACATAGATGCATTTCCAATTGACTTTCTCCATTGTCCTCTTGGTAAATTTCCTTCAAACTTGGTAATGATGGGAAATATTTAATAGCATGTGATTCTGCATGGACAACACAAATATCAACATCTTCTTTTTTCTCATCTTGTATTCTTAATATTTCTTCTTGTTTGCTTAGATTTCTAAGAATTTATGTTTTAAAGTCATCAAACAAACTCCCAAGTTTAGTTTGACTTACCGATCTTGATGTTGATTCACTTGCTCTTTCCCTTCCTCTTGAGATGTGCTTGCATATATCACAAATTTATTCAAATGCTAACTGTTATACATCACCTCTACTCATGAGATCAAAGAGATAAATCCACTCATCTCTAATTGTTCTAAGTAAGAGGGTTTTTAGCGTGTCAGATCCTGAATGATGTAATTTTCCCCTCTTAACATTATCCATTAACCTCTCTATTAGATCCTCAACGATCTCATCTTCTTTTTCATTCATTCTAAAGATTTCTTCCTTAAGATCATGGTCTTTATATTTTTCTAGAAATATCGTTTGCATATCATTCCTTGACCTTATTGAATAAGTAACCATAAGATCTACAAAAAATTTCAAATTCAAAGAGAAATGTTTCCAGATCCTCTGACCTTAGACCATGATAGTTTGGAAGAAAAGATGGAGGGATGTTCTTCATGTGCACACTAACATAAATATCTTGAATGGGAAATCCAAGAGGATCTTCCTCATTGTCATCCTCTTCATCCATTTATCCTACCTTCTCTACCACCTCTTCTTCTTCTACTTGCAAAAATGAATGGTGATGTGGCTCTTAGTGCACCACGTGATCAAATGGGGGGGTTGGTGTTGCAGAATTTTTTTATTTTTGAATAAAAATGTTAATGCAATGCAATTTTATGTTCTTGGAATGAAAGATTTCTAATGCAATTTTTTTATTTTTTTGAATAAAGCAAAAGAAATGAATCAAATAGGGAAGAAAACGATGCATACTTTGACACCTCCCCAACAACAACGCCAAAAAGTGATGAGCCTCAGTATTGCAACAAGAATGTTGCAACTCCCAATGCTACCAACTTTAATTATCAACCCGGAGTTCGTACAAACTTAAGAGGTATCGGCACAATATGTGCAACATACATAGTGTCATTCCTTAATTGTCATGATGTAATGGAGTAAACGTAATGAAATCAAATCCTAAACTAATTGCAGAAAATGAAATGCTTGAAATGGAAACCTTAACTTAATGTAGGAAAGAAAATACAAGGAAATAAAACCTATTCTAATTGCATAACGTAAATATCAAAAAATAAGTATCATTATTAGATCCATTGACAAAGTTCATTGGATGTGGCAATCAAGAAAATCATTATTGTATTATCCAATTCATAAATCTATCCATTAACCCAAATTGTTGAGATGTTTTGGAGGGGTAAAAAGGAAAGTATTAAGTAGTCTATAGTTTTTGTTGGTCATTTATTGAGAGCCTAGGAGTGATGATTCAACCCTATGGGACACAAACCAAGTTTTTTGAGAGAATATGGGCAAGTATATACATGATGGAAGAGTGCTACATGAAGTTACAAATTTGCTACAGGAAGATATAATTCACCGAATGGCAAATCAAATAAAATCAAAATTTGATGGGACAAATTTTTTTATTGACTAGGATTTATTAGGTCTCCATTCCACGTAGAATCACTCAAAAATACCCCTGTTAACACATGCTAAAAAATAGCAGAAAATTACTAGTCTAAAACCTAGAAATTTGAAAACTAGTGAGCTAGTTAATCTATGAAATGCCTAAGCTAATAAAGTGAAAATGAAATGGGGTGAATTTTGTTATTAACTGGAATGTTTTTTTTATCTAATTCAAGTGGAATCAACTCAATTGAAGCTTGTTATCATGTTCTAAAAAATATTAGAAATTTACTACTATTTGCCACAAGGGACTTCCAGAAATTTAGATTTGGGAATAAGAAATCTAATCCAAGTAGCTCAATGATTACTATGACCTTACAAAGTTGTTCCAAGGTTTAAATCATGTTTGGGATGCTGCAAAAGAACTTAATTCAACCATTTAACCCAATCCCACAACAAGAAATCATCAATGCGGAAATAGAAAAAAATAAGAACAAGAGATGCATGTGAATAAGAAGTGAAAAGAAGAAAATTAAATTATACAAAAGGGCTTTGAGGCTCTTGGGATGGCCAAGACAAAGGAAACTCAAAGTCCTATGAGGGATACCAATATTTAGAAGATGAAAATAATACCAATCTTTATTAGTTCCATTAATACAATTACATCTCTACAAGAAATTAAAGTGGAGCTGGAAAAATATGAGTTCTCTCCACAAGAAGACTAAGAAAAATTAACCCCTAGAGGAAAATTCGACTTGGTACTTATAAAAAATGACTAGGAAGAATTTCCCATGAAAGGAGAAAGCTTTCCCCTCCAAAATCCCTCAAATAGTGGATTTGGTTCCCAACACTAGGAATCTACATTAAATGACAGGGAACACATTCCTAGATTTTCTCAATCATTGGAGCTCCATAATTTGTGAATGATTTCATGATATCTTGTTGATTTATTATTCAATATTGATCCTCCTGTAGTAGGGAGCAAGTCCCTAAATTATCGCCTCCTCCAAATCTTCATAATATGCACAATATTCTCACAATATTCCACAAAAATAAATAATATTAGGCACAAATATGCAATTATCCATAAACCTTCCTAATGAACATATTAAAGTTAAAAATACATTATCTAATGCAAAAAGAGAGTTTTAATGTGCTGAAGGATGGTCATATTGGCCTTAATTTATGTCTAATTTGGAGGCCCATCAACGGGTTGGGCTAACATGGGAGCAGGTAGACTCTGTGAGTTGTTTGAGCATGTTTGTTGCACATGGAGTCTCAAGATGATCAACATACTATGATAGGAATGTTTCAGGGGAGTTGGCATTTGTGGGCTACCAGAAAGTGCCTTGTATGGGGCCGAGGGTTCTCCCCAATTATGTGGTGTACAATGGTCATGGAGGAGGGGCATATTGTTAGCATTGCCACTTGTACATAGGGTGATTCACCTCTCGTGTATCGCAAGGAGGTTTTGGAGGCGAGGCCCATGCATAAGAGGGTATGGTGATGCAATAGTGGAGGTGGAGATACCCGTAGGGTGTGGGTCAATGTGTACTATCTCGGCTTTAGATCATGGAATCAAGTGGCATGTAGGAGCATGCAACGTCAAGTAGTGGTTTATAGGCGATCACATAGATGCATGTTGGTATGTTGCGGTGTGTGGATGTGCATCACGGAGTGGGAGGAGAAAATTACACCACATTGAGTTTTCTAGTGGAGTGATGTATGCATGGGTGCATATGGGGCCCCTTATTATACAAACTATTAGAGGAAACGCGAGATGGGAGGCTCACCCTAGAAATTTTGATGACACACCGAGCATTATGCGAAGGAGGCAGACTCTTAAGTTGAGTCATTTGGGGGGTGAAAAATCTAATAGATACAGTCTGAGGGATCGTGTGGTCTACAACCAATGTATCATATGTTCCACTCTTCGAATAACACTTGGGGAGGTAATTACGAGGGAGTTTCATGATACAATTTTGGCGAGGTAGCTTAAGGTGTTACATGAGCATGAGGGTCAGTGGATGGTAGGCTTCATCTACAGGAGGGTGTTCCAACTCCAAGCATTGTTCAGGTTTATCATCAGTAGTTGGGATAGCATATTCCACTGTGTGGTTTGCGAGGAGAAGAGAATTTTGGCATGTAGGGGGTTGATTCTTGATGACTGGTGGTCATCTGATTACATACATGAGCCAAAGACAATGCACATATCAGTTCTAACAGATCGCAATGCTTCACAGCAGAAGCTAGTGAGGAGTGGGAGTTGTGAACTTCTAGTGTGGTTTTGGGATCCAGGGATTCAGTTGGTTGATGGATTGTTGCACTTCATGGTGAGTATAACCATGATAGCAGGTGATTCAACTCATTTTTTGTTTAACACGTGGGCAAACATTGTGGTCCTCATTATATGGTAATGTAGGTTGCTTCTCAGTATCGAGGTTGGACTTGGAGTGGTAGACTCTAGCACTAATGAGTTACCCTTGCAACTTGGGCATTGCTTCGATCATTGCAAATATTATGGTCGAGTATTATAGGAGAGGAGCCTCCAATATGAGCATGTTAGGCAGCTAGTAATTACTAGGTTGTTTCAATGTTAGCAAGGTAGTTTCACACTACGATGGGCATGGGATCCTCGCATCACAAGATTTGGTAATTCAACTACCCTTAGATGAGTTGGTTCCTACATGGGAATATCATTCAAATATTCAATTAGGTTTTAGTAGTTTTTTGTTCGCATGGGTGACTTCACCAACATGGTTGGTTGATCAACAGTAGGAGAGAAGGGGGAGCCCATGCGGGAAAAGATTCATCTCCATGGCGGTTGGATTATATCCTCAGGATCCTACTCTTGAAGTGCATGAGATTTACTACATAGTAGGGTAACTTCATGAGGAATTGATCAATATTTTATATTATTGTGATGCTCTACTTATTGATAGTATGTGGAGGGCTTCAAGAGCTTATACCTAGTTGGACAGTGGGTGGAGCAAGGGTTGGTTCATGTTGATCAAGATGGCTTTAGATCCTAGTATCGAGAGACTCCTTTATGACAGGATAGTGCATGAGACAAGGATGACCTAATGACATATTTGGGACCCTAGTATTATTTGTAGTGACCATTTGGGCCAACAGATAGTAGTGGGAGCTTGTTCAGGTGCTATTTGAGGATAAACAAGTTTTGGCAGGGAGGACTGTCATGTACCCAATTTTTATGAGTGCCAAAATTCACTAAGGTGTTTTACCAATTTTGAAGATATTTAATAAAAAGGAAAAACTATTATTTTGTGGGAGAAAAGTGAAAATTATTATTTTAATGGAGAATGGTGACAAAGTAATATTTTATTAGAAAAGAGAGGTAAATTATTATTTTATGGAGAATGATAAAAAAATAATATTTTATTGGAGAATGGATGAAAATTATTATTTTATTGGAATGGTGACAACTTATTATTTTATTCAAATGGTGGAAAAAAGTGGAAAATAGCCCCCACCAATAAAATAATAAAGAAAAAGGGAGGATCTAGAAGCCAGAGGGAGTCTCCATCAAGAATTATAAAAGGAAGAGGACCTCAATCAGATTTCTTTCTATCTTATCATTTCTATATGACATGTAAACTTGAGTTCTCTTGAGTTGTTCAGCCAAGACAACCAGTTCTGCTTAGCACAAGGGATTTCAAACTGGAAATTTCACCTCTAACTTCAGAGAACTTTGAGTGTCTCCATAATGAGTATTTGTGGGAGTCTATTTCAAGACTTCCATTGGAGTTTATTGCAGAAAATTCACACAGATATATGTTATTTCTGGGTGCATAAGACAAACCCTGGAGGTTATTTGGAGAAACATCTTTCTATTACAAGTTTCAGGTATTTGAAGGATATTTTCCACTAGTTAGAGGAGGAGTTTGGCACCAATTTTTTCAGATTTGTTCCTGTATCTTTAGCCTGGGCCAAATTTTCTCTTATAGAGTCTGCGTAGGGGTTTGAGAACAAATTTTTTGTTGGTGTTTGGTGTTGGAATTTGTTGGGCGTTTTTACTTGGGAGTGATAGTTATTTGTCGGGGGATATTTGTGCACAATATATCAGCCATTTGTTGGAGAGTTTTATTATTTCTCATTGGTTTCTCTCTGGTTGGGCACAAAACTGCGTAGTAGGAAATCTGCTTTATTTTGGGCATTTCGAGTCAATTAGAATTAGCCTAAACAATTTTTGGATTTTCTGGGTTTGTGTGTGTGGGGCCTATAGCTAATTTTATAAAAAAAAATTGGTAAGCATTCATGCCAGAATCATGCATTCTTATTTTAGGGTGTATTATTAGTTAGTTGGGAAGTTTTCACCACATTATGGGTTCAATTTTGGCTTGGAGTTAAGCCAAACCATTTCTGGGGTTTTTTGAGTTTGGTGTGAGGAGCTCTGGGTTAAATTTCCATAATTTTCTAAGTAGTTTCAAAGGAAAAAAACTCCAATTCTTCTCCAATAGTAGCAACGACAACAACAATATTTTTAGGGTAAATCACACTTTTGGGGCTTTCAATGCCAACTAGAATTATGACAATATTTTTCTGGGTTTGGTAGATTTTGTTAAGAGAGGCCTCCAGTTAATTTTTCACAAATTTTGGAGAAAATTTGAGGGCATAAATCATAGTACACCTCCAACCAAAAGAATAATAGAATTTATGGGCAGTAATCTCTAGGTAAAGCTTATTGATTTCAAATTTTATTTTGGACACCTGATTTATTATTGCAGTGGATCTTTTGTTGCCATCACTGAAACTATTTCTATCGAGAAATTTGTATGTAATTGCTCCAATAAATAAATAAAGTTTGTCGATTCTCCATTTCTTATGTTATTTGTAATTGTGTCATTTATGGGATTATTTGGAAATGTTATTGTATTTTTCCAGCAATTTCATGGTTCTTGTTCTGCAATTGCTAGGAGATATTTATCATAGAAATTTTTAAGCAATTTCCAAAGGAAATTAGGAAAAATTATAAATCGGGACATTATAGTCGTATCTAGAGCATGATCATGGAGGTGTAGACATGCATGCATAGTGATTAGTGAAATTTATGGACATTACAATGGCACGAAAGGTGAGTAGTACACAGGGAATCATATAGGAGATCCTCAAAAACAATGAGGAGATGATAGAGATGTTAGCCAATTTATGTATCAATAAGGGAATCAAACCGAGATATACTCATCCTGATAATAGAGGAACTAGAGGTGTGTATGCAATGGTAATGAAGCCACTTACACCATGTCGGGAAAGTCAGCAAAATCAAGGCACTAGACCTCCTCAAGAGGAGTGACCAAGACGAGAGTAGTTGGATGATAGGACTAGAAGGAGATCTTACATCATATCATGGCGCCTAGGGCATGGGTACACTGGCAGTGAGCCTGAGGAGGAGGTTGAGTAGGAGATTGAGGGCACACAATATTGTGAGGAGTATGTGGATACACCCAGTGTGACATAGGAGCCACCCTTGTTGGAGTTTCCTTTGGTAGCCTTGGATGTAACATTTGTGGAGACAGTTGAGGATACACCTATTGATGAGGTGCCATGGGACTGGAAGTTACCCACCATTGATGAGTTTCTAGGAGACATATCCCCAGTTGATGAGATGTCAGGAGACATAGAGGTACTTAGAGCTATGAATGAATTTACAGATGTTAGCCACCCACAACAATTTCATCAGATCTAGGTCGTCCTTCTAACATTGAAAAAGAAGGCCACTATAGTTCGAGAGACCATTCTATAGCAGAATGAGGAGTTGGATGGCATGAAATCAGTTTGTGTCGAGACAATGACGAAGATGACTTGAGTTGGGGAATGGTTGGATTCCCTAATGGTATAATTAGAGGACTACACATTATAAAATCTAAGTATTCCTCTTCTCGCATACATATGTAGGGTTGATAGCACTATTAGGTTAACTCTGCACATTGAGGACAAAGAGTCAGAGCTACCTAGATAGATCTCATATGTTGACGAGGATTATGAGATGAGGTGACATGAGTACTACAGGAAGCAACATTCATAGGTTACAATTGTGGCGCGTATGGGTACACATGCATTCGACCTTGGAATTGGGATTGGATGGTGTGAGATTATGAGTTAGTACCCTGTAGAGTGGGATAGATTTATGGAGATGGTGGTAGTTGGGAGTGAATCTCAGTAGGAGCTTCTAGATATTGGGGATACTAGAAGCCCAAGTTGGCATTGGGATCTAGGTGGGGCTTCCTACCATATACTTGAGATGCAAGAAGATAGTTTTTGGGATCCAGGTGAGATTCCCCACCAAATCATGGATGTGGCTAGTGAGGGAATTATTGTTGCAATGGATCCAATGACTGGGCATCCACACACTTTCAAATCTCCATCACTATTAGTGATGGTTTGGGTTTACAGTGGAGAATTTAGACTCTGCAATTTGTTAACGCCCCCCCATAACCCACAAAAGAATGGGGTGGCTAAGAGGAAGAACAAAAGCATTGTAGGGGAAGCACGAGCACTGTTGTATGATCAAGGCCTACCGTTACACTTGTGGGTTGAGGCATGCAACACAATAGTTTATGTGCAGAACCGTAGCCCGCATTAGATTCTTGGGATGAAGACATTAGAGGAAGCTTATTCTGGTAAGAGACCAGATTTTAGTAACTTCAAGATTTTTCGATCATCGGTATATTGCCATGTGACCAAATATGGACAGAAAAAAATTGAGCCAACAACAGAGTGGGGATATTTGTGGTATACACTAATACACCTCACAACTATAGGGTGTACTTTCCGACCAGCAGGATGAGAGTGGTTCACAGGGATGTCAGATTTGATGAGAAGGCCATGCAAGTTTCCCTTGGGAGGGAGCTTGAGCTACATGCAGTTGAGGAGATTTTATCTCCTAAGATTGAGGAGCCTAAGATTTATGTGGACTATTCACATGTACATGATTAGGGAGTGGAGACATCCACCCAGATAGAGTCTTCCAGAGATGGGAGAAAGTGCACTAGAGAGGTTGACAGGTTATTGCCTGATGCACGGGAGAATGTGAGAGCACCCACATCTTAGCGCAGGCAAAGGAGGTGAATTGAGAGGTACATTGGATACATGGCTCTTATGAGTGGATGTGTTGAGACAAAGCCATGTTCCTTTGAGGAGGAAGTGCAACAGTCGGTTTTGGTTGATGTCATGGTGGAGGAGTATGACTCCATAGTTCATAACAGTGTTTTGGATGTGGTCTCGATATAGGAGGAAAAGTCAGTGGTGAGCTCCTGATGACTTTACAAGTTAAAGAAAGCTTCATATAGTAGTGTGGAGAAGCATAAGGCTAGGTTTGTGGCCCATGGCTTTTCATAGGTAGAGGGGATTGACTATAATGAAACCTTTGCTCCTGTTGCAAGGTACTCATCGATCAGATCTATAATGGCACTATCAGTGTAGATGGGTTGAAAGATACATCAGATGGACGTAAGGACAACCTTCCTTAATGGCATGATTGAGGAAGAGGTGTACATAGAGCAGCCTGAAGGTTTTGAGACCTTTGACCATGAGTCACATGTGTGCCGACTCAATAGGGAATTTTATGGGCTGAAGCAAGCACCCCATTCTTGGTACACCAGGATTGATAGCTACTTCACCGGGATGGGCTTCACCAAGAGTGAAGCGAATGCGAACATGTACCACATAGTGGTGGAAGGTAAATTGTTGATCATTGTGTTATATGTCGACGATTTTATTTTGATAGGTGATAATCGTTTGATCAAGCGTTGCAAGGAGGACCTTGCAAGAGAGTTTGAGATGAAGGACATGGGTTGATGCATTAATTTTTGGGCATGGAAGTATGGTAGGGTGATGGGGAATTTTTTGTGTCTCAAGGAAAGTATGCCAATGGGATACTTAGGGGGTTCCGCGTGGAGAGCGACAAACCCATGGAGACTCCTCTAGCAGGTAACTTGAGGAAGGAGGATGTTACTTTAGGGGAAGTAGTGGAAGCTATTGTTTACAGGCAACTTTTGAGTTCACTAATGTATTTGGTGAACACATGACTAGATATGTGCTATGCAGTTAACAAACTTAGTCAAGTGATGGTTAGGCCTACCAAGTTGTATTGGAAGGCATAAAAGCATGTGTTGAGATACCTCAAGGGAACTACTCAGTATGGATTGTGGTATAGAAGAAAAGAGGGAGAGAAGCTTCAGGGCTTCACAGATGAAGATTGGGTAGGGATTCCATCCGACAGGAAGAGCACATTAGGAGGGATCTTCAATATTGGGTCAGCAACAGTTCCTTGGTACAGCAGGAAACAAAGATCGGTTGCACTCAGTTCGGTAGAGGCAGAGTACATGGCTGCAAGTCAGGCAACATGTGAGGCAATCTGGATGAGGAAGATTCTAGTTGGTTTGTTTGGTTAGAAAATGGATCCAATTGTGATTTACTGCGATAACCAGAGTTGTATTAAACTGTCTGAAAATATAGTTTTTCATGATCAGTCCAAGCATATTGATATTCGATATCATCATCTTAGAGATTGTGTATTGAGGCAGATTATGTTGTTGGAGTACGTTCCCATGGAGAAGTAAAATGCTAACATTTTGAGAAAAGCATTGTCAAGATGTAAATTTGAGTTTCATAGAGACAGGAATGGGGTAGCTGATAATCCATTTCTTGTTGAGAGGGAGTGTTGAGAAATGGAAACAAGAAATTCTAGTTTAATTTGTCCTTGAATTAAACTGTGAATTAAAATCGAATTCTATTCTCATAGCAACTTGTAAATATTTAATTAGGTTTAGACTTAATTAGCTTAGTAATTTTGTGTTGGAAGTATTTCTGTAGTCATGTATATGTTCTCCCTAAATTTTAGTGGTCCGGATTGAGTTTTTGGAGTTGTAATTGGATAATCGAGTTTGACTGAGTTATAGATAGTTAAACTATTGTTTATGGAACTAGTAGAGGTCTAGTAGTGAGTTGGTGCATTGGTGCATCCTAAGTGCTACTCTAGCTAACTGAATATTCCCTCAGGAGAAACTCATGCATATCGATTTAGAGAAAGACCCAGTTGAGACTAGAGTGCAAGGACAGTGTACTATCAGTTGTAGAATGATCTCAGTTGTACAGATCATGAATGTAATCAGAAGATGACCTAGATTTGGATTGTGCAGTTATGAAGGAATTCCCAATTAAATATGGGTTGTTCCTCATAGGAATTACGCAAGGAACTAGCGGCTCAGAAGGCAGCATAAATTGGCTAAGTATTGTTCAGTGTGGGCTTGTGAGGCAGAGAGTTGATCATACTTGTGTGGAATTGTTCTTGCTAGAACAAGCTTTGTATTATCACTCAGATTTCTGATTAATGCAATAAATAGTCAAGGTTTTGAGTAGTGGCTTTCCCCAGAGAAAAAATTGTGTTATTTGTCTTTGATTATGTTCCTTGTGTCGATTATTATTTTCATCAATCATTGGTTTTTGATGTTTAAAGAGTAGAGTGGATTCTTGCCTTGTGTTTTAGTACATTATATGAGCTGTGAATCTCCATGAAAATCTACAAATCTATTGTTAATTCTTTTTGGTGTATAGATTTATTAACTTAAGTTACTTTTCACCATATGGAAAATTTCCTTGAAGGCTTCACACAAATAAAAAGAATTTGGGAAAAAAATAACAATATTTTTACCTGTTAAAGAACAAATTTTACCAATTGAAAACTATTTTATTCAAAATGAAATTTTCATTTGAAGGTTTACAAAGTTCATTACAAAGAAAATAAAAAACACAACCAATTGAAAAGTTCATTATCAATAGCTTTAATGTTATTTGACAAGTCATGATTAGTTCAATTGAGAACTGATGCCTATGGTTATTTACTTGCCACAAGTTTTCCAATTGCCCTAGAATCTATAGGTTGTTGTATAAATGTATTACAGGTCGTCGTATTGGAGATCAATGCAAAGGATAGTTCCTATAGAGGCTTGTGAAATCGCTAATGCAGAGAATGTTTATGAAATGAAAATGTGGAGGAGAGCTTGTGGAGCTATATTGTGCGAAGTTCTTTGTGTGGAAAGATTTCACCATGTGAAGAGATTTGCATGGAAAATTTTCACTTTGTGGAGAGCTTTCGTTGTGTGGATAGATTTCATTGCATATAGTTTTCTCCGCACTCCGCACAACCTTTAATCAATAAAGTAGCAGCAGAGGTAGGGACATGTTGCATCATAGCTATTACCTTGTTATTATTATTATTATTATTCAACTTTATTAATATTAATAATAATGTTATATTATTCACCAAGTTTGATTGTGATCAACTATTAATATTATATTCAATCATATAATAATAATTATAGAGTCAACCTTATTATTATTATTATTATTATTCAACTTTTTTAATATTAATGATATTATTATTAAACATTTTTAAACCTTGATTGTGACTGACTAGGGATTACCTTAGTTGACTAAGGTTGATAATGTTTGAATTTGGTAAACCATAGTTGACTATAATTGAATATGGTTGAGTTACATTGACTTAGGAGAACTATAAGTGAAAAAGGTTGACTATTATTAAATATGGTATGCATTGGATTAACCAAGTTTGATCATGGTCAAATATTTAAACATTGACTATAAAGTGTGACTATGTTTGACTATGATTGACTAATTTGGTTGACTATATTTGATTATTAATATTAATCAATAATATTAATAGGCAATTCTATTTGATTGAATTTGAAGAGTGTTGAATGTCAAAAATAGTCAAATAGTCGAACATATTCAACCACATTGGTAAATGTGGTAGACTAATTTTATAATGTTGCAATGTGATGTTAGATAAATAGAAATGTAATGTAACATTGTGACAATAATTGTCACATTGCAACAATGTTTCTCACAACACGACATTGGATAGATTTATGTACCATTCTAATGTCACAAAATGTTTGATTATTAATGTTAATCAATAATATTAATAGAAGATTATGTTTGACTGAAATTGAAGAGTGTTGACTATCAAACATAGTGAAAAATAGTCAATTACATTAGTAAATGTGGTTGGCTAATTTTATAATGTCACATTGCAAAGTTGGATAAATTGCAATGTAATGAAACATTGCAACATTATTATTATTATCATCATTATTATTGAAATTGTTGTTGTTATTATTATTAGTCGACTTTTCTAATATTAATATTGTTAGTATTAAAGACTTTTCAATCATGATTGTGACCGAACAAGGATGATCTTAGTCGAGTATGGTTGATAATGTTGGCTTTGTCCAACCATGGTTAATTTAAGTTGAATATGGTTGAGTTAAGCTGACAAAGGAAGAATATGAGTGAACAAGGTTGACTATTGTTAAATATGGTAAACATAGGTTTGACCAAGTTTTATTATGGTCAGCTATTTAAACAGTGATTATCAAGGTTGAATTTGTTTTACTATGTTGGATAATGTGGTTGGCTATGTCAGACTATTAATATTAATCAATAATAATGACAGGTGAATATGTTTTACCAAAGTTGAGGAGTGTCAAATGTCAAATATAGTAAAAAATATTCGAGCATAGTCATCAACACTAGTACATGCAGTTGACTACTTTTGTTATGTCACAATACAACATTGGATAAATTGCAATGTAATGTAACTGCACAAGGATTGTCACATTGCGATAATGTTTGTCACATTGTGATGGTATCCATACAATTCAGATGTCACAACTTGTTTTATTACTAACATTAATCAATAATATTAATAAGTGATTATGTTTGACCAAATTTGAGGAGTGTTAACTATCAAACATAGTAAAATATAATTGAACATAGGCAGTCGCATTGGTAAATGTGGTTGACTAATTTTATAATGTTGCATTATGATAATGGGTAAATTGAAATATAATGTAACATTGGCACAATGTTTGTCACATGTGACATTGGATAGATTTTTGTAGCAGTCTGATGTCACAACATTACTATTATTATTAGTCAACCTTATTAGTAATAATATTGTTAATGTTAAACATTTTGAAATATTTATTATGACCAACCAAGGATGACCTTAGTTGACTAATGTTGAAAATGATTGACTTCGGTGAACCATGGTTGACTATAATTTAATATGATTGAGCTACATTGAATGGCGATGGCAATCAATGAATAAGGTTGACTATTGTTAAATATGGTAAATGTAGGGTTGGCCAAATTTGATCGTTGTCAACTATTTAAATAATGACTATAAAGGTTGACTTTGTTTGACTATGTTGACTAATGTGGTTGACTATTAATATTAATCAATAATAATAATAAGTGATTATATTTGACCGAAGTTGAAAAGTGTTGACTTTTGAATATAGTTAAACATAGTTGAACATAGTCAACAACATTAGCAAACAAATGTGTTTTAAATAATTTTGATATTAACATTATTAAACATTGACTATTGGTGACCATGGTTTGACTATGTCATCATTTTAACTCTGGGTATTTCAAACATGATGTATGTGGTTAACTATAGGCATGGTTTACTATAGTTTAATATGGTCAACCAACGTTGACTAAGGATGACGATGAGTGAATAAGGTTGAATTTCTATGACTATGGTAAACATATGATTGATTAAGGATGACCATGGTTAATTATTTATACATTGACTGCAAAGGTTCATTAAAAATGTTGACTACAAAGGTTCACTTTGTTTGACTATGTCATCATGTTGGCTATAGATATGCGTCTATAGTTAATTATAGACATGTTAAACATAAAATGCCTATGATTAAATGTGGTTGAACATGATGTTCATGTTAACTATGTTTGACCAAGTCAATCATGATTATTATGTGTTAAATTTTAAATTAATATATTATTAATGTGTTAATTTATAGACTAATATATTAATGTATAAATATTATTATATTATTATAAATTTATTAAATTTTAAATAATATTACTAATAAAATTATTTAAATTTAAATTAAGTTTACTAGTAATACAAATATTATTAAAATTTAATATTAACTTATAATTAAATGTTAATATTAAACTAATTAAAATTAATCTTATTAAAATTAACCTTAACTATTTAAATTATTAAATTTATTAATGTTAACTCTATCCTTAAAATTATTAATATTACTTATTAATAATAACCCTATGGTGACCTACGAAATTCTTTCTCATAAAACACTACCATTTATCTCTCCAATATTAAACTTATTAGTCCCTTCCATAGGCACCAGGGACTATTGCAATTGATTTGTGTTGAAAACTGAGCTAGTGGCAGGGACTAATAATGTCTTTAACCAAAATTTTAGTAATGCACATTTTGTTGAGTCGTAATGCACCTTTTGCTGAGCCTATTGAACATTGAAAGCGTTCATTGTTAACCAATCAAAAAATTGGAGGTCTTTTTTGGCCTTTTTTCGAGGTCAAGAGGTTCATAAGTTAGGTTTAAAAGGCATATGAACAAGAGAATTCCTGTCATTCTTGAATAATTCTACCGTTGCTGTAAAATTAGTTAGCTAAAATTAAATTCTTAACACTAAGTTCTCGATGGAGGGAAATCTAAATCTTCTGACCCCTAGGATGCACAACTTCACTGAGTCTAGCCACATACTTCTGAGCAAAGGTACATGTGGATTCCTTCCTGTTGTATTGTTACATGACTTTCTATTTTTCTTCACATGTTTCTTTCATTGCTTAAGAAAACCATATATCGTAGCTTGCCAAGAGTCAACCTTCATTGGATTTTTGCGGATTTCACAAACATAACGCTGAATCGAGTCCATATTGTTGATGTTCACATTGAATAAAAAATGGTACCACTCTTTTCCATAAATTCGTTTTAAAAAACACAATTTCTGAAAGCATATTATGATTTTGCAATAAACTAGTAACCACTCGTTTCCATAATTTTTATAATACCTGTTAATTTCACTCAATCATATTGTTTATTTCAATGTTCATAGTTTCTTATTCTTATGTGAAAGTTGAAATAGCTTTAGTTTCTCACTTTTGATAACACAATCCTCTTCCTTCTGTGTGCCCCTCTCATAAGAAAATAAGTATCGGGTTAGTGTGATCTGCTAGGTATTTCATTTATTGGTACTCTGGCACACTGATGTTATTCGAGCAACAATGATTATGCTTCACTCGATAACACTACAACAAAACCAGCGATTAGCGTCCCTTTTTACTTCTTTTTTTGCATCTAGAGCCCATTTTTGGTGCTATTTGCATCCATTTATCAAATATGGTGCAAAACTTGACACAAAATTTGCATCAAGTTTTGCACCAAATCTTACACCAAGTTTAGAACCAGGTATTGCAATAGGTTTTGCACCAAATTTTATGCCAAGTTTTGTGTCATCCTTTGCACCAGGTTTTGTTCCAGGTTTTGCATCAATTTTGGCATCTATTTTTGTTTGACATACTTTTGCATCCTCATTTGCATCCACTTTTTGCACCTACACTTGCATCAACTTTTGCATCGACTTTTGCATCCTTTTTTGCATCCTTTTTTAAATCATTTTTAGCATCCATTTTTTCATCCATTTGTGCATCACTTTTGCGCCACATTTTACATCGAGTTTTGTGTCTAGTTTTGCATATAATTTTGCATCTACTTTTGTTGCATCCACTTTTCCATCTTGTTTGGCATCCATATTTACATCCTCTTTTGCATCTATTATTGTACCCACTATTGCATCTAATATTTTTGTGCCACAATTGGCGCCTAGTTTGGCACCTCCTTTTGCACCCACTTTTGATTATAATTTTGCATCCACATTTGCATCCTCATTTGCATCTAGGTTTTCATCAACTACTACATCTATTTTTGCATCCTTTTTTGTATCCAATTTTGGACCAGGATTTGCATCGGGTTTTGTGTCTCATTTTGCATCTACTTTTGCATCGACTTCTATTGCATCCACTTTTGCATACAATTTTGCATCCACTGTTACACCCATTTTAAATTTCACATTTTGCATCCCTTTTTACATCTTCATTTGCATCATACTTTGATTCTTTTTTTCATCTATCATTACATCCACTTTTGTTATGCCATAATTTGCACCATGTTTTGCACTCACTATTGTATCCACGTTTGCTTCCAATTCTGCATCCATGTTCACATCCTCTTTTGCATCAAATATTGCATCTATTTTTGCATCCACTTTTGTGTCAGGTTTATGCATTGGGTTTTGCATCTCGTTTTGTATCTACTTTTGCATCTACTTCCATTGTATCCATTTTTTTTCATCCAATTTTGTTTTGCCTGTTGCATCAATGTTTGCTTCCACTTTTACATCTATTTTTGCATCTTATTTTGCATATTTTTTGTCTATTGTTACATCCACTTTTGTTGCACCATATCTTGCGCCTACCATTGCAACCACATTTGCTTCCACGTTTGCATCCACATTTGCATCCTCTTTTGTGTTCAAGTTTGCATAAGTTATTGTGTATGTTTTTGCATCCCCTATTGTATCCACTTTTGTTTCATCCATTTTTGCATCTACTTTTGTGTCCGTTGTTGCATCCACATTTGTTTCACCACAGTTTGTGCCAAGTTTTACACCTACCATTGGAATCATGTTTGCTTCCACTTTTTCCTTCATGTTTGCATCCAAGTTTGCATTGACAACTGCATCTACTTTTGCATCCACTTTTGTGTTAGGTTTTTCATGTTGTTGTGCATCTACTTATGTTGTATCCACTTTTCATCCAATTTTACTTCTATTGTTTCCCCCATTTCTATGTTCGCTTTTGCATCCCTTTTCCAACACTCATAATATTTTCTGCATTGATGATATTCCTTATGGCATTGACAATTATGAACAATTGATGACAATGTCAATAATATTGACAATGATGAAAATAAAGATGATGGCGATGACATGAATTGTGATTATGATGATAAAGACGATAGTGGTTACAATGACATTAATGATGATGATGGCAATGATTATGATGATGATGACGCTAATAACCTTGGCGAATCTTCCCAATTTTAGATGTTGTCATTGTCATAATCATAAGCATTATCTTTGGTGTCATCATCATCATTTTCATCTAGGTCATCATCAAAAACAATAATGGCATGAATGATGATGATGATTACAACAATGTTGATAGAAATTACATTAATGACGATGATAATGGTGGTGATGATGATGATCATCGATCATCTCTCAAAAATAGAGTTGTTATTTCTCTTACGTATATCAATGTGTCCTAAACAACCCTTTTCTAGCACTGATCACATTTTTTGGGTTGATGATATTTCTTACAACGTCTATAATTATAAACAATTGCAAACAATGTCCATAATGATGATGATGATGGAGCTGATGATGATGGAATGAATGGTGATTATGATGATAATGTCATGATGGCAATAACGATGACAAGGATGATGGTGATGATGATGATAATGAGAATGAACAATTACTAGTTTCACTACCATCTTCTGGATACATATTACTATCATACTTTTTAAATTTTCTGTCTCTCTTGAGGTATCTTACTATAATGGTGTTGTCAACACTAGAAAGATATCTTGTTGTAATGGTGGTTCTAATGTTAGCACTAGCAAAGTTTTTGTTAAATTTTGGTTAAAAAAAATCAATTTATGCAATTATTTTGACAATCTATGTAAAAAAGTAAATAACATCCAATTATTTTGACTGTAGTCCCATTGATTATCATGAATTCACCAGTCTGAAGACCATCTTCTACATACATATTATTATTAAACTTTTTGCATTATATCCCTCTTATATCTTGTTGTAATGGCAGTATTAGCACTAAAAAAATATCTTGTTGTAATGGTGATGTTAGTATTAGCACTAAAAAAATCACTAAATTTTGGTAAAAACAAGTTTATCATTTATTTATTTTTAATTTGGGAAATTTTTGTTTTTATTTTTTTTGTTTTTAATTCTATTTTTATGCAGTAATATTTTTTTTGGTTGAATTTTGGTAGTAACTAGTTTTTGGTCGAATCATATGTATTAACCATGTTCTTTATGCTACAAGTCTAATTGTTGGGACAAAATTGCTCTTTCAAATAAGTTGCAAAAGCTATTTTACATTCATTGTTGCACCCATGTTTACACCCACTTTTACATCCCTTTTTGCATCCTATTTTTCATCTTCATTTGCTTCTTTTTTTGCATCTATCATTACATCTACTTTTGTTGTGACAAAATTTGTTCCATGTTTTGCACATACTGTTGTACCCATGTTTGCTTCCAATTTTGCATCCATCTTCACATCCTCTTTTGCATAAAATATTTCATCTATTTTTGCATCCACTTTTGTGTTGGGTTTTGCATCTGATTTTGTATCTTCTTTTGCATGTACTTCCATTTAATCCATATTTTGCATCCAATTTTGTTTCTCATGCTGCACCCGTGTTTGCATCCACTTTTACATCCCTTATAGCATCTTGTCTTGCATCTAAGTTTGCATATTTTTTTGTGTCTATTATTACATCCACCTTTTTTGTGCTATTATTTGTGCCATATCTTATGCCTATCATTGCAACCCACATTTTCTTCCACTATTGCATCCATATTTGCATCCTCTTTTGTGTCCAAGTTTGCATCAAATATTGTTTATGTTTTTTGCATCCCATTTCGAATTTACTTTTACATCCACTTTTGATTTGTCTAGTTTTGCAACTAATTTTATGTTCACTATTGCACCCATGTTTGGCCCATGTTTACATCCCTTTTTTCATCCAAGTTTTCCTCCTTTTTTCATTCAAGTTTGTGTCCCTTTTTTTTTACATTCATTGGAGTATCCACATTTGTTTCACCACAATTCATGCTAAGTTTTATGCCTACTATTGTGCCCATGTTTTCTTCCACTTTTTCATCCATGTTTGAGTCCTATTTTGTGTTCAAGTTTGTATGAACTATTGCATCTACTTTTTCATCCACTTTTGTTCAATTTTTCTGTTTTGTTCTGCATCTACTTATGTTGTGTCCACTCTTCATCCAAATTTACGTCTATTTTTACCCCCATTTTTTTGTTTACTTTGCATCCATTTTCCAACACACATCATATCTTTTGCATTGATTATATTTCTTATGACATTGAAAATTATGAACAACTGATGACAATGTCAATAATTATAACGATGATGATAATGGAGATGATGACGATGACATGAATTGCGATTGTTATGATAATGACAATGATGATAAAGACGATGGGAGTTACAATGACAATGATGATGATGCTAATGAACTTGGCCATTCCTCCCAATTTTTAAATGTTATCATGGTAAAAATCATAATAATTATCTTTGGCGTCATCTTCCAAGTCATCATCATCTGATCATCATTATCATTATTTTCATCTTGGTCATAATCAAGAACAATAATGGCATGAATGATGATTATGATGTTCATGATGAAGATGACAAAAATTATGATAAAACTTATATTAGTTATGATGATGGGGATGATGACAATTATAATGACGATGATAATGGTAGTGATGTTGATGATCATCGATCATTTCTAAAAAATAAAGTGGTTATTTTTCTTTCATATATCATGTGTCCTAAGGTTGGTGATATTTCTTATGATACCTATAATTATGAACAATTGACGAAAATATACAAAATCATGATGATGATGATGATCATGAAGAAGACATGAATGGTGATTATGATGATAATGAAATGATGACAATAATGATCACATTGATGGTGGTGATGATGGCAATAATGAAGATGATGACCCTCCCTCTAAACTAGAGAGGTACTCATAATGAGAGAAAAAAGTACTCTCAAGTTGAAATATTCATATAAGAAGGGATCTAGATTGATAAGCATCAATGATGATTTACATCATCATAGCCAAAATTTTCAAAATAGTAAGGCCTTGACTAACAAGTTTATCTCTCAATTAGATCAGAGCACAATGTTGGGAGGCATAAATTTGGACACCACTGCCTTTCAAGGCACTTACCCCACCAAGATGTTTACCAGGTATGTCCTCACATGATCATTTCCTAATCCACTATCATAATATTTGACACCAGAAAATGTCAATCCTCATGACTATTCTTATCTTGGATTAATGTACTTGACTTATGGCGATTAGTCCTAGTCAATGTCCAAATTCTCAAAGAATATTGGTCCCAGGTGTTTATCCAATCCACCATTATCCCTACTAGTGCCTTTACTAGGCTTACGATTGTTAATCCTAGCCATAGTACATGACACATGGATAACATGGTGTCTACCCTCACTCCCTCTCAACCAGGGAGGAAACATCCACAAGCATAAGATTTTCTCAAGAATACCCATCATTTTCGTAGAGAATAACATCATTAATTTGTTTTCATCACATGACGACTTTATGATTAAGCATTCATAGATTTGTGGCAAAATATTTCCCCTTTTGTATTTGTGATGAAATACAATAAAAAAGTGAAAGCCAAAATCATTAAACATACACTATATTGATTTATCTAAGTCTAAACTCTAAGGTTGAAGTGAAAATTCATGTAAATATTATATCTATGAGTTGTGCCAAACTTATGAAAATCTTATTCCCTAAGTCCTATATATAAGAAAATGAAAAAGAAAGAAAAATAAGGGCCAATAAATGGTAACTCATGTATTCACTCCCTCTTTGGAAAATATATGAATATATACACTCCTAGTCACACTTGATCACATGTATGTGATGGTTAAATCATGAATTCTTCTTTTCTCCTTGCATTTTCACTTCATCATTTAAGCACCTAATTGAGGATCTAAGGAATGTTTGTTTCCTAAGGCTTTCATGTCTACTCTTGGTTTACTTATGTCACACTACTGTCAATTTATGTGACAGAGTGAAATACATAAGTTTGTGGAGTTATTATAGAGGTGTATTGAGTTCGTAACCACACACACATGTATTACATCTCATTGATCCACATGTGTGGGTTGGAGACTCATTTCTTGACAACTTTAATGGAGACTACTTTGTGGCTTTAATGGTATAGCTTACAAAATATCTTGTTAAAAATTTCGATTCATTCTTTCTTTTCCTCGAGACACTTATAATATTGAAGTCACTCCCAACAATCCATGGAGATGGGGAGTATAAATTACTTGTGCTAGAAATAGAATTGAGAAATAGAGGTTTTCCATTTGCGATATTGGAGTCATAGACATTGGATACATGGTAGTAGTCCTCAATGTCAATTAACTAAAATTGTATTGTCATAATGCGAAAAGAGGTAAACATATTGGTAACCTTGATGTCTTAATCATTTCAAATAATAACCATTCCACCCAAGTATCTCTAAGCATCAATCACTACTACTTGGAAATTCCTCCCCCATTTTCTAATTATATGAGGTTGAACCTCACTTAATATTTTTGCTTCTTATATCAACATTATTTATGGGTGCTTTTCATACCATTTTTCTTTTAGGAGTTTGTTTTCGCTTACTATTGATGCCCCTCATGTTCCAAGACTATTTTCATCAAAAATTTACATAGAAAGAAAGTATAAAGTGACTAAAAAGAAACATGTCTCAAGATTTAAGTGCTTGGACAATTCCAATTCATGACTCCTATATTTCCTTAACCTGGGACCAAATGGTGAACTTGATGGCCTTAAGGGAAATTGATCAATGAAAATCTAAAAAAGAGGTGATTTTTGACTTTATCACATACAATTTAATATACTAAAAAAAATATCCATAACAATTTCATCAATCAATGAATCATTAAAAAAAATATCCAAAACAATTTCATCAAGCAAAGAATCATTGCATTATAAAATACAATCTATAAACATTTTGGGAAAGTTTTGCTAAAACATGCTTAAAAATCAGCATATTTAATATTAATATTTAACAATAATATGGACAATAACACATTTTGATAAATTAAATAACATATTATCAAGCCTAAAAAATGTCACTAACTGAAAACTACAAAGCATGCAACTAATGGAAGTGACCACTCAAGGCCACCACAAGACAATTAATCTATTAAGACAAAGATTAATTGGGACAAAGATCTATAAAGGACAAAGGAAAACCTATTTTAACTTTATTGTTTTATTAGCCTGGTTCAAGATGAACATTTCAAGATATCATGAAGAACATAATTAGTTTTATTGCATTAAGAAAACCCAAGCACATTCTATAACTTAGCAAGAAAGAGATGTATAACACCCATCTCAGCAACACGACACATGACATTAAGTTACTTTACTATATATAATTTAAACTCCTATCATAAAATCACAAATTTAGCATGAATGGAATGTTTAAAATCCATTTTTATAAAAACAAAATATAATTTTTCTTATAGAAAAATATACCAAAAACTAAATATATTTTTCTAGAAAAAAAAAATACTAAAACTAAATATATATTAAAAAAAAAATTAAAACATAAGCAAACCAGAATTTGAATTTGACATTCTTGGTCACTTTCGGAAACATATGGTGGAATGTAATCTCTTTATCCTCATCTTTAGCTTTTTCCTAAAAAATAAAAGCATACAAAAGTGGGAAAGAGCCATAAAGCATGGGGAAGCTTTTTCCTAAGCACAAAAGCATCTAAAAAGTGGAAAATTCCTTTTTTATATGAGGAAACATTATTCACCCAAAATATTTTTCCCAAATTGAACTAATGAGGAATTTTGGAAATCTTCATAGCCTCCACTTTCCTATATATTAGAGGCTTGGCCATTGAAAAAGTGATGGGAATTTTGTATTTTCACGCTCTTGAGATCTGTCTTGAGAGGGAGAGTTTTGGAGCTATGAGTTGGGGGAGGTGATGTTGCAACTATATCTGACTGTTGTAACTTTCCTCCAACTCCTTTATTCATATAGATCAGTTGTTCTTCCTTCCATATGTTTCTATTCATTCTTTACTTCTTCTATTTAACTAATGTATGCATGGGTTTTTGGTTTATATTTATTTATTCAATAATATTTATATGTTTTTTATAGTTTTGATTATTAAGATATTATGTTGTGAATGTTTCTTTATTCTCTCTCTTATGTGTAGGACCAAGCTTTGGAGCTAGCTAGGAGCGCTTATTGGCTATACGAAAAACTCCAAGAAGACCTGCATGCGAGGACTCACAAGAATTCATTCTCTTTTTCTTAATCTATACTCTACATCTTGATCTACTAAGAATCCTAAGCCTTAGAACAACCTTTCTCTTAATTGGTTTGTCCTAGGTTTCTGAGATAAACTGAGAGGGTTTTGTTTTCATCTAACCATGCATTAAATCCTACAGCAAAATGATATTTAGAAAATTTAATATATTACACTATGTAAATAACTTAGTAAAATGAACCCATAGAGGTGGTCATAAATGGAAATAAAAGTAAAACTCTAAACAAGAAGCCAAAAGTGGATTTAACCATGGATGAAAAATTAGGAGTAGAATTGGATGTTAAACTAGCCATCAAAACAATATGCAAACAATGACACAAAAAGGTTTTTAAAGTAAAATTAAAAAAGGGTGCAAAACTAGACACAAAGAAGGGAACAAAATAGGGCATATGAAAGGATACCGAATTGGGTGCAAACAAGGATGCAAAAATGGACACCAAAATGAGGATGCAAAGAATGGTGTAAAATTAGGATGCAAAAAGGATGTAAGAAAAGACACAAAACAAGATGCAAAATGGGACTAAAAAATGGTGAAACCAAGGATGTCAAAGATGATGCATAACTAGATGAAAATTCCAACTAAAATCTAGGTGCAAAATGAGATGCAAATGTGGACACAAAATGTGGCAGAAAAAAGGATGCAAATTTGGAAGCCAAAAAGGATGAAAAACTAGATACCAAAAAGGATGCCAATTTGGACATAAAAAATGGTGCAAAATTGGACACAAAAGAAGAAAAAATGGTGCAAAAATGGGCATAAGAATGGCTCAATTTTGGATGCAAATTGAGATGCAACATTGGATGTAAAATGATGCAACAAATCATTCAAAACTTGGTGCAAAAACAAATGCAAAAGTAGACGAAAAAATGGCTCAAAAGTGAACGTAACAATAGACACAAAATGGGATGCAAAGGTGGATGCAATATATGGTTCAACATAGGATGCAAATTTAGATGCTCAAAAGGATGAAAAATTGGATGCAAGAAATGGTGTTAAAAATGATGCTAAATTGGATGCAACAAATGATGCAAAATTAAATGCAAAATATGGTGCAAAATAGGATGCAAAAAATGGAGATAAATAAAATGCAAAAGTGGATGCAAAAAATGGTGCAAAAATGCATGCAAAATTTGGCACTAAATCAGATTCAACATATGGTGCAAAATTGGATGGAAAATATGGTGTAAAAAAAGGTAGAAAAATTGGCACAAAAATAGATGTAAAAATAAGTACAAAATTAGAAGCAAAAGATGACATAAGACCAGATGCAAAATTTGGCACAAATTGGATGTAAAAAAAGGCGCTAATAAGATGTCAAAGATGGTGTAAAAATCGATGCAAATTATGACACAAAAATAGAAGCAAAGAATTCCACAAAAGAGGAAGCAAAAAATGATGCAAAAAAAGGCACAAAACTAGAAGCAAAACTTGTTGTAAAACCAAATGAAAATATTGGTGCAAAATATGATGCAGAAAATGATGGAAAATTTGGCGTAAAAAAGATGCAAAATTTGGTGCAAAAAAGGACGCTTTAAAAATTGTACAATAGAGCCAGATTTAGCGCCAGGTTGCTCATCCCAATTGAGAAAAAAATGCACTAGAATCTGGTGCTAAATCTGGCGCAAATTGCCTGTTTTGTTGTAGTGTAAGAGCACTAAACGTCAACCTCAAATCTTCTCTTTTTCCACCTTTATTCATCGAAATAACTGCTTCTTGAGACCTTTGACCAGGTAGGAAGCCCAGTCAGTCTCTCGGGCCAGTCTCTCTATGTATTACCACATAGATACTAAAAACACAACCAAAATCAAATCAAGATACTACCACTAGGAATATGTCTGAGTGATCAGTGGATAACCTAGAAAAGAGAGGTGAGAGATAGGAGAGAGAGGCGATCCTAGTTCAGCTCGTTGGGGTAGTCCCCCAACGCACACCAACTCTTGAAACATCTGCATAACTAATCCCTTATGTTGTCATGAATGGAGGAACCTAGTTCATAAGGAGTTCTTTTGGGATGACCTAAACTTAGACCTAAACTCAAGAAAGTAAGGAAGAAAATAAGCACTATTATTGTAAGTGCTATTTGGTATAGGATTCGAAACTTACAAGGTAGGGGCTTCGTTACAGTAAAGATAAAATGATTTCGCACCCAAACTAATTTTATAAGTGGCTTATGAGATGAGCATGGATGTTGTAAGTGTTATTAGGTAGGGGCTTCGAAACTTACAATGTAGGAGCTTTGCTACAGGAAGGAGAAAATGATTCCACACCCGAACAGATTTTATAAGTGGTCTACGAGATGACCATGGATGCCTCGTGAGTCTATGGTATCGAACTATCCAAGGTTATGCAAAGCATGTGTAATGCATGCAGGTGGGTTCTCAGAATGATGGCCACACTCCTTTTATTCCATCAGGACTCAGGGGTTTCTAATTATATTTCTTAAAAAAAAAATTGGTGGCTTATTCATATCTTTTACAATATTTTGTTAATATATTTAATATATATGAAGCATGATTGAAGAGATCATTTCCTCCATTGTTTCCACTATGTTGGCCGCGAACTATGAAGGAAAATAAGAACCCCTTCTCCAAGGATGTAAATCTTCTTTTAAATGGTGTTGAAGCTTTTTCAGGGTCTAAATTCCTTAGAATTTGTAATCATAAAAAGTTTTTCTTCCTTTTAAGCATGATCAGGGTCCATATAGAGATTGAGTTTGATCTTGTCTTCCTGTCTCAAGTTCTGGAGTGATGCTTTAAGTGAGGAGGTAAGTGATTATTATTTTTGATGTTACCTTAATAGTGATCTTTTCATTCCAGTATTCATTGCTCCATTCCCAGCCAGTAGTCCCGTGCAAACATAAAATCTCAACATTCACATGCCATTTATAACTTGCTTCACTCAATGTCACTACTAACCCCTTGAGTGACACTGCCCATCCTTGATGCAATGGTCAGTTGACATACCTTGCAATTCCTCCTATAGAAAATTTTGGAGAGTGATAGAGTAACATCGGTGTATCATCATAATAATTAGACTGGAGTGTTTTCAATATGTTATGTAACCAGATCACAAAATAGAAGAAAAGATAGATCAACGAATTCAAAATCAGCCTCTTCGAGGGGGCAACCTCCTTTACATTACACAAATGAACAATTATTGGATGATACAAATGAAAAAACCTCCTTTCTATATATAGGAGTCTAAGGGGTCACAATATAATCAAAGTCGACATAACAATAATAATATAAGGGCGCAACAATAACACTAGTGGGCTTCTATGGGGCATAATAATAACTATATGGGGATAATAGGGGCACAACAATAATAATAAGGGCTAGAATGACAATAGTAATGGGGGAATCAATAGTATTATAGCGACCTAACATGCCTCTCTCCTTCGAAAAAGTGTTGCCCTCAATTCTTGAGTAGTTATGGATGATTTTGTATAAAATTCTCATCCTCCCATGTGGAATGTTCAGCAGGTAAGTTCTTCCACTTGATGAGATACTCCAAAATTGATCGATTTCATAGTTGTTGAGTTCTTGTTTCTATGATTGCTTCAAGTTCCAATATTATTTTTCCTCTGTCATTAAGTTCTAGCAATATTGTTTGAAATGGGAGCGTGTCACCTATAACCTTCTTTAAGCATGAGACATGGAAAACTGGGCGCACTCCGGAAGCTCCAAGAAGCTCTAATTTGTATGCCATAGTACCAATCTTTTGCAACACCTTGTATGGACCATAATAATTTAGTGATAATTTGTTATTCTTCTTAGCTTTTTTGAGGGACATTTGTTTATATGGTTGTAGTCATAGGAATACCCAATCACCTACATCAAAAATTATTTCACTGCGATGTTGATCTGCCTGTTGTTTCATTATATTCTATGCCAAAGTGAGGTTATCCTTTAAGAGTTGGAGAACTTGTTGTTGATGCTTGATGTGATCTTCCACTGCTTGAACCTTAAAATTTTCTCTTAAATATGATGTGATGGATGGTGCATGATATCCATAAAGTGCCATAAATGGGATCATTTTTGCTGCAGTATGGAAGGATGTGTTATACCACCATTCAGCCAGAGGCAATGATTTGACCCATTGTGTTTGTTTATTAGATACAAAGAAATGAAGATATCCTTCCAAACATTTGTTTACTATCCTAGTTTTCCCATCAGATTGAGGATGATAAGATGAGCTATGAGCTAACTGAGTACCAAGACAATAAAATAATTTTGTCAAAAAATTTCCTATGAAAATGGGATCTCTGTCGCTTACAATAATCTTTGGGTTTCCATGTATCTTTTGAATTATTTCATTTAATGCAGTAGAAAATGTATTGGGTTTAAATGGATGAGATAATGCACAAAAAGTGTGCATACTTGGTAAGTCTATCAACTACCACCATGATGACATTCTTTCCTTCGTACTTGGGTAGAACTGTGATAAAATCCATTGAAAACTCCTCCCAATGTTGGCTTGGAATGGATAAAGGTTGTAATAGACCTTGGGTCTTCTTTGTTTCAACTTTATTTTGTTGGAAAACCAAACGTTCTGCCACAAAAATTTGAATATCTGATTTAAGGCCATCCCAAAAGAATTCCTTCTTAACCTTGTGGTATGCTTTTAAAAATCCTTAGTGCCCTCCTAAGGGAGAGGTGTGCAAGTCCATAAGAATCTTTTGTTTGAGTTCAAAATTCTTACATAGGTATAAGCGATATTTGTACCATAACGAATCATTTTTCCAACTAAATGTAGTAGATGTATTGGGATCTTGTTGTATCTTTTGAATGAGTGCCCACACTTCTTCGTCATTCTTCCATTCATCCCTTGCTTTGTTTATCCAATCTGGTTGGATAATATAAATGGCGCAAATCAATGCTTCAGACACATCCTCATCCTTTCTTGAGAGTGCATCTGCCAAAACATTTTTCTTCCCTTTTTTGTAGATGATTTCAAAGTCATAACCAAACATCTTTGTCACCAATTTTTGCTACTCTTTTGAATATAATCTTTGTTTTAAAAAGTATTTAAGACTATCATGATCTGTTTTTACCTTGAAGTGTCTTCCCATTAGGTAGGGTCTCCATTTCTCAAGTGCATGTAGTATTTCCAACATTTCCTTCTCAAGATAGATTTGTGTAAATACTTTCCTTTGGTTGGATGACTTTCAAAAGAAATGGGTCTTTCTTCTTACATTAAAACAACACCAATTCCATTTCCTGAGGCATCACATTCCATAATAAAGGTTTTTGTGAAGTCCGACATAACTAAGGCTAGTGCTTGGCACATTGCCTCTTTAAGATGTTCAAAGGCCTTTGTTTCTTCTGGAGTCCATAAAAATGCATCTTTCTTCAATAGTGTTGTTAGAGGTGTTGCTATTCTCCCATAATTCTTAACGAACTTGGGATAATACCCTGTCCAACCGAGAAATCCTCGCATATGCTTTATCGGTGTGTGGATTTTCCATTCCTTAATGGCTTTAATTTTTCTAGGGTCTACCTTAACACCTTCATGAGATATAATATGACCTAGATATTCCACCTCTTGTAATCCAAAGAAACATTTGGAGATTTTTGCATATAATTGTTTCTCCAACAATAGTTTGGGCACCTTGTCAACATGTTGAACATGATCCTTCCAAGACTTGTTGTAGATTAGTATATCATAAAAAAATACTAACACAAAATTTCTAAGGGTTTGAAAATAGAATTAATCAAACCTTGAAATGTAGAAGGTGCATCAGTAAGGCCAAAAGGCATGACCAAAAATTCATAATGACCCTCATGAGTTCTAAACTCTGTTTTCGGAATGTCTTTAGTCTTCATTATGATTTGATGATATCCTTAATGAAGATCCAACTTTGTGAAGTAAATTGATCCATGAAATTGATCCAATAATTCATCAATGACAGGAATGGGAAATTTATCTTTAATAGTGATCTTGTTGAGCTCCCTATAATCTGGACACATGCACCATGATCCATCCTTCTTGTGCACCAATACTACTAGAGCAGAGAAAGAACTTTGACTAGGTTTAATTATACCATCCTCTAGCATTTCTACAACCATACGTTCAATTTCACTATTTTGGGGATAGGGATATCTGTAAGGCCTGATGTTTAGAGGAACACTTCCTGTAATCAAATTAATAGCATGATCATGATCACAAATAGGTGGGAGGCCTTTGGAATTCTCAAATACCTTGAAATGATTGTCCAAGACTTTTTGGAGATATGGAGAAATAGATGATTTCGATGTGGGAACCTCTAGCAAACATAATTGTGCAATTACGCCTTGTTTTTATTTCCTTATAAGCTTTGTCATTCTGTTAGAGTTTATTATCTTTCTCGGTTTTCCTATGATACCCCTTAATTCAACTTCCTTTCCTTCCGAAAAAAATTCATGAAAATTTCTTGAAAATTAAAAGCTATTGTACCCAAGGATTGTAGCCATTGGACTCCTAGTACAACATCAGCACCACCCATTTGAATGGAAATCATCGGGCTATTCAATACATATTCTCCCATGGATAGCTTGATATTATGGCACTTTCCATATCAATTTATGGCTCCTCCACTTGCAACCATCACTTGACACTCTGGTGCTAGATATAGGAAGCAATTCAATTCCTTGGCTATCTTACAATGAATAAAATTATGGGTACTCCCCAAATCAATCAAAATTATTACCTTTTTCTTCTTGATATGTCCTTCTATCTTGATAGTTTGAGGAGTGGTAATTCTGACCAATGCATTTCAAGATATGGTAGGATTCATTTCTTCTTTCTCTAGGGTTTTTTCATGGTGTATATCCTTGTCTTTTGATGTTTCTTTCTCCTTTTCTTCCACATCTTCACAATCTATGTAAAATAATTTTTTCTCAGCACATTTATGACCTTTAATGTATTTTCTATCACAACTGTAACAAAGCCCTTCTGCTCTTTTTTCTTCCAATTATTGTGGTGTCAACCTTGTAGGTTGTGGACGACTAGGGAAAAAAACACTTCCATATTTATAGTTGTGAGTGGTAGGCTTCCTTGTTGCCATAATTTTTCTTTCCATTTTTCTTACCAACCTGAATGCCTTCTCCAACGAATTAGGTTCCCAAAGGCGAACCTCATGTTGGATGTTATTCTTTAAAGTCCCAATGAACACATAAATCCTATGCTCCTCTAGAATATCTTTTACCCTTATATTTAATTATTTGAAGCCCTCAATGTGCTCCATCATTGAAACCTTCTGTCTGAGATTTATCAATTGGCTAAAAAATGTGTTGCTTTTTGTATCCTCATAATGTGCTATCATTTCTTCCGTAAAAATTGCCTAAGTGACAATTTTTTTATGAGAGAAAAGCCATTGATACTATACAAATTGATTTGGTTACAAATATAAAGTTGAAATGCCTACCTTTTGTGTGTTTTGCACATTATGGAGATTGAAATATTGCTCCATCTGTAGTATCGATGTTATGGGATCCTTGCCATCAAACTTCCTCATATCGATCTTTGGAACATGGTGGGTGTTCAATCCAACGTTAGAGTATGTGAAATCACGATTAAAATTTCTTTTGTTCTCATCATGAGTTTCCTTTACTACCCTTTCACCATTAGTAAGCATTTCTTGTAGCAACTTTGTCAAATCTGTCTTCAAATATTCCTTGTTGCCTTTAAGTTTTTCTTCTATACCATCCATATTAGCTTCCACACCTTCCTTTAAACCATCCATCTTAGCTTCCACACCTTTCTTTAAACCATCCATATTAGCTTCCACGCCTTTCTTTAAACTATCCATCTTAGCTTCTGTTACTTTTTGTGAGAGTGAATTTTGTTGCACTTGGTCTCGTAATTTTGATACATCATGTTGTATTTCTTCCTCTTCTTCATGATTCATGCTAGAGATTTCAGGTTGCTTACTAGGTGTTTCCATTTTCTTTCTTCAGGGCATCAATTAATGATAATAATGCTTCACTATGTCCTTTCAATTCCTTCAAACTAACCTTTCAACCAAAATTATGCAAAATTAAAAAAAAACTACACACATTTCTTCACTTTGTAGGTGCTCGATATTGAATACGTTGTATCTCTGTAATTTCGGATCTCCAAGGTCTGAAATGTCGTCCTGGGATAGCCCTCCGAGTCCCGTTTCCGACCCCACAATTATGATCAAGATTGGATTCTCCAAGGAAGAGTTATGCCAAATCTCCCATGATGACCTGATTATAGACTAGTTCAGTAGAGTGAACTTGTACGAGGTTCCACGTGTCACTTTTTCGACCTTAGGACTTGAAGCCGATACACAAAAAACTACAGGCCATCCGATTTCTGTAACTTCTTACAAAATTTCAATATGATGCTCAGAGAGAAAGTTATGACGATTAACTCCAGGTCACCTATTTGAGATATAATTTGGGAGCCTGCAAAAACTCCAACTTCATTGCATCCTATCTCCGAAAATATAGTGAGAAAAGATTTGAAATTTGTACACGAGGTTCATCGACATTTCAGCTCAAATGGGTTTTAATTTCAGCTTCTGAAACGTCGTAGAAAAATTATTATAACGAAAATTCCATGATGATCTGTTTATAGCAGCGAAACCCTAGAATCCAAAGCCTCTCATACCAAACGTTATGTAACCAGCTCACAAAATAGAAGAAAAGATAGATCAACGACTTCAAAATCAGCCTATTTGAGGGGAAAACCTCCTTTAAATTACACAAATGAACAATTCTTAGATGATACAAATGACAAAACCTCCTTTCTATATATAGGAGTCTAAGGGGTCACAATATAATCAAAGCCAACATAACAATAATAATATAAGGGCACAACAATAACACTAGCGGGATTCTATGGGGCACAATAATAACAATATGGGGACAATAGGGGCACAACAATAACAATAAGGGCTACAATGACAATAGTAATGGGGGAATCACTAGTATTATAGGGACCTAACACAATAACTAAAACAATTGCTATAGAAAACACCTTAATAGTCTAATTCAATTGCCAACTTCTCTCATGGTGGCATTTAAAAGTCTATTTCAATTGTCAAATTCTCTCATGGTGGAATTTAGGTTGGTTATCATTCAATGTGCCCTTCACATGCAATCTATAGTGTAGATGTTCAATAGAAGCACGTAAGGTGTAGGATTTTGTAGGGTCCAACTTGAAAATATGTTCTGCCATATACTATCACAAATCTATAATTTCATCTGTTCTACAGGCACCAAGAAACAAATCTGTATAGATGCATCATCCTTCATTAGCATTTTCTTGATAAATTCTATAATACTCCACTCCAGGTGTGATATTGTAATGCACTATCATATAGTTTAAGTAATGACAACCCCCATCCACTAGTCTTACATGTAACCATGCAGACAAAATACAAGCAGCATAAGACATCCCTCCTTTTGGAGCTTGGAGTAGCTTTAACAAACCGAATGCAATGACAAGTCAAGAACAAGTTTGAAAACTCTCAGTAGCTACTCTTTTCATTGAATAAATGAATTTCAGGTGGCTCAAGACCATGGAATATATGCTGAGCATGAACCCATTGAACATTGCAGGAAAGAGATAAAGACAATGAAAACAAACTATAAGATATTCAAAGGGAAATAGAACACCAGATTATACAGCTAAACAACTCTTGCCCAACCCCAAACAATAGGTTTAATGTTTGGAAAGATAATGTTTGAATAAATTGCAAGGAATGTTGTAATCTAAAAGTAGAGGATAGAATCAAGATGGGTATTGTGTCTTAATATTTAATCTGGAATTTAAGAGTTGTATTTCACCAGTATCAGAATTTGCATTAGATGAGCCACAAAGATCAATAGATGATATTTCATAATCATCATTATCATACAAGATTTAATTCACTAGCCATCATTCCATTCATAGAAAAATCCCTAGCTTCAACATTTTATTTACGTGTTTATCATGACATAGCCACCAAGTGCACTTGTAACTGGAAATGAATTGTCTATAAACATAACTGAATAATCCAGAGAGACATGCATGGATAATATTAAAAAGGTAATATCATTGTAATAAAGTGTTTATGACATTTTAATGCTAGAAGAAATCCACTACCATATAGGTCGGTTGATTAATCAAATGACTTCAACCCAAAAAATATCCATTATTGTTGGAGAGGTAAATCCCCTCTGCGGACAGAGGCGATCCCACTAGCCCAAAATGGGTCTAGCAACAATCAATTAACGCCACCATGCAAGTTCCTAGTTGCAAATTGAAAGTGGATTATGAGAACCAACCTGGAGTCCAACGCTCGTGTCGTAGAAGAGTTGATACTCACGTTCCCTTGCTTCGGCAGGTCACGATCCTCACGATCTCCGCGAATGGATACCTGCACATGCAAAGAACGAAGCGAATACAAGCATAAAATCCACTAAATACAACCATATATCAGTCAGAAAGGAAATAGATCAAACATTATCATAATGAACAATAAGATCGGAACCATAATGATAGTCGTTTATTAATGAATAATCAACAGAGAAAGATACAACCAAAGTTCTGACGTTGAATCTCTCCTCTGGCTGGGCGAGCAGCTATACATGTCTTGCAATAGACCTTCTCTCTCTCAGACTTCCGGCAGCATAACCTTCCCATGCTCCAAAACTCTTACTATCACTCGAGACAAGCGTTATCACTACTACTCAAAAACTAGCTTGTCAAATGCATGAGGACAGACTTTTATAGATGGAGAAGGGGAAGAAAATACAATGAATCAAGACACCCATTATGGATTGGCATTATCTCCAAAAAGCCGCTGTGGATAGATGTAAGGGATAGATGATGACTCTCGACATCTAGAAGATGAGCTTTATCCTCAAAAGACTTCATGACTTGAAGGGAAAAAACATCTGGGTGCGCGTTTGTTAAAAATCTTTTCCAAACTTGGTTGGCGCGGGTGTTACTCTAAGACAGAGCGCCAATGGTCGCACCTTCTTTTGAGGATCTCATTCATTGGCGCGGGTAGTACATTGTGGACCCGCACTAATGGAAAAAGGGCACTTTTCAGAGATATTTTGCAGGAGGTGTCTTCAGGGCACATGAAGTCCATACTTAGGGGAACATAATGCAAGTGTTTTAAGTTATGTCACTGCTCACAAGTCCCGGAATGAGTCCTCCAAAGTACGGGAAAGGGGTAACAAGGACGGTGACCAATGGTGACAAATTACTGTGTAACAATTACCATAGAGGTTGGTCCATTGATCATTTATTTATTTTGACTCTAGTGAGGACAGTTGGTCCATGTATGTATTATTCTCTCTAGAAAATATTAATTTACTGCTTACCAAAATTTAAAGAAAACTTTATTAATCAATTGTGACAGTGATAGTGTATATTCATATTATCCTCAAGTATTCATAAATTTCTATACTCCAACCACATGCATATTTCAACATGGTTCTGTTGTCAATTCAATCCTTTTTTTTCAATGAATATAACAAAAAGTTTCTTAAGAAAATGCTCAGTGATTTGGTCAAATGATCATTGTTTCTATCTCTGACTATGCCATCAGAAAAATGATACAACTGATTTGGCCATGGCCTTGAAATTTGTGTTCCCTATATAATTTTTGTTATTTTAAAATTAAATATTTGCCCTTGTTTTTAAATAGATCTTTTTATTTGTGCTGATGAACTTCATGTTTCGTTTGTCAACTATTCATCCAAAAATTATCCTTCCATTCTTACTGTTATCCTTGTTATATTGTCAACCTTGTGACATACCCCATTTAATTTCTCATTTTTATGAGTTAAATTTTATTTTTTTATCCATATCCAAGTCCATTTTATTATTTCTCCATGTCCTCTGAGCATTGTTACTTCAAGTGAGAGACAAGCAACATGCATTGATGCATCCCCTGCAAATACTACAATTATTCTGCGTTCATAAAATATATCGTGATTGTCCACTACCCAAGCTAGCTAAATGCATTTTGTATATTCTCATAAATTCCATAATTCATAATTATCAATCCCTCATATTCACCCAAATAAACAACTACAAACACAAGCTATGAAAATATATGATAATCATGTCTAATGTATGTTGTTGAGTGTTAGGTACATGTTCCATGACCGCATGTGTAGCTTTCATGCTACCAAATCTAGCATTGCTTGGATGTTTCTTGTGGCCTCGACATTGGTTTCTTGACACCTTCTTGATGCAAGGAAGATTAGTGTTTATTTTGGTCATTGACACAACATTGTGTTAAGTCGTTGGTAAATACTTTTGGCATGGGCATTGATAAAATACTTAATATAAGGTGTAAGCACTTAAAAAAATCTTAGGATTTATGTCAAATATTTTTCTCTCACTAGCTACAACCAATTCTAACCTTGGTCTAATGTTGAATTTTGTGGAGCTCCAACTCTTGGCTAACAAATACTAAGAATTTGCATCAACCCTTTAACACAAATATTTTATGAATCAACCAAAATTAAATGTTTCAGTCAAATATCGACTCAATTTGTACTGATTTACTTTGATATTTGAATGAAATAAGGCTTCTCATTCAAAATCTAAGTTGTATTGAATCTTCCATGCAATGAATTTTTGTTTGGCAAAAAAAATGAGAACAATGTGTCTGCCTGCCAGAAGATTATGGGGAAAAAATAAACAATGCTAAGATAATCCTAGAAGCATGAGGTCATATAAAAAAATATTCCCGAGCATACTTATTTATTATTTTTTTGTTGACTAGCGGAATCGGCAACGGCGGTGGTATCGTACTCGCGTTACACGGGGTTGAATCCCACTGGCTACCACTATAACCTCTAGGAGGAACCACCCAGCCTACAAGAACGGCCCTCGGTTAAAACGAGACTCGAACTCGTGACCTGCACAGCGGCATGAATGACTTAGCAGATCGTTCGCTGGCCACGAGACCAAACCTCTGCGGGCTACATACTTATTTATTATTATCCCTCATAAAATGAGACAATTTTCTACCTGACATGTGTACTATATTTCTTTGCATAAGAAAAAACTTTTTTTATTTCAAAAGACATTTCTTCTAAATTTGAAATAATAAAACTTTCAATGTGAACACAGATTTTTCGTTTCCCTAATATAGAAAAATACCAAAAATATTTCATGAAAAAATCAATGTGAAGCCTTTATAAAATAGGTTTTCCTCTAGAGGATGCCAAAAAGTATTAAATTTGTGAATATTAAATGTTCCAAATGTTTCCAAACTCTACCAGGAGTAATGCATTTTTTGATAGCCACATAAGCATTGTTACATTTTTTTATTTCTACTATGAGTTGGAATTGAAATGGAAAAAGTTTTCTTGTGAGCCTTGCTTGAAATTTCTCTATGAATCTTAATTCATGTTCTACACATGGAGCATTATGACATATCTTAAACCATAAATTAGCCCACCACTTTACCAACTACTTACCCAACAAACATTTCATCTCAGAAATTATGGTTGTCATTGCTTTCTAGTGATGAATTTGAGAATAACAGATCTTTCCTGCCAAACCCAATCTATAGAGTTCACTTTACAATGCCTTCCTTTGTGAATCTTAACCCAGGTCACATAACATATACATGTCAAAATATACTCAAATTGAAAGTGCTTGTAAAGCATATTAATATTTTACAAGCAATTTTGTGCTTGTTTTATGAACCCTGTAGAAGAAGGCCATGTTTATACCCTATGAAAGGACCATGGAAGAAAACTATTCTACCCACACTGCATTTTGTATGGTTGTACATTGGATAGAACTACGAGTAACAACTCCTCTAGCAACCAACTCATTCAACATCCTCGTAGATTGATTTTCCTTGCCTTCATAAGCTATACCTTTAAGCATCGTGATGTACATAGTTTCATTGGGTTTACACCCTTTTTCCACCATATTACCCAAGACGTCAATAGCTAGATGTGTCCTGTGTGCCTTACATAAGGCAAGAATCTAAGAATTGTAAGTTGCCACATTAAGCTTAAGCTTATATGATTTATTTTCTATAAAACCTAGTAACTTCAGTGCATCATTCACCATTCCCTCTTTGCGGAGACTCTCTACCATTAATGCATAAGTAGTACCATCGGGAGTTAGGATTTTCCTAATCAAAGCATATAGAACCTCAAATGCCTTCTTTAAATGGCCATTCTTTGAGATCCATTCAAGCACTGTATCATAAGCTAAGAGTAGAGGTGGAAAACCCGGATGTTCTAGGAAGTTAAGGATATCTACAACTTTGTTCACCTTCCCATCCTTGCAGAGAACCATTGTCAAAGTACTTTAGGTGACCATATTAGGAAAACAACCTTTGGAAACCATCCCATATACACACTCAATTCCATCATCCATCTTTATAGAACCTAATGATTATTGGGTGGTAGGTCAATGAATTATGTGGTACCCTCATCCACTCCACTATCCTTACAAGTTGCTTCCACCAATATACTATAGGTAACAATATTAGGCAGGGAGCCATTGTATAATTGATGATTGAGAGCCTCTAAAGCAAGGCATAATTTACCTTTATGGAAGAGACCTTTCAACACTGTATTATATGTAACTATGCTAGGAAGGAACCCATTTTCCTTCATCTCATTAAAATAAGAACAATGTAAACTTTGAAACGTGAACTATAAACTCAAAACGGGAACTCTGGCCAAAAAATGCCAAAAAAACATCAAAAACAGTGCTAAAAACGAAAAGTGTGTATACTGGAATGATGGTTTTTTTTTTATGGACAATTTTGAACATGTTTTAAAAATGGTAGTGAAAACAAAAATTTCGTGCAAAATACAGCTTGAAAACGAAAAAGTGATTATACTGGAACGATGATTTTTTTTTTTAGGGTCAATCTTCAAAATTTAAAAAAAATGCTAGTAAAATGATCCAACAACATAAAAATGACTCATAACTTCTCATTTAACACCATATGGAAATCAAAAATTTTATTTCAAGATACGATGCATACATCAATTAGATAAACTGTCTTAAACAATTATTCAAAATCACTCATATTTTCTTGCACACCATCAAAATTCACATCTTCAGATGAGTGACTGGATGCTGACAAAGATGTTCCATATTCTTCTCTTTCATCAACTAGTGCCCCATCTGAGTCCACATGCATGCCCATCATTTCAGGTTTCAAAATTCTTCTAGATCTACGACTGGTTTCAGCAGACTCCCATCTCAACACTGTTCCTTCTGGTAACAACCTTTTCAGAATCTCTATCGTCTTGAAGCGAAGAGTTCCTCTCTTTGTTAAATTGAAGTCATAAACAAGTATGTCAACATCCTCCAATTTCAATATGTCTGTGCGGCGACGATTTATATTCATACCCTTTCTTTTTCTCTTTCCACCATTTTTTTTGTCAACTACCATCTCTGGCTTATACACACCATTGAATGGGTGTGTATTTGTGGCATACCAATGTACTTCAACACTTGTAACATCCTCATTTTCTGTAAAGACCTTTATAACTTTAGCAACCTAGAATGGATAGCCATTGGGATCTCCATCTGCTAGCACTGCGATCATGCAACCCTCCTTAATATCCTTTACTGAACCCCTGTAAAGGTCTTCCATGACTTCACGTTGTGCACGAGATCTTCTGGAACCAATATACATCTCTCTTTCCTCTGCCTGTGAAGAATTAATAATACCTTGAGATTGTTGTTGTTCAACAATGTTTATTTCCTCATGTGCATTCGACACATTTTGTGGCCAAATAAATGGATTTTTCAAAGGTATATCTTCATTTGTTGTTGTTGAAATGATATCACTTTGATTATTGAAAAATGACGCCCACCAAACCGAATCAGCAATGTCAAAGTACTCATATGTATATCCAATACATTTTTTAATTTCTTCTAGGCAATCAGAATAATTTATATCTCTATTTTTTTGCGTGCATTATGAACTTCACCAACTGATTGTAATAACAATATTTTTGATGCAAATATTGGATGATCTGGAATGAACTTCAAAAATTGCAAACCTGATGACGGTGCCCATTCTGCAGTAGTTGAATACTTCTTGCCCCATATTAGTCTTTTCCCATCAATTTTTTGATACGAAATTGACGTTGGAAGCTAATGTCATTAAGTTTTACAATGCATTTCCCCTCACCATATGATCCCATAATAAATCTTCGCATGTCAACAGTTTCTTCCAACACATCAAAAGTAGGCTCTGGCATGTATGATTTCTTAATACATTCAATTAATGATGGCAAGCTCCCAACTTCCTTCCTCCTCAATGTGACTAAAAAATGACTGAACATCTGATCAATATGGTCATGAGCGTGCGCAACAAGAAGGAAACCAACCTTTACCTTCTGAAAAATTCTCAATTCAACAAGCATGTTTAGATATCCAAAAACAACCTGATTTTTGTTTTCACGGCAAGTGTTGTCCAATTGTAGATACAAAACTTTAGGAAGATTACCAGACCAATGAGAAAGCACATCATGAATTATGGTTATGGTCAGATTTGCATCATTATGAATATTTGGAGCTATGAATTACACCTTTGGCAACATTTTCCCATTGAAGACCATACAACCGACCAAGTGATACTGAATAAAATTTTCCTCCTGTAAATTTTTGGGTGTGCGAACAAAATGTGGTAAAAGTGTTTTCTTCTGGTCCATACCATCAATTATCAAACCCAAATATTTATTTGGATTATCATAACACTTCTTTCGATGCTTGTACAACTTTTTCCTTTCATTTGTTTGTTTTTCGCGATGCTCTTGAAGTTCTTTGACAATTGAATCTACACAACATAAAAGAAAGCCATTAAGAAATATGTTTTCATACTTGATGAATATACAATTTTAAAAGTTAAAGTTATGAATGCCTACCTCTTTTTGACCCTTCACATTTGTCCCTTTTTTATTTAAGAGAAGCACATGTACTGCAAATCCCCATCCTTGTCTTCTTAGGAATACAGACATTGTTGAATTCTTTCTTCCATACCTTCACAAAATATTGATATGTAATAAACCGGCCATGTCCCTCAACACCTTCTGCATATTCTTTGTATAAGTTGTAGATTTCTTGTCTTGAAATGTTATCTGGAATATGTATTGTCTCTCTATTTGACATACACTCTCCATGCTTTGAAAATAAATCTTTCATCCATGACATTGCAGTATTTGATAATGGCCCAAATTGTCTTTTATGACATACTTCAGAATAAAATGTGGGATCCTTTTCCAAATTTTCTTAAATTCTCGAGAGACGAAAATTCCCAATCGAATGAAACATTTTGAAAAGTTTTCTACAGATAAATAAAGTCCTAATATGATAATCATAACCTGACAATGTAGATTGCATGCACCCAACTAAATATGAATTTTGCATGCTTTTATACATTGACAAATATCTCTTCCTACGCTCTAATGCAAATTTGAAATCCATATGTTTCAAGCAATCTTTTTGGCAACATTCACTTGAAATGAGTGCACTGATAGAACTTCTTCTCATCAGATATTCTGCTCTACCCCTTGTATAGCTAGAACATCTTCCATTGATACGAAAAGGTCCGCTCCTACTCCTCGATACAATATTTCTTAGCAACATATTCATCATTGGATCATCATTTGTATAAGGATTTTCATCATCATTAAGAGGAATGTTATCCACACTATAATCAACTGTGCTTTTCAAATACTAACTTGGAGGATATTCTTCATCTTCCCCTTCTTCAGTGCTACTGTCATAGTTCTTAGAATTCGGAGTCAATGGAAAATTTGACTCGATGTTTATTGGATATTCTTCCTCATGTGCATTTTCAGCACTGCTCTCATAGTCCATAGAATTAGGACTAAGTGCATCATCCTGTCCTTCATCACTGCTACCTTTATACTCATTAGAATTAGGACTAAGTGCATCAACCTGTCCTTCATCACTGTTGCTCTCATAGTCCTTAGAATTAGGACTAAGAGGACATTGTCACACTCCATTCTTTTGAAATTCATCATCACGCTCTTCATCATTGTTGCTCTCATAGTCCTTAGAATTAGGACTAAGTGGACACCGTGACACTCCATTCTTTTGAAATTCATCATCCTGCTCTTCCTCACTGCTGCTGTCATAGTCCTTAGAATTAGGACTAACTGGACACCGTGGCACTCCATACTTTTGAAATTCATCATCCCGCTCTTCATCAAAGCTGCTCTCATAGTCCTTAGAATTAGGACTAACTGGACACCGTGACACTCCATACTTTTGAAATTCATCATCATGCAATTCATCACTGTTGCTCTCATAATCCTTAGAATTAGGACTAAGTGGACACTTTGACACTCCATTTTTTCAAATTCGTTATCACGCTCTTCATCACTGCTGCTCTCATAGTCCTTAGAATTAGGACTAAGTGGACACTGTGACAATCCGCTCTTTTGAAATTTGTCATCATGCTTTTCAACATTGTTGCTCTCATAGTCCTTAGAATTAGGACTAAGTGGACACCGTGACACTCCACTCTTTTGAACTTCACCTTCATGCTCTTCATCACTGTTGCTTTCATAGTCCTTAGAATTAGGACTAAGTGGACACCGTGAGACTTCATTCTTTTGAAATTTGTTATCAAGCTCATCATCATTGTTGCTTTCATAGTCCTTCGAATTCGGATTAAGTGGAATCTGTGACTCTTTATTTATTTGAAATTCTCCATCTCCTCTTTCATCAGTGCTACTCTCATAGTCCTTAGGATCAGGAAAAAGTGGAAGAATTGACTTCCTATTCATAGTGGAAGAATTCCCACTATATTCATCCATATGAATAGAGTTGTTACGCGATGAAGATGTTGATGCTGTATAAATCGAAACTTCACTATCAGGACAATCCATCCCTTTCAAATAGAAGATGTTGAATGATACAAATGGAGAGTCCCCTAAAGATATTATATGGCTTAGAGAATGAAATTTTCCCTCCAAAAATTTCACGAAAATATTTCCCTCCAAAAATTTTCCTCCTAAAAAATTTCGCGAAAATATTTCCCTCCTAAAAGTTTGTGAGATTTATTTCTCTTCATTATTTTATTCTACAATTTAATGAAAAATGTAAACTAATTTTTTTTATGGAATAGATCATTAAAGTTAAAATTGTAAACTACAACTTCTACCTAGATTATTTTAATAGTCAAAGTATACAATATTTACTAAATAATTGAATGTTTTTTTTAATTTTTATAACACATTCCGAAACAAATTAATCCCACATTCACCCCGCTGTAAAACATTTCCATAATATTCATTTTATCATATTTTCCTTCATTTCCATAAAAAAATTAACATGTTAAAATTTATTAAAACTGATTAATCCTGCATTCACCGTACGGTAAAACATCTCTGTAATTTCACCTATATACTAAATTCCATTATCACTATTACTCACATTACATCAAGGTTTTCTAAGGTTTGTTGAAAGACTTGGAGTGAATTTGTGGAGCAGCTACATTGGTATCAACAACATATTCAATGAAGAATTCTCACAATTGAAAGGTCAGTTAAATTTTTTCCTTGAAAATTCTCATATTAAATTAGTTTAACGAAGTAGATTTTTTTTTTTAAACTTAATATTTTTTGTCAGCCAAATTAACCAATATTTTCGTCGTGAGCATGGTGGGCCCGGGGCACCCCCATCCTGCAATCGGTCGACCACCCACCCCCTCCGCACACCCTACCGGCCCCCTCCCCAAACTCACCCACCCTGTCCCCTCAACAACCCCCCCCACCTTCCCGCCGCACCCCTTCCCCCCTACCCCCTGCCCCCCACGTCCCCACCCCTTTCCCCTCTACCTCCCTCCCCCCCTCTCAAGACCCACCCCTCAACCCCCATCCCACCCCACCTCCCTACCCCCCCTACCCCCTAGCCGTCCCCCCTACCCCCCACGGCCCCCTCACCCCACCCCCTACCCGGCCCCCCCACTCATCCCCCCCTACCCCCTACGACCCCCTCACCCCACCCCCTACCCGGCCCCACCTCACCCCCCTACCTAGCCCCCCTTACACCCCTCGGCACCCCCACCGCACCCCCTTACCCGGCCCTCCTACACCCCTCGGCGCCCCAACCCTACCCCTCTACCCGGCCCCGCTTGCCCGCCTTTGCACCCCCACCCCACCCCTTACCCGGCCTCCCACCCTACCACCCTACCCGCCTCCCTAACCCTTACCCAGCCGCCCACCGTACCCCCCTACCTGGCGCCCCACCATACCCCCCTACCCGGCCCACACCCGCACCCTCTCCCTTCCCCCTCCTCCACCCACCCCACCCGCCCTCCGCCCCCTCGGCTGGCCACTCGAGCGAGCGGGCAGGTCGCCGGGGTGGCGCGGGGTGCGCGGCGGTGCCCCACCCCGCGCCACCCTGGCGGCCCGCCCGGGTGGCTGTCCGATTTTGGGAGTAGGGGTGGGCGGGGGAGTGGTGGAGGGGGGCGAAGGTGGGGAAGGGGGAGCGGAGGGTAGGGTAGGGTGGGGATGAGCGGAGGGTGGGGTGGTGTGGCCGAGGGAGAGGGGGAGTGGGTGGGGTGGTGGGGAGGGTGGGGAAGGGTGGTAGAAGGGGGGACGGGTGGGGTGGTGGTGAGGGCGGGGGACAGGTGGGAGAAGGGGCGGTGGAGGGTGGCGTGGGGTGGAGGAGGGGGAAGGGAGGGGGGACGGGAGTGTGGAGAGAGGGTGAAGGTAGGGGGGGTAGGTGGGCGCCAGGTGGAGGTAGGGGGGCGGCGCAGGGGGGCCGGGTAGGTGGCCCGGGTAGGGGGTAGGGTGTAGGGTGGGGGAGTTAAGGGGGGTAAGGGGGTGCAGAGCGCGGGCTGGGTAGGGCAGTGGGGTGGGTGGGCCAAGTAGGGGCTGAGGGGGGTAAGGGAGGTGGGGTAGGGGGAGGGGGGGGGGCGGGGGGGGGGAGAGAGTGGGGAGGGGGGAGGCAGGGGGTGCAGGTGGGGGACGGGTAGGCCGGGTAGGGTAGGGGTGCCGAGGGGTAGGGGGTTGGGGTAAAGGGAGGGGCAAGGCGGCATAGGGGATAGGGGTGGAGAGGGGGGAGGGGTGTGACGTAGGAGGGAGGGCCGGGGGAGAGGGGGGGGTTAGCGGATAGGGGAGGGGGTAGGGGGCGGTTAGCGGATAGGGGAGGGAGTAGGAGGGAGGGCCGAGGGAGAGGGGGTTGGGTTAGGGGGGTACAGGGGAGGGCCGAGGGAGAGGGGGGAATAAGGGGTGCGTTAGGGGGGTAGGAGGGAGGGCCGGGGGAGAGGGGGTGGGAGAGCGTGGGGGGTAGCGGGGGTTAGGAGGGAGGGCCGAGGGAGAGGGGGGGAGGTAGCGGGGTGGATTGGGGGGCTAGGGGGGAAGTGGGTGGTGTGGGGTTAGGGGTGAGTTGGGCTGGGGGAGGCGGGTAGGAGGGAGTGCTGAGGGGACGGGTTAGGGGTAGGGGGAAGAGGTGGAAGGGTGGTAAGGGTGGGGTAGGGTGGTTGTCCAATTGTGGGGAGGGGTGGTTTGATTGGGGGGTTGGGCGAGGGGGGTAGGGGGAATGGGTGGAAGGGGGGTAAGGGTGGAGTGGGGTGGCCGTCCGATTGCGGGGTGGGGTGGCTCGGTTAGGGGGGCAAGGGGGGGTAGGCTATAGGGGGTTGGGGGATGGGGGGGAAGGGGGTGGAGTAGCGTGGGGGTTGGGGGGCAGGCGGTGGGAGGTAGGGGTGGAAGAGGGGAGAGGGGGTGTGGGGGGGAAGTGGTTGGGGGTGGGGTGGCGTGGAGGTTGGGGGGCGAGGGGTAGTGGGGCGGCGTGGAAGTGGGGTAAGGGTGGGGTTGGATGGTCGTCCGATTGTGGGGTGGGGTGGCGTGGTGTGGGTCAGTTGGGGGGGAAGAGGGGTAGGGGAGAGTGTGGGGGGTAGGGGGTGGCGAAATCGCCCGCCACTCTGCAGATGGACGGGGTGGTTTTGGTGGGCTTCTGCCATTTCTTAGTGTTAATATTTTTTTAATTTCAATAATCTGATTATACAAATTAAAAATTTATGATATATATTCGTTGTGGATTTAAGTTAATATGTTTTCATTATTTACTGATTTATGTGTTTCTATTTTTCAGGAAAATGGCATCAAATAAGATTTCTGTGAATCTTTCTGGACCAAAGACTCATAAAGGTGCATCTTCAAAAAACATTGGTGAACGAACTCCACCTGAGCTCATGGCTACAAATCTTTCAAGTGCCTCAAATGATAAGAAGATGATTTCACACTGGAAGAATTCAAAAGAAATGAAATTCCCGTCAAGAATCTGGTATGTGAAAGAAAGAGAAAGCCAAAATGTGAATATATATCTATATATTGATATACCGAATGAAAATGGAATTTTTGAGTTGATGGGAAGAGTCATAGATATGTGTTCGGTACCGGACACTAAAGTTGTTTACATACTTACAAAAGCTCCCAAGTCACATGAAAGGATTAAATATCAACTATCATATTCATTGTATGACACAAGAGAGGTATCTACAAAGTTGTGTAAACAAATCGTAAATGAGATGAAACAAAACATCGTAAGTATTGTTATTTATATTTGTATTTTGCTTTCTTGAAAGTGTCTCGCTATATTTTTTTAATTTTGTTTTTATTGACATATGATATTTTGTTTGGCAGAATTTTGTTGAAAGTTGTTCAATTAGGTTGTGAGGCATTCATTTCATAGAGCATGATATCATGAAAGTTGTCAGCATTTTTTACTAAGTGTCAGAAGAAGATATGGAAAACAAGCAAAATGTAGTAATTGATGATGCTACAAAACTACATCCAAAGGATCAGAAAAAAAGGCCTCTAGTGGATAAATCTAGCAAGGGTAGACAAGTTACTTTTGAGGACGATGAAGTTGAAACTGACAATGAAGCATATGTTGTCGTTACTGAAGATGACATTGGAACTGAGAAGAGTCGTAAAAGACAAAAAGTAAAAATGCCCAAGAATAAATCTGTTGAGAATGTTATGACGAAGAAAAGTAAAGTTGAAGATTTTGAAGTAGTCATTACCAGCAGTCAAGAACCTAGTGAAACTTCAAAAGAAAGCAAAGAAATCGTTACACCAGGAGCTGATTTAGAGGATGGCATTATCAAAACAAAACAAAATTCCATTCGATAGAATTTGACAAAGAAAAACTTAATTGATGGTGGTCGTACATTTCAGCTTAATGTCAGACAAACCTATAAGGCAAGTGAAGGACAATGTCAATATCAAGTCAGAAAGCCACACCATCTACATGTTCACAACTTGAAGACATTGATGAGGTACAATCCATATGCTCATGTGGTTAATTATGTGCTTCTTGTTGATCCAGTTCAAGTTCCCAACAAAGAAGCATTTGATAAGTCAAAATGTTTTAAATACAATTATTATGTGTTTGGGGGGAACCATTCTGTAGAAGCTCAAAGACAATTGATGGAGGAATATCCCAATAACCCACGTTTTGAAACAATTAAATGTATCATTTATGTTGGTTTATCAGATACAGAAGCAAAGTTAGTGGCATGGGATCATAATTTAGATAATGAATATAGGATGTCTATGACTTTTATCCAAAGGGTTAGATTTATTCATAGTGAATTTCAAGAAAAATGTGGTGGGGGTAGGATAAATGTTACTGCAGATTTTCGAAGGGAATGTTGTATGGAAATAGGCTATCAAATTGAAGAGAAACTCAATTCAAAAGGTGGAAAACGCAACCTTCCTAGTGATATATTTAGAGGTGTTGATAACATTTTCCAATTGGCATTTAGAACTGGAGATGTTTGGAAGTTGATTGATGAGATTTTTAGCATGTGGGAAAACATTGGCATTAAAAACCAAAAGGTCAAAAAGTCTAAGCCATTGATATGTGGTGGCAGTAAATCAGCAATTGTGATAGCCATAACCATTGAATTGAAGCAGCTTCCAGAAGATATGACTATCACACCTTGGAGAGCAATGCAAGGAGTGAAAGATGAAAAAATTATCAAAACAATATTATCTCGTGTGAAGTCAGGGGAATTATCATTGGAGGAAATGTCTGAGGAATTTCAAAAGTAAGTTTGTTGAATTATTTTTATTTATTTCTAGATTATAATTTTCTTTTAGATAAACCATGTTTTTCTTGGTAGTATTTGTTATACATATCATTATATTAACTTTTTGTTACTTTATCTATGCAGTCAGAAAGTTTACATGAAAATTCAAGAACAAATGGTTAAATTGTTGAATGAAGATAGTTGGGATGATGTTGTACACAACTATCCAGATTCAAGTTCTACATCAACATTAAAAGATTTTTATCTTGCATTTAAAAAGGTATCTTGATTTACACATTCATTTTTATTCATCTGTGTACTATTTTTTATTTATAACTTACCCATATATTTGTTTATTTTATAAAAGATGAAGAAGGATGATAATGGAGCGCCAACTAGCTTCAGAACCTTTATTGAAAAAATAAAGATTGAAAGACTGAGGAAGCAACGTGTTAAGAATGTTGAACTTGATCCAACTCTTACTCATTTTATTTGGAATGGGATAAACACTGTTCAATATCAAGTAATACAAGGCGATTGTGCAGACATTGCTAAACTCATACCTAAAAGGGAGTATGCCCTAGCTATTGCAGATATTCCCCATGGTTTCAATATTCCAAACATTGACTATGATAGTGACCCTTATACTTATCAAGCTCTTAGTAAAGTGGTTGCGGGATTTGTAGAAGTCACGTCATCACCATTATGGAGATTTGTGATATATCATTCAGATACACAATTGGCAATGATATTGTCAAGCTTCAAAGGGAAAACAAATTCAAGGATGCAGCTTACATGGTAAGACGTTTAAAATGTATATTTGATTAATGTTGAAAAATTCATTTATGTACAAGTTGATTGAACTTTTACTATTTCATGTTACAGGAAAAAGTCAAATCTTCTTAATCGTGACAATCAAGTATTTATAAATGATTGTGAGTTCATTCATATTGATAGTTGGGCAAAAGATGATACCTATATGTCTATGATTTTTAATTAGGTAGACAGAAAGAGTCATAACCAAATATTGACTTATGATGCTGTTGTGAGAAAACTAGCATATGAAGACTAAGAAGCAAAAGGAGAGATAGTTAACATTTATCAAAAACCACAATTATTGATTAACTATCTTATAGACATATGTTCAATTGAAGGAGATTGGGTTCTGGATTTATATTCTGGCTCAGGTAAGTTTTATTATATAGAATTGAATTTCAATATGTTATTTTTTTAATTAATATGTCATTGTACTAATTTACTTCATTATTTCTTTTGTGCTTGATAATTAGGTACAACACTAGCATGCTGCCTTCAAAAAGGAAGAAATTGCATTGCAATTGAAAAAGATCCATTACAGTGCAATTTCATTCAGCAAAGAATTAATGCTCTTCAATTTCTTCCAGATGCAATGCAAGAAATTGGGTTGAAGAAAGGGGACTTTAGTGAATCACGTGTGGCAAAAAAGGCAAAGGAACCTCAACCACCATCACATGGGATGTTTGGAAAGACATATATTGGGAGCTTCGCAGATATCAAAGATCCATTAGAAGACGAAAATGAGCAAAAGGAAGCAGAAAATATTGTGGAAGAAGACAATGATGAAACTCTAGAGGATGAAGAGTTTGGATTACGTGACATTGTTGATTAAATTTAAGTTATGCTTGGAAATCAAGCTCATTTTTTGTAACTATTAAGTAGTTATACTTGCAATGTTTTGACTTTGACATTTTATGAGAGGAATATACACTCAATTTAGGTTGTTATGCGTTCAATATTTGTAATATGTGATTTTCGCATTAATTTTTAAGTTAATCATTATTTTTTGAAAAAAAAAAGTGATTATTATTATTTTTTTGACATGAAATTCATAAAAAAAACTATTATTTAACTATTTTTAGTTAAAATTTTCGTATAAAAATTGTGATTTTTGCATGTCAATTGTAGCAAAAAATTATCAAAACCTGTAGTTTTTTAATTATATTTATGTTAAAAATGGCTATTTTTATGTCCATTGTCCAAAAATATTGTTTTTCAGAAACAATTATTTCTTGTGGATTGAAAAATTAATTAACGATGTATAAATATGTAGAATATCGAAAATTCAAAATATCGACCTTCTTCTTTAAATATGCGAAACAATAAAAACCTCACTACAAAAAAAATAAAATTAAAATAAAAACAAGAAAATATGAAGAAAAAGACCACTTCAAAAATTATTAAATTTACAAAATAATTATTTACATTTCATATATTAAAAAAAAAAAGCCTTTTAAAAAAAAGGCCTGGTGTAGAATTACCACGTTTTTAAATCAGCATAAAAAACACTACCATTATAAAACGCAATGTACATAAAAAAATTTATAGTGCCAAAAATTAAGCTCTAAAAAACACGTGTGTTCTGCATCACCCCTTTTCAAAATCGGGTCACCTTTTTGCTATCTCTACAAAACGGGTAACAGTATGAGTTCCCGTTTCAAAGTTTACATTGTTTAAGGCATTACACATTCCATCTAGCCTTTTTTTCTTAATCCATTAATCAAAACATTATATTATATAATATCAAGAACACCCCCAAATATAATCAACATATCCAGTACCTTGCTAGATTTATTTGTTCTTCCCATTTTGCATAGGGCATCAATAACTTTGCTGCAAGTTATAGCATTGGGAATGTGATGTTTTTCCACCATTTGATCAAGCATATTAAAATCTTATGTCAGTTTACCTGATTCATAAAATTTATGTAACAATTTATTGTTAGAAGCTTCTTCCAATTCCAAATCCCCTGACGGACTATTTAGGGGGGAAGAATCCTCTAGTGAAGAGAATTTGGAGAGGAACATTTCCCCAGCTTGGTATTTATGAGATGATGAGACTGTGGAGGAGTAGGAGTGCATTTATTTTGGATTTCCAAATCCATTTAGTGTCCTCATTTTGGGATTCCATGAGAGTTTCATACGAGTTTTTTATTTTGGGCTTTGCGGAGAATGATCTTCTCTCAATAACGAGGTGGGAAAGAAGGCTACTCAGAGTTCTGCACCTACGCCTACAAACTACGCAGTTCTTTATTATTCCATTTCTGCAATAACTAATTTGTTTATTTACAAATTGTTGTTACAATGATATTTTTTTGTAACGTTCTTTTAGGTTTTTTGAAATCTAAAAGCATTGAGAAACTTTGAATAAAAAAATACTTTTGAATGTTAATAAAATTTCAAAAACATGCAGTTCTATAGACATATGTGCTTTAATATTTGTTACAAGTGTATTAAATCACTCGTGTTCACTCATTTTTGTAAATGTGCTTGATTTTTTCTTTTGTTGTATATGATCACTTCTTCGAATGCTTTGTCTTCATTGGCCATTCGCGAGGTGAGCATTCTCAATTGTATGCTTCTCACATAAGAATTGGAAGACCATCTGTAGAGATTTGTGCTTTAATCTTTGTTATAAGTGTATTAAATCAATAGTGTTCACTCATTTTTCCGCTCTAGATCTTTATTTTGCATATATCAAAAGTGAATTTGAATATTATAGTACATATGGAATTGCTATATTTGGAATGTTAGTTGTTGTGATTGTGAATTCATGAGATTTGTAGAAAATTATTTAAGTTGTTTTCCAAGGGATTGTTAGCCTCGTAAGTTATCTGCAAGAAAGGAGTCATTCGTATTGTAAAAATATGTCAACTAGAAATAATTTTTTTAGTTAGAATACTTTTGTTATTGGGTTGTGGATAATTGAAAGTCATGTTTTGTCATTAGCATGATATTTAATTATTTGCACCATGTAACCTTAGCTTCGACAAAACACTTAGAGTGACTATTGGTGTGAGTCATTTTTGTTCAAGTTGAATAAGCCAATAGATTTGATACTTGTGAACCCGAGGTTTATAGTTGGAAATTTTTGTTGGCCAACCATTAGAATCACAGTCAACCCAAATATAGCTTTCTTAATACAAAATGTTGAGATATAAGGGTTATGTTGTCTTCTATAATGCTTAGAATGAATAGATAGACACATTAAGAAAAAAATTGGTTAGAGATAATGATATTTCAATTTTTCATTGAATGTGAAAAACATGGCTTGCTTTCTTTTGATTTGAAAAAAATTGTCTCAATGCTTCTAGTTTCTTCTAGGATTTCTTCATGCTCAAGGATGTCAGGAACATGACTTCACAATCAATCCAAAGCAATCTAAGATATAGCTAAGAGACTTGATCATAAACCTTTGATAGACTTACTCTGATTATTATAGTTCAACAGTTAGTACATTTTATAACATGCAACCCTTCCTGCATAGTATTGATTGCCTCATGATATAGTGTTAGAATCCCAGGAGCCAAGCTAATATGATTCCAAGCGAATGATCCAAGCCCAATGATGACATGAAATTAATTAGTAGTATATCTCTGAATAAAACTAACATAGCTCCAAGTTACCTAGTAAGATTATAACAAAGGGTGTTATCTAAACTACTAGTAATAAGTATAACCCCTTTCATTAGGTTTCTATCACTATTGATTATTTTCACAACCTTGGACAAGTTTTGCTATTGAACAATGTGAAATCAATATTTCAAGTGCATATTGGTCAGATCATAACATAATTTATGCTTCACTACATCTCTATTCAAAACATGGTATGCACTTTGTTGCATTTATGATCACAACAAAAGCTAAATTTGTCTACATCCTTTGTTTGCAACAATCTAGGTACAATAATATACCCTACCTTAGAATCATCGGTGCATCTAATTTTTTCTTTGTCTTTCGATTTCATAGCTTACTATTTTCATTAGGAAATTTTCTAAGTGAAAACTGAAATATGTTTAAGTTACATAACCAATGTTTCAAACATCTAACTCTTGTGAAATATTTTCAATAACCGATTTACAAAATATCTGTTTCGTTGTTGTGTTTTCATAGGTGTTATACGAGATTTACAATTTCAAACAAAATTATCTCCCTAGGTTTGGTGGCTAACCATGAACAACAGAGAAACAAGGAATATAATGCTTTCCTTAAAGTAAATAGATGACGGTATGAAGCCTACCTAGAATTTGTCACGGCCTTCTCTCTTTCCTTAGCTTGAATGCTCCAATTCTAGCTCTGGTTGTCAAAATTAGAACTTTCACAGTCAGATAACACAAGCCAAGAAAGTACGAGACTTATGCAGTATCATATACATACTCTATTAAATATATCAACATGGTATTGAAATATATGAAATAAAAACATCACATATAAGAAAACATATAATTATTTACATTAATATAAATGGAAGGAGTTTACAACCATAAATAGGTGTTGATCTTGTAGAAGAGCTCCTCCATGGTTGACTTGTCCTTTCCTTGTCACAATGTGCACCTCCAATAACCCTAAATGCATGAAATGAAAACTCTCACCACAACAACATAAGGGTAATATCACTCTCAAAAATCCAAGAAAAACTAACCAGGTGCTTGTGGAATGAGGTAAATATATAGGAAGGAGAGGTACTTCATGAATTCTTATCCATTTACGAATCTAGGCTTCAGATCAAAAAGTGATGGGAGGATGAGCTCAAGGGATAATATGGTGATTTATCCACGGTGGAATCAAATAGAATTCAAATGTTTATCTAAGGTAAATGGTTGAAACAACCTTTGGAAGAGTCTGGAAGAGGAAGGTTTGGAAATTTTTTATTTTTTCCCAAATTTATAGAATCAATGCACCCCCACAGTTATTCACGGTGCACTTCATAACACCCTGAGAGAAGGAGAGAATGCATTGCAACAAAGTTGCTCAGTTATGCAGGATGTGCTGGTCCTTAAAATGTTGGAAACTTAGCAGTCAAGAGCAGAAACTCAAGGATTTAAAAAAGTCATGCTTAGGGCTTTGTGCAAGAGGATGACAAGGGGGAATAAGTTGTTGATTGATCCCATTAGGAGGCCTATTGATTGGATGTGAGAAAATTGGCTATAACAGTGCCCATAAAGAAAAAAGTTAGAAATGATGACTGATGATTGAAGTGCTTTACCTTGTGACAAGTTGGGATAAATAACAACCGATGAGCTTCATCTATTACAATACATTTACATCATGACATATCTGTTGCTGAGGGAGGCATGCCCATACTCAGCACATAAGCTAACATAACATGTTAAATGATCAAAAGACACGTCCATAGATGACAAGTGGTGGACCCATCCCTAGATGAATTTTTTCATGATCATGGCCATCATACATTGTGATCTCTATATATAATTCTTGAAATCGTAGTTCGAATGAATTAAACTAGATCCGTGGTCCTATATCTCATTCACATGACCAACCAACATACGATTCTAACCATGTGAATCAATGAGTTGAGGTCGAACATGGTAGAAACCATCCGATTACTGACCAATGATGTAATTCATTAATAGATGTGAAAGAAATCACCGATGATGTTAATGGCTCTTAAGGTACTATAGTAAAATCTGTATGATGTGAATAAATGGGTTGATGTCAAAACCCACACAAAATATTTCAGTCGAAGGTCACTGATGTAAACCTCATACCGAGAGTGAGGAAACTTTCCATTGATGTATGCAAGCACCAAGGTACGAAAGGGTATTTCTAAGTCAACTTCCTGGATAATGTGTTGATTTCGATGGGAAGAAACCCCTCGCAGGATGGCCTTGATGTATCCCCCATCAACAACATGAAACATGTATAATGATTGAGATAGAATGATGCAGGTATGGAACTAGATCAGGAAAGGAAAACATCAAATGAAGGCTTAAGAGTATCATAACGGATATCAACGGAATGACTCCTCTTGAGCAAAGCAGCGAAACTGAATGGATTTGGCAAAATTGACCCAAAACTGAAATGGAGGCTCTGAAAACAGTATGATAACCAAAAGAAAAGTAGATTACCTAACCCAACAGCCACGGAGATGAACTGGAAGAGTGTGGTGTTCAAGAGCCACTTGCTTCCATTAGCAAATGGAACACCCTATTTTCCCAATTTCCCCAACTGTACCAGTCAGTACCACTTTAGTTTTTAATAAGCTTAAGGATGATAACATATGCTTGATCTGTAAGTTCACCCCTTGAATGAATCCCTTTGAGTATATTTAATGAACCCTGAGAAGGAGAGGTTCAACCTTGTCATGTTCAGCAATTCTATCATTGTTTGATGTTTTAATGAGTCCAATGGAGGTAAAACGCAACATCTTTTTCATGTTTAGAGAGTTTGAAAAAGAGGCGAAAGAAAACTCCAGATGCCCCTTTTAGTAGCTAGTCTCTCAAGTATGGAAAGGTATAAAACAATAATGAAGAGAACCTCTTAGCCATGTTCAACTAAGGTATTCCATTTTCGTAGATAGTCTATCTTAGTCTGGAAAAGGGTAAACTTATACTGAGTAGACGTCTTTTCATTTACTTTAATGGGAGTCTGAAAAGTGCTGAAAGAGGACTCCTCTTGGAGGAACGAGCAGTATAAACGGTAGCAATTGGCTTCAATCATGATGGAACTACTCAAAACACACAAAGGTCAAGAGGTTGGCTAATAAGACCACTCATTGCAACAACTTCTCAAGAAAGGGTAAAAACCAAGTGAAAGCGTATGATCGGCGAAGCAGATGGTGACAATGGAATGAGAAAACAAGGGTCATCTGGCAGAAATAGGCTGATAAAAAAGGAAATCATGAGGGATAAAATGGGAATGGTTTAATTTTTAAAGAATCTTGAAACATGGGAAACTATGCTTTAAATTGGTTTCATTTTTTCACAAGCTTGAAACATGAGAAAAACTATTCTTGAGAGTGGTTTCATTTTTACAAAATCTTGAAACAAAGGAAATCTATGCTTGAAATAAGTTTGCATGCCCATAGCATAATGACTAAATTTGAGGTACATTCCCCCAAACTTCATTTCATGCACCTAAGTAGACTACTGGGTACTAACAGGTGGATGGAATGAAGGTTCATTTACGAGATGAAGTGAAAGACTCGACTTGGAATTTATGAGATCTAATCGAATAATCTAATTGAAAGGGGATTTTTTTCATTTTTTAATGATCACGACGTAGGAAAATAACTATGCTCATAGGAACCTATTTCATTTTTTAACGAGGTTGACATAGTAAAAGAACTATCTTCATAAGAGCTTGTTTCATTTTTAATGAGCTTGACACAAGAAAAAGAACTCTGCTTTGGAACCTATTTCATTTTTAATGAGGTTGACATATTAAAAGAACTATCCTCATAAGATCTTGTTTCATTTTTTAATGAGCTTGACACAAGAAGAGGAACTCTGCTCTGAGAACCTTGTTTAATTTTTTAAGGAGCTTGACACAAGAAAAGGAACTCTGCTCTGAAATTAGATCATGGCCTCCAAGGTACCATGGCTTCCGAGAAGTTCTCATCATATGGGAGAACAACACTCTAGAAGGGATATATATCAAGGGATCCAATGGAAATATCAACATCCAATTCCCCCAGTAAATGATTCACTATATCACCTACCAGATCTAGGTCAAAAGAAGTTGAGCAGATAGTGAAAGGCTCATTTTCAACAGTTTGTACGTGAATGGGATAGGTTGCCACATAATTAACATGTGGCAGGGAAGTTTCCACTTGCACATAAGGACCATTTAGGGAAGCTAGTTGATTGAGAGTTAAATTAGGACCAACGAAAAAAGTTTGTCAATAGTCACAATTCTTCCTTCATGCAAGAAACACATCACATGAAAGAGTGAAGAGACAAGATCTCCCATGAAATAGACGGAGTCACACCCAAGGATTAGATTAAAATCCAAAGGGCCTTGGACTACCATCACATCAATATAGACAGTATTTCCTCCCAAAGTAATAGAAAACATAGAAAGTATCCCTAACAGTTGACTCGTTCCTCTGTTAAAAGCCAATAGATTTTGGGTAACAGGCACAAGCTACGGAGAACCTAAAGCTTGCCAAGAATTTGAAGACAAAATACTAACATATTCACTTTCATCTATGATTGTTCTAGGTACCACCACATTATAAGAATGTATATGATCTAGAAGGGCACATAAGGAGGAATATGATATCCTGCCAGTTGGCTCTAATAAAAGGAAGTGACCATGCTACTTGGATAGGGTGTCGTGGGGAATGGATAGATACTCCCTTATGCTATGGGAATGGGAAAATTTCTCTCTAGTGTTGTGGGAACAAGAGTATTTCCCTCTTGTGTCATTGGAACGGGAGGACTTCCCTCCAGTTCATTGGAATATCAAGAAACGAGAAGAACTTGAGTAGTATGAAGTTCACTCTGTATGGGAAGCGTACGATGAACTAAAGGTGGAATCAAGTCAACCATTTTCTCAACCAATGGTTG